>JBAMMX010000017.1:21782906-22179080 GCA_037126225.1 Dillenia turbinata | reverse complement strand
AGGTTGTACATCTGAACAAGAGGTTGGACCACAAACCTGGTTCTCTTAGCCTTTTATTTTATTATTATTTTTAAGCATATATATGTATATTTTTTATCATGAATTGATACATTATTTAAAATTAATTTGATTTGAATATTATAGAATATGTTAAAGATCAATTCTCTTAGAATTTTAATTTTTTTATTTTTCCCATTTGAATTCAAACGTTGAAGGGACCATGATCTTCCACCAATATATCTATCAGAATTTGATCTTGTTCTCTTAGTTTTACTAGGTTAAGATTTGTCTGACTTTTTTTTTCTTTTTTCTTTTATGGGTGAAGTCCGACTCTTGTTAAAATGCTCATGGACCGTCTGGAAACACAGGCTTAGTTCATCTGGTGTTAATTGCATTTTATCTTATTTTAGATACAACTAGTTATTGTCGCGCGGTAACACACGAGAATGTCTATAAGATGTAAATTATATTTTTTTACTATATAAATATTTATTAGATTTATAATTAACTAAATATTTAAATTAAATTACTTTCTAAATCAATAAAAAAATATTACGTATATTAATAATAGGGATAAAAAAGAGTTTTAAAAAAGATCAATGAATGAGGTAAAAAAAAAGTTATAAGTGGATCCAAAAAAAAAAATAGATTGATGACCATCCGTGAGGTCCAAAAAAAAGGAAAAAAACCTATATTAAAAAAACGAATGACTCAAAAGGGAAAAAAGGATAAAAAAAAAAAGTAAGAGCCTGACTGGAAAAAAAATAAAAACTATAATTTAAAATAAAAGAACGATTATTCGTGGGACAAAATAAAAACTTATATTCAAAAAAGATGAAAGATTGAAGTTAAAAAAAAAAAAAAAAAAAAAAAAAAAAAAAACTGAATAACAAAAGAGTTGAATAAACAAACAAGGGGACAAAAAATTAGGAAAAATTTATGTCTAGAAAAGACCAACCAGTTAAAGGAAAAAAAATATGGATAAAAATAAAGAGCAAGAACAGAACAGAGATAAAAAATTGTATGTCTAAAAGTAAAAGGACAGCCACAATCACAGTAAGGCAAAAAAAAAAAATAAAGGAGAAAAATCTATACCCAAAAAACAAAGGGATTTAAGAGAAAAAATAAGTTGGGTTAAAAAATAAAAAGGATAAGGATATAAATAAAAAAATAAAAAATTATGGTATAAAAATAAAGAGACCATCTGTGAGACAAAAAAGAGAAAAAGAAGAAAAATGTCTCAAAAATATGAAAAATTTAAACAAAAAAAAATGTTCAAAAAAAGTGGAAGTACCTGAATCGAAAAAAAAAATGTGATAAAAAAGAGACGAAGGAATTAAACAAAAGAAATGGTAAAAAAAGTGTAATGACATGAACAAAACAAAAAAATAAAGTGTAGTTTCAAAAAGACAAAAAAACTAAACGAAAAAATGGATCAAAAAAAGTGCAAGCACTTAAAAAAAATATAGTGATATCTTAAAAATATGACACTTAAAAAAAATATAGCAATATCTTAAAAATATGAGACGATCAAATAGGATATCCAAAAAGAAATGAATAATAGCACTTTTGGTGCTTTATATATATATAGGATGCTATATAAATTAATAAAAATTTTAATAAAAAAATATAAAATTTTAACGAAAAAAAAAATTAAATTTTCTTATAAATATGAACCTAAATTGAATGATTACATTAATGTTTATTTATATTAAAAGATCAAATACCTAATAAGTCCATTGTCAATTGAACATCTATCTTAATCCCTGAATCCAAAAATGTTGGAATTTTGGTATGATAATTGCTTTTTCTTCTAGATACAGAACAAGAGGATGAACCACATCAAATGGTGCTGCCATGCTTCAGGTATTCCCACCACAAATATGCTACCAAAAAACAAAAAGACTAAAGACATAAGAATTACTATATTCCCAAGTTCAACATAACCAGAAGATATATTTGATCCGGTTGTGCAAATACACCTGGACCACACAGTATCAAATTCTACAAATCCGAGAATTTGAGATGAGTAATAAAAAAGGGGGAAAAAATACACTTGTAGCTAGGTGTTACTCAAACCATCATACTGCCACTTGAAAAGAAAATAAAACAAAACACAAATGCTAGCATGAACACTCATTAACCATGCAAGTAGCACTTGGACCAGGCAATCGCCCCCAAAGAAAGCTAGGCCAGCCATAGAAATATATAAGGGTACTCCCAAAATCTTTCTCGCACGGCATTTAAAGTCTGGAAATAGAAAAAATATGAAAAATAAACAATCTGTATCTCTGTGATGATTCAAAATTTTGATTTACCAAACAAATTCACCATGAGACAAGAAGTGGCATACACTGAAGAAGGCATGATAAAATCATAGACAATAAATAACTCGGCTCCTTCATAGAGTAAAATCACGAGGAACATATATTGATAATCAAAAACAGCTTTTTACTTGATTACCGGAAAATGGACTTCGATCTAAGAAGAGTCTTCATCCCTTCTCACAGAATTTAAGGAGGCATCAGAAAATCAAGTGGTACAAACTATTGTGCATCATGTATACCGTTCGCAAGCATTCCTCCACCAATCAAGACTGCAATTCAGATTGTTCTTAATTGCACCCGCTCAGGAAATCTCCCCAAAACTCACTCTAACCCTCCGTCTATTAGCGGGAAACCCCCTATCCACAGACAGGCTCTGACCTAAAACCAACTTCCCAGCAGAATTCACTGAAAGCTGTTGAACTCATCTCGTAGTGGCCTAACTGCTTGCTTGTTTGCCAGTTGCTGGTTTTTTGGAGAACTCAACTTCTTTGATTTGTCTCGATCATAGGCCAAGGGTAGCAGCCCTTGTAAATCAGGATTGGGTGTATATTTACCAGGTCTTTTAGCTTCCTCCAGTCTTCTAAATGTAATTGAAATCCTGAAGATGAGAAGGGAAGATGGTTCACTAATTAGTTTACAAGAGATTTTCTACCAGCAAATTAAGCACCTGGCACAAAATTTGACATCAATTACCATTTTAGTTGGAACTGCGAGGAACACAATGCTTAGCCACATCAGGTCCATTCCCATTTAAAAGAGAACAGATTCTAGAAAGTAATAAGCTATTTAATAGTTGTCATCCATAAATATAAAGGAAACTACAAATTCATGCATTTATTCATCAACACAACATAAGGCATAAAACAGGGAAACAGACCCTTACCCAAGCGGCAATGGAATTGCAGGTGGTCCTGAAAACTCTCCAGCACTGACAGGTTTCTGGTTTGTCCAAGAACAATATTGACATTCACTGAGGAATGGGACTGATGCAGAAAGGACGGACAAAATCATGGTTGTCGATATGAGGCGTTATACAATCCTCTTCTTCATAAATGTTGACAATACAACTATAGGAATTACACACGTGGGAGGAATAACAGCCACAACCCCACAAGCCTCGATAATCACCTTGAAAAAGATTCAAGAATGGGATCGAACAATTTCATTCTTCAAGATAATACCAGGTTGGTTACCTTGTTTAATCTGTCAAAGAATATTCAAATCATGGCTTCAATTTTCTTCCAGATGTATAACTATTTCGCAGTCCTCAAAGATAGCACAAAACTATCAAATTGGCACATCTCTACTTCAGTGCATGGGACACAAGAATAAAAATCAGTGGAATGTATTAAGAGACTTGTACCGTTGCATAGTTGTAGCAACAAACTAAATTGGATGTCACACCGCCTTTTCCTCTCTTCCACGCCTGAGAGGTGTACTATATGACGTTCTGGAAGAAAGAAAACCAAACATATTACCACTAATCATAATATTCAAAAAATAAATTGTTGAAAAATTACATGATATATTATATAAAATGATGAGCAGTCAATTAAAATGATGTCAAGTCTTATTAAACTAAGGTCTCTACATAAACTCAAGCCAAAGATCCATACCTATATTCTTAAGAATACACCACTCATTTGGTAGGACCTAGGGAACAGTTAACATGATGGAAGGATATTCATTTAATATTTAATTCACTATCTTTTTATGCAGAACTTTGTGGTTCCCAGCACCTTAAGTAAGGGATTTCTTGCCCATCAAGGGCTCCTTTTGCTTTAAATAGATTATTGCTTATTAAACAGCCAGCACCACAATGTTTTTACTAGTCACCTCAAACTAAATGTTCATACACACTGGTCCAAGAAAACCAGAACTTTGAAAGAATGGTGACATCTGAGGGCAAATTAAGGGGGCATTTGTTTACCTGAATATCTTTTTTTTATTGTGCAAAGAACTATTCACACGAAGGGAATGGAACTACACATGAAACACTTTCCTATATAAGATTATCATGTTTTCACCAGGGCAAATTCATATCATAATTCTAACTATGGATTTCTGTTACCAAGTATATATCATGCTACATATTATACTAAGTCTGACCAGATCGATGGGCACAGACACAATTACAATTTATGGTATATTTGACCATTGCAATGTAATGTGGAATCCACAGTAGGGGGAAGAGAGAGAGAGCAAAAGAAGAGAGACGTGAAACCAGAGAAGGAGGAGAGAAAGATAGGGAGAGAGAACACTCCAAAAGTTGCAGGCACAGCCAACACTTTTGTGCACATACAAGATGACACAAAAAACAAGTCACCTGGATAAACGTATCTAAACCATCATTTTGATGTCTGTTACTCTCCCCACCAAGACATGCGACTTCAATTGTAATGAATGTGTTGCGCACAAGCTCATGTGAAGTTAATAGAAAAAATAACTCTTATAACAAGAAAAGAGGTAGAGCAAATACAAATAAACATGCCAAACAAGCGCATATCAAGGAACAGTAGGATCAAATGATATACCTTTCAATTCGCCTTTTATTCCCATCTCCTGAAGAGCATAAATACTAATCGACAATCCTCTTCTGCTCTGGAGAACTGGAAAAATGCTTGTGTGCAATTCAAGCCCTTCAAGAATGTTAACAATCTTTCCACCAACTCTCTCCAGACAAACAAAATCCTTCTTCCTCCTCACATTCATAAAACGAATATACTCCCTCTGTTCTCTTGGCAATTCTACCTTTGGCTTGACACTTGCTCCAACTCCCTGCCCACCTTTTCGCAATGCAGTCTGCCCATCAACCAAGAACTGGTTGTTTGACTTGTTCACTTCCTCCTCTTCTTCCTGATCTTGTTCCAACTCATCTTCCTGTGCCATGTCAGCCCATGACATTCGAACACTTGGGGAATCAACCAATTGTGAATCAGATAGTACTTCAGCCACAGTAGTCTGTTCAGACCACTCATTGGTGCCATCTTTCCAGCTACATAATGAGTTAGTATCATCCCCGACTTTCCAACAACCAACCGAATTTGTGTCTGCCCCATCATCTTTCCAATTCCCACCAGAATTCGCATTGCAATTTCCATTACACCCACAACCACTCTGTTTCTCACTGGATTGTGATGGTCCTATATCAACCTCAATTGCTACAAAATCAAATCAAAATAGCCATGCCAATAAGAACAGAAGTTGAAAGGGAATCGTCATCACAAAAAAGGAAAAAGAAAAACCGTACCCCCCCCCCCCCAAAAAAAAAAAAAGGAACATTGCCTTCAGTAAGAACAAACATCAATACCATGATTAAATTAAGAAACAATCAAATAAATCCTGAAATTAATATTAACGTCATTGACAAACCCTAATAAGAATCTACAGTAATGGTCCTATATGACCTCAATTGATACAAAATCACAACGACAATACACATTCCAGTAAGACGATAAGTTAACAAGGAATCACCGCAACTCTAGAGTTAACATTAATATCTTTAAAACAAAAACAAGAACAAGAAAACCTAATCTTAACCAGAAAAGGCCAAAAATCGCAACAATCACCCCTTATGGAAAAGATCATTGACTTCGGTAAGAACAAAAGAAAAAAACCTTAAAACCATGATTAAATTAACAAGAAATCAAATAAATACTAAACTTAATATTAACATCATTGACAAGCCCTAATAAGAAATCAGCAAACAGGGAAAATCATGAAATTTTCTTTTCAGAGAGAGAAAAAATAACCAAAAGCTTGACTTCATTAACAAACCATCTCTAACCCCCCCAAAAAAAAAACCCCTTAAAAATCATTAAAAACCCTAATCCGAATCAGGAAATCCCAGAAACAAGTCACAGATTATTATTCAAATAAATAATCAATAGAAAAACTCTAAATACACCCAAATAAATTCTACGAACCCTAAACAAAAATCAAAATAAGAAACCATATAATTGAGGGGGAAGAGAAAGAGAGAGTACCAGGATCGAGAGATCGAATAGAATTGGAGAGATTATGAGTGCAGCAAGTGCAGAGGCCTCTGGAGAGAAAAGGGAGCCAAGTGGAGAGAAACTCCGACGCGATTTGAAGCTCCGAATCGCTGTACTTGAGAAGAAACGGGTCTTCTTCTCTTCTGCATCGTCGATCGTTCATAGCTGTTTGAAGATTCGAAACTCAGTATAGAGAGAGAGAGAGTCTGTGCGTGGTGAAGTCGTGCGATAGACGAATCGTGGTTATAAAGGGTGGGGTCTGGATGGGATTTGGAAACTTTAGGTGGATGGGATTTTGAGACTTAGGATGGAAGTATTTTTAGTTGGTGGCCGTTTTGGAATTTTGGAACGGCGAACTTAATCCGGATTCGAGAGTTTCTAAATTTTTTGGGGTTAAAGACGGATTTCTATAATTAAAGTTTTAGAAATTCTAAAATTTGAAACTATTTTAGAGAATTTTAAATAAAATTATTATTGTTTCCGGGCGAAATTACCATCTTATCCCCATGACTCTTTCTTCTGCTTTTTCTGGGTATGCTCAGAGAGGACGATGAGAGATGGCATCGATGCAGCGCCCACTATTATGTATGCCAAGATGGAATATGCCACATGAGGCCTTTAATAATTTATTGATTTCAAACCAGCCAAATTATATTAGGGCATGGTTTTGTTTCAATTATTTAATTTTTTTTTTTACACTTGAGTATCGATATTCAAAAATTTAATTAATCTGATTTAAACAGTTATGAAATCTAATTTAGAAATTCACTGATTATTATAATTTACGATTTAATTGTTTATTAATATTACAAAGAAAATAAGTGTTAAAACGAGTCAACTTCACCTTAATTTGGAAATTTGAAAAACAAAACTGCTATTTTAAATTAATTTAAATATATTTTTTATTTTACGTCATTTACATATTAAATGTATTTAATTAATTAAAGTGATTTAGTTACACTAAGTTGTAATTAAGGGAAGTCACAAGTTTTTAATGAGCTACTTGCTACATCTATGTGTCATGGGATGGACAAGGACTTTTCACAAACCCACATCCACATTATTGTCAATCATCTCAGGGCCTACCTAAAAGTAAAATTCCAAAAATGGGGCAGGGCCTAAATAATTATTATCAGTGTCGTCATATCCAATATGGTCAAAAACTATGGTAGCATTTTTATGGGTATTGTTTGTTTATGACTTACTTAGTATCTAATAAAGCAATCATCTCAAAAGGGCCATAAATCTAAGAAAGGTGTCATAAAAGAGATAAGAGACTCAACCTCATCCACTCGACCAAGGCAGGACGATGCATTCACTCATCACTAAGCCCTTCATTACAGCACACTTCCATGGCTTCCCAACCCGGACTGACCGGCGTCTCAGAGCCACTCCCATCAAGAGCAATACTGCCACAGGTGGCGGCAGCAGCGATGACAAAGAAGGCAACACTCAGCCACCACCACCACCGACCATTACACCGCCAGACACAGTGGAAGTTCGGTTTCGAAGGGGGTCAAGGAGGAGGAGGATGAGAGAGCAGCAGGAGTTAGGTGGGAGTGGAGTACAATCAGCAAAGGCAACAACTCCAGCTCCACCTAAGGACTGGGACAGCATGACTACCGGTGAGAAGGTTATGGAACTCTATGCGGGAGAAAAAGGGTTGCTTTTTTGGCTCAACAAGCTTGCCTATGCCTCCATTTTCATTGTGATTGGAGGTTGGATAGTTTTCAGATTCGTTGGCCCTTCTCTGAACTTGTACCAGCTTGATACTCCTCCCCTCTCTCCTACCTCCATGTTCAAGTAGTCTACTATAAATTTAATCTTCAAACATATGTACACACAAAGCCAAAGTAGCAGGGAACAAGGTGACCACATTTTGGGGAGAGGATGGAACACCTTTG
Source organism: Dillenia turbinata (assembly GCA_037126225.1). Taxonomy (NCBI): domain Eukaryota; kingdom Viridiplantae; phylum Streptophyta; class Magnoliopsida; order Dilleniales; family Dilleniaceae; genus Dillenia; species Dillenia turbinata. Next base: position 22,170,854 of record JBAMMX010000017.1, on the reverse strand, counting down.
AATCATCAACTTCAATTTGGCTTGTACACTCCTGGGTGACAGTATGCTATAAATAATTCTTGTAAAATTGACCCTCTTTCTTCTCACTTAGAATTTCCAGATCCCTGCAGCATTTACCATAACTAGTGTTTTAGAGAGAGAGAGAGAGAGAGACGAGTAAATGTTCCGGCATTCAACATTCTTCACCATTCTTCACCATGACAGAGTTGACAAGAGTTTAAGATCTTACACATTTATGAAAATAAACGAACCCACATTTAGTTTTTGGGTAAATTGTCTATTAACAAAAACCAACCCAAGAAAATCATAAGAAACCAGGCTGACAACTCTGAACCATACTCCCTCGTACACTGTAATGTAGTATACATCAAAATGTGGTTTTTAGGATACATCCTGCACTCAAATGAACATCTAATCAAGGAATAAAAAAAAGCCCGTAAAATATCCCCGACAAAATCTCAAGAATTACCAGTAAAACCTACGACAAATCCCAAAATGCCCATGAAATTTTTAAGCTATCCAACACTGACAGGCTGAGCAAGAGCATCTCTTTGGGTTTTACACCTGCAGAAGACAATGTTTATGACATTATTATTACTAAAATTGCCAGAGATCTGCATCTGTTTTTATTACAAAGATCGGAAAAGGAAGAAAATAAACAGTGTGAATTGTGTACACTAACCTATTGCATTGCTCCCTTGATGCAAAATTGTGGTTGTTGCAATTTGTGCACATCCAATCTCCATTACGCCATTGCTTTGCACTGCCCAGCAAAAGAGTAAAAAGTATGACAGATATTAGTCCCAAAAGCAATCATTTAATTATCAAGCTGCATGACAAATATTAGTCGCATAAGCAATCATTTAACTATCAAGCTGCAGAACATAGTGTACTCAAATCACTAACCGAGACTCATTTTCAGCACTAATCCATGCATTCTAATTATTACATTTCCCACCCACGTGGTTATATCATATTTTATGTAACCGCAATAATTAAAATTACGTACTGTGAATGGTGAAGCTTGACTTTCAACTGATAAGGTTATTACCAAATAAATGGTAGGATGATAGTACTATAGGATATCCCCACACATCCCCTGATCCGGGGGGTGATGACAAGGATATAAAAAATGATTATAGTCAAGATTATCACTGGACAAGATGACATGACTGGAAGAGCCCAATTATAAATTCAATGTTTGCAAGACAAGATGGCAGAATGTGTACTTACCCTTTCCCAACAAGAGTCGGTGGCATTGACACCTGTGGCAACTGCATGATCATTTGCAAACTTTGAGTTGTAGTGGAGCTTCCAGATGGATATGAGGCAGAAATCCCAACCTTCTGATCACCACCAAATCCTGCTGTTGGCTCCAAAGCAACAAGTGACTGCTGTGGTCCATTTGTCTTTTTGTTTGGAAATGTTGAACCAGAGTTACTACTACAATCATGTTAATCACATAATCAATCAAAGAATACCATTACTTACATATCCTGCATTCAGTCTCTTGTTATCCCACTCATGAAGCAAGTCATCTGATGCCAACCGCTTGGTCCCAAGAGCTAAACAACAGAAATAGAGAGAGACAGAGCAGCAGCAGACCATCAGAGACAACAAAGAACTAATTCTAGCTCCAATGAACAAACTGAATAAAAATCTATCCCATGGAAGTGGGTTCAAGATATTCAAGTAACAGGGCCAATGTAGAGGTTGAAGCCAAACTTGAGCGTACAAGTAAATTTACACTTGCTGTGCTTTCATACTGTCCATGTTAAGACTACCATTAATCAGAAAGGTCATTTATGAATTCATATAATGAGGTAAGACAACAGTAAATTCCAGAGGAAAGGAACAATGGGTGTACCTGGTGGCAAAGAAGCATTACATCTTTTGCACTGCAAAGATAACAACAAATCATAGAAATTGTAAGTCTTATGACACATCTTGTGGACCATAGTTAAACTGATGTTATATTCATGGCACATCATTACACCTGTGCACGAGAAGAATAATTGTGGAAACCACAGTTGCATATCCAGTCACCATTACGCCATCCTTTTGGAACCATGAGAATCTGGTTTGCAGGATTTCCATGTGAAAGCCCAGGATTACTGTTTTCAATCAAAGGCCACGTGGGAGCTGACTGAACTCCGTATTTATCAGTCCCTCCTACAGACCAGTTAGAGCTCAATGGAAGAGAAGGCTGCTGTATAGCATTGTTGCCTATTAGTCCAACATTCATCTTCTGTTCCGGTACTCCCTGTGCCCTGACAAAATAATGTGCATAAGATGGCAGAGAAACCCCTGTCATTGCAATTGCTGGCATTGCTGCTACTTCCTTTGGTTGCCCGCACTTTTTGCACTTTTCTCGCGACGCATAATTGTTGTTAGTGCAACCTATTGTCCATTGCCATAGAAACCCAACCCAAAGTGCAGCCATGTAGAGGAAAAGGAAGCCAGCCAAGTAAACGCACACCAACCAGCACAATCCAGAAGAAAATACACACACAGGAGAAAACACAAAACACTCAACCTATACGTATAGTAAGTTCTGGATTTCAATAAAATAAGAAGGCACATCTCATATATGAATTTGGAAAGATGACAAGGTATATAAGCCAAAAAAATGACAGTAAACGGTTTGCAATCAAACACAAATATCTTTCACATAGAACAGTAAATATGATGAAGACCCAAAAGGAGAGGTCCCAGTAATGACTACTGTAGAAGGATCCTGCTGGACAAAACTATTCACAAAACAACAATTATTAAGATGATGCGATTACTATGGGGATAGCCTCCTCTTAACCCCCTTAAAATAGGGCAATATCCTCAATCCATACAGCCATGCCAAAGTTCTGAGTCCTGCCATTCAATAAGGCCGAAAAAGACAAAGCTGTGGTGTAACATCAAATATAAGATATGAAAACCAGTCCATGATCATACTCTCCTTCTCCAAGAATGCAACAGGCATACAGAGTTAAAAGGATGGTAAGATGGCCTGAAGTCTTTGGAATGATGTGCAACATTGACATCAACTTTTTGCATTTAGATATCTGGGGATATTTTGAACAAAATGCAGTAAGCTTTTCTTCTCTATATTCAACAGATTTTCTATTTGTGTTGCAATAGTAAAGTTTAAATAACTCCTTTCAGTTGCAGCTCTCACTAGGTCTAGAACAACTCAAGTAGAGTTCAGACCCACGAAACATGGACACAGACATGGGATATGGCACAAACAACGCAAGATCACCGAGTAACAAAAGTATTACATTATCATAAATTACAAAATGTCATATCACATTGTCTCACGTTCATTTCTGAAAGTGTCCTTGAAACATAGATATAGATAGTATACCCCCTATGTGCCATCCTCACAATCCAAGGTCAAGGTAGCTACAGCTACATCATTCACAAAATTCAGCTAAGCTTGTTGAGGAACACTAGTCTCCTTAAAAAATCTCACATTTCCTCGAGGTCCAAAGTAAACATAAGAGGGCTATGGTCTAATCACGGCACATAATGTTTAAGAAAACCAGCTGCATTACCTTTTGCATATTTTCATAATAAGCTCAATTCCGAAAGTGCCCATACAACATAGATTTAGATACTATACCCACTATGTGTCATCCTCACAATCCAAGGACAAGGTAGATACAACTACATCATTCGCAAAATTCAGTTAAGCTTGTTGAGGAACACTAGTCTCCCTCAAAAATCTCACATTTCGTCAAGGTCCAAACTAGACATAAGGGGGCTATGGTCTAACCACGGTACACAATGTTTATGAAAACCAGCCGCATTACCTTTTGCATATTTTCATAACACGCTCATTTCTGACAATGTCCATGGAAGGTAGATTTAGATATTATACCCACTATGTGCCATCCTCACAATCGAAGGACAAGGTAGCTACAACAACATTATTTAGAAAATCATAAAAAGGGGTTCTACGAAATGAACTAAGCTTATTGAGGAACGCTAGTCTCCCTCAAAAAGTCATCACCTTTGCTTAGGTCCAAACGAAACATAAGAAAGCTACGGCCTAACCACGGTACACAATGTTTGTGAAAATCTTTTACACAATCCGTTAGCTGCACACCCTTTTGCAAATCTCCATAATATTCTGTTTGGGAGACAATTCCACACCATTAACCTAGTTATCAATCGACAATTTCACTACACGAATATCCCAACGCTAGATCCTTAAAACTATTAAAAAAAAAAATTCCCAATTGAGGATTGAATTTAGACAAATAGGAATAGAAACAACAAACAATTGATTGGTCCGAGCGTGAATTACAAGGAACCCTAACCGTAACAGATTAAATGAAAAGAGAAGGAGAGAAAGTACCAGTGCAGATCCAATCACCAATACGAGGAAGCCATTTAGAGTCGGAAGGGGTTTTAGTATCAACAAGAAGACGAGGTTGTTTGCATCTATTACAGAATGATCGAAACGCGTAGTTTCTGTTCCCGCATCCACTGCACTCCCAGTCTCCTTCTCTCCCTTCTCCCATCTATCTCTCTCTCTCTCTCTCTCTCTCTCTAAGCTCGATTTAGGGGAGATTAGGAAAGATTCATTCCAGGCTCATGGAGTCCACCACCAACTCTAGTCGAGAGGTACAAATAGGAAACAAGAGGTGTGGGCCGTGGAGGGTGGGCTAGGGTTTCGATACAGAAGAACCCTTGTTTTTTTTTCATGGTAAAAGCCCTCTCTAGAAGGGAAATTATTCGAACATCAGATAAAAAATAAAAAATAAAGCATAAAAAAAGGTATTCGAATCACGTACCTAATACTAATAATTAAGTCAAATGTGAAAAAATCTTATTCAAATTTATTTAATACTTTTTTAATTAAAGTTATTTACTTTAAAAATCTACTAATTTTTTATATTTATCTTTTGGGGAAAAAGTTTCTTACTTTTCACAATTAAAATCTTTTTAAAGATTTTTTTCTATTATTAGTCCCTTTAACAAAATGAAAATTCTTTTAAGAAATACATGGTGGGTTTTATATTTTATTTTTTTAAATACAAAAAATTAAGGCTTTATAACTTCAGAACAAGGGAATTTTGAGCAATTTGCATTGCTATTAAGAATTTCTTTGCCATTTTCGTATAGAAAGTTGAATTTAAAACCTCTAAATAAAAAATGATAGTACTAATTGAATTATAAATTATTAATTCTTTATTGTTGTTTATCTATATGTAAACTTAAAAAGAACTTGGATGTAGTCGTCTGAGCACATGACCATATCCCCCACGTGACCACCTTTTTTTTGCATCCACTTTTTTTTTTTTTTTTTTGGCATCCAAATCATTTTTTTTTTTTTGCTTAAGTTTGTCCTTTTTCTTTTACCCTTTTTTTCATTTGGATCATTTTTTTTTTATTTTTTTATCCATATATTAATATATTCTATATATCTATATATAATATAAAATAAAAACGTTCAAGAGTGTGTGGTTGTCCCTTGCTTTTTTATTTTTACCTCAAGGTTTTTTTTTTTTTTTAATTCAAGTCCTTTTATTTTTCATTTAAATCCTTTCTCTATTTTTTATTTTTTTTTTCTATTCAGATCATTTTTCTTTTTATTTGGTTTTATTTTTTGTTTAAATATTTTGTTTTTTTAGGACACAGGTTTTTTTTTTTTTTTTTTAAAAGAAGAAATTCTTTAATTCTAAATCTAATACCCATCAATTAAAAGATTCTAACAGTCATTTACCTATACGTAAAGTTAAAAATTCTAACACTCATTTACCTATATGTAAACTTTGGATGTGATCATATTTTTCATCCACTTGTTTTTTTTTTTTTTCCTTTCTGCATCATCCAGGTGACCACTTTTTTTTTTCATCCACTTATTATTATTATTATTTTGCATTCAAATCCTTTCCATATTTTTTAAACCTTGATTTTTTTTGGGATCCCGATCCTTTTTTTGTGCTTAAGTCCGTCCTCTATTTTTATCCGATTTTTTTTTTCATTCGGATTATTTCTTTTTTTATTTTTATCTATATATCTATATATTCTATATATAATATAAAATAAAAACATTCAAGGGTGTGGTCGTCCCATATTTTTTTTTATCCCAAGGTTTTTTTTCCCATTCAGATTATTTTTTTCATTCAAATCCTTCTGTTGAGGAAATTGTTGTCTCCTTAGTTTTGATGATAACAAAATCTCTTATATTGGTCTAACCAATTTATTGAGTGTACAGAAATTATATTCAATAGACAGCTCTTATTCAAGAAAAGTCATAAAACCAATTATAGAGTCGGTTATAGAAGCAAAGCTTATTTGGTCGTAAAAGCAAAATTTTTTGATATTTGTTAAAGACACCACCAACAAGATAAGTGTAGTTTGGGTACTACACTTAACCCAAAATTGAGCCTAAATATGCATAAAAGACTTCACAATGAGAGGAGACTTTACATTTCAAATTCTTCCATAATTAAAAATTTTTTTAAGTGTGGAACTGTGATCATTTGGGTACATTTGGACAACCATATCTTTCTATGTGTTGAAATATTTTTAAAACCAAAAAATTATGTTTCAAAGAAGGTGTGTGGGACTACAATTTCAATGTTTCACATGCTGAATATCTTGAGAATATGTTAGATAAAAGTTAGCTAGAACTTGGTTGGTTACCCATTTTTTTTTGTTAGCAAAATTGGTTTTCAGAAATTTGGTCTGAAGGGGTATTTGGATCTCGATAACTTCACCACTGGTCAAGATCTTATGAATTTATTTATTCAACATTATAATATTATTGTTGGACAACAGATATGAGGATTCATAGCATAATTATTTAGAAATTTTCGATGAGAAATAAATGGGCGAAATTAGCAAATTATGCTGAAAAATTAGAGCTAGAGTTGAATTTCTAGAGTGATTTTCGAATTTTAAGGAAGAGCTTTCATATGGATATAAGCAAAATAGTTTTTGAATATGTTAGAGGGATGTTTAATTTTTTTTTTAAAAAAAATTATTTACTATTGGAAAGTCTCACATTTTAAGGAGGATATACAGCCTATTTTTCAGGTTAGTTGCTGGAATTGTTGCAGTAAATTTGAAACTTTTTACTGCAGTCTGTTGTACTTCATTGTCATCAAATAATGCAGTAATACAACAGTTTTTTTGTGAACTCACAGCAGCAATTTAGCAAGGGTAAAACTCATCTTTTCTTGTAGTTTTTAATACCAACTATAGCAGAAATTTGAATGCACCTACTTAAGAGCAATTTTGGGCTACTTTTGAGAACATATTCACAGGAAACTTATTGCATTCTTTGAACAATAAATTCATGTTTTACAGCAGCCTTTTAATTCTAACAATTGTAGAAAATTGGAAGACGCGAAGCACACTTTTGAGAGGAATATTTAACATCATTTTGAAAGTAATCTTACAAAAAAGAAAGAGCAAATTTCTGCACTTCAAGTCTTCATATATGTGCTGTCTTCTGGGTTAAAAAATAAATTCTTATACACTTGTATTTTGTTAAGTGTTGAGTTATGTTGAGTGTTAGGTTGTGTGTTGAGTAATGAGTTTGAGTTGAATCTTTTATTGTTGAACGAAATTATCTTCATGGTGTAAAGATCAGAAGTCGACAAGTAGATGTACATTGTAATCTTGAATCATAGTGGAAACTAACAGGTTGCTAAATCCCAATTTACTTGGTTGGAAGAATGGATGTAGGTACAAAACCAAACCACTATAAAAAAAAATTTGTATCTCTATCACTATTTTTATTTTCCGCTGTACATGCATAGATTGACCATAAGATTAAACTAAATATAAGTGGAGTTAGATAAATTTTTGAAAAGCTGAATTTTTAATAACTAATTCAACCCCTCTTCTTGATACTCATCGGAACTAACAATTGGTATCAGAGTACGTAGTTCATCACAAAAGTGAATACTTTTGAGTAAAAAATCCAATGGCTTCATATGTAGTATTTGACCAATCAATAAATAGAATTTCATATTTTGATAGAATAAATTTTTCCCACTGGAAATGTAGGATTGAGATATTTGTTAAAGCCACTGATTATGAAGTTTGGGAAGTTATAATTTCTAGAAATTTAGAAGTAAAAATAATAATCACTAAGGATGACAAAAGAAAAATAATGATTAATTCACGTGTTAAATATTTACTATTATGTGTCATATCTCCAACTTAATTTAATCTTGTTTCTTCATGTGTTTCAACTAAAGATATATGGGAAAGATTATGCGTTACTTATGAATGAACAAATTCAGTCAAAGAAACAAGGATTAATATTCTGATGCAGGAATATGAACTCTTCAAGTTTCAGTCAGGAGAAAGTATAAAATATGCTTTCAATCGACTAGCTGTTATCACAAATGAGATGGATTCCTTAGGAAAAAAGATTCTCAGATGCTGATCTAGTAAGGAAAGTCCTTTGAGTCTTACCAAGAGCATGGATCCAAAGAAGACAGCAATTGAAGAAGTTCATGATATGTCAAAGCTATCATTGAATGAACTTAGAGGGAAGCTTATGGCCTATGAAGCTGAGATCCTACACTTTGCAGAAAATGACAACAGAAAGAAGTCCATTACATTTGCTATTTAGAATGTTGAGAATTCAAAAGAAGAAGAGCAGAAAAATGAGGACTCAGAAGATCTAAATTTGCTCATTAGAAAACTGAGAAAAGTCTTCAAAAAATAGAGTAAGAAATCAATCAAATTTCGAAAGAAAAATAACTCACAAGTTTCTAATTTTGGTGCAGGAAAAATCAGCAAAAAGAAGGAGAAAATAATTTGCTACGAGTACAAGAAGCCGTGTCACATAAAATACGAATGTCTTGTTCCACTAAAAAAATTACAGAAATTTCAGAATAAGGAAAAGATTAAGATGACAACTTAGAGTGATTTATACGGGTCCGATTCAGAGTCAGAAAGTTTAGAAAGTGCAGAAAAAGTAAACTTTTGTCTCATAGCAAATAATGAGGTAATTTCTGAAAACTCATTTGATTATCATTTAGAAAATATTGCTGAATCTGACAACATGTTTGAATATAATTGCAGAGTTGAAAAATAAGGTTGTTACATTAGAAAATGAAAAGGAGATGTTTAGACAAATTAAATATTTGTTGAACTCTGAACTTGATATCATTAGAGCTGAAAATGAAGCATTAAAAACAGAAAATAATGGACTGAAAAATGAAATAAATATTCTGAAAAATAGAGTAAATGAATTATCGAAGTCAATAGAAAATACCTTTCAAAAATTTCATGAAAGTGATGAGAAATTGACAAAGTTACTTTCAATCCAAAGAAATGATTTTTCTAAAAGAGACTTAGGTTATGTTAATAATTATAAAATAGTTTCAAACTCTAACAAATGTAGTTTTGTTAAAATTGTAGAATCAAAGAATATGTGCATTTTGGGACCAATAGAAAATCTTTACAAAAGTGTTCAAAAAATTGTTGAAAATAATCAAAATTTTACCCCACAAATTACACAAAGACTGCACAAAAAATCTTTCACAATCGACATAAAATAAGCATAGAAATATTTCATGAACTACACAAAAATTTTACAAAATGTCACAAAGAAGCACCCATAAAGGCACTACTAAAAAAATGAAATTTCACAAAAAATTTAATCATGGATTTAGATATAATAAGTTTGAGTATGTTCAGAATAATTTTAGATATAGACCTAATTATTTGAGAAATAAACATAATTTGTCTTGCTATATAAGTCATAAAAATGGTCACTTTGCTAAAAATTGTTTCATAAATAAGTTAAATACATTTCAAGAAAAATTTAATTATGACACAAGATTATTTTTTAGAGAATCAAAACTTGTTTGAGTACCTAAAAATAAATGATTTTGTTATAAAAAAATAATAAAATAATGCATTTGAGTTATTTAGAAAATTGGATTGAGAGTTAGATGTTTAAAAGGCAAAATTAAGTTACTTTGTCAATAATTAAGTCAAAAAACATCTCAATTGGAAATTATTGTCCTCAAACTTTATGGCTAAAAGAAAAAAATTGAGACTTGTATAATTATTCTTAATTTTTTTTTGGTGATATTTGCTATATTTTCTTTTTGATGAAATAAAAATGGGGAGAATAATAGAAAAAATAAAAAATGCATACATTAGGGGAAAGAAAATTAAAAATGCACATATTGAGGGAGAGTTTTACATGTGAAACTTACTGAATGAGCATTGAATATGTATTTGCTTGTGTTATTTGAAAATATGTATATGTGATTTGAATTTATATATTTATATATGTTATTTGAGAATCTGTACTATTGAATAATTTTTGAACATTTATTTTTTTAAGATTTTGTTGTTGTTAAAAAGGGAGAGAATGTTGAGCAAATTATTGTCTCTTTAGTTTTGATGATAACAAAATCTCTTATATTGATCTAATCAATTTATTGAGTGTACAGAAGTTATATTCAATAGATAACTCTTATTTAAGAAAAGTCATAGAACCAGTTATAGAGCCTATTATAGAAGCAAAGCTTATTTGGTCATAGAATCAAGATTTTTTTATATTTGTTGAAAACCCAGACAACAAGGTAAGTATAGATTGGATACTACACTTAACCCAAAATTGAGTTTAGATATGCATAAAAGATTTCACAATGAAAGGGGATTTTACATTCCAAATTGTTCCATACTTAGAAATTTTTAAGTATGAAACTATGATCATTTGGGTATATTTGGACAACCATATCTTCCTATGTATTGAAATATTTTTAAAACAAAAAATTATGTTTCAAAGAAGGTGTGTAGGACTACAATTTTAAGTTTTCACAGTATGAATATCTTGAGGATATGTTGGACAAAAGTTAGCTGAAAGTTGATTGGTTACCCTTTTTTTTTTATAGCAGAATTGGTTTTCAGAAATTTGGTCTCAAGGAGTATTTGGACCTTGATAACTTCACCATTAGTCAAGATCTTATGAATTTATTTATTCAACATTATAATATTATAGTTGGAAAAAAAATATGAGGATTCATGGCACAATTATTTTGAAATTTTTGTAAAGAAATAAATGGGCGAAATTAGCAAATTATGCTGAAAAATTCTGAACTAGAGCTGAATTTTTGAAGTGATTTTTGAATTTTAAGGAAGAGTTTTCATATGGATATAATCAAAATAGTTTTTGAATATGTTAGAGAGATATTTAAATTTCAGAATAAAATTATTTACTGCTAGAAAGTCTCATATTTTAAGGAGGATATGCGACCTATTTTTCAGATTAGTTCTTTGGAGTTGTTAAAGTAACTTTGGGGACTTTTGACTATAGTCTGTTGTGCTTCATTGTTATCAAATAATGCAGTAATACATTAGTTTTTTTGTGAACTTACAGTAGCAATTTAGCAGGGGTAAAACTCATGTTTTACTACAATTTTTAATGCCTAACTATAGCATAAATTTGCTGGACGAAAATGCACCTACTTGAGAGCAATTTTGGGATACTTTTGAGGACATATTCACAGGGAACTTACCACATTCTTTGAGCAGTAAATTCATATTTTACAGCAGCCTTTTAAGTCTAGCAATTGTAGAAAATTGGAGAACGTGAAGCATATTTTTGAGAGCAATATTCAACATCATTTTGAGAGTAATCTTACAACAAAGAAAGAGTAAATTTCTGAACTTCAAATCTTCATACATGTGCTATCTTCTAAGTTGAAAAATAAATTCTTGTACACTTATATTTTGTTAAGTGTTGAGTTATGTTGAGTGTTGGGTTGTGTGTTGAGTAGTGAGTTTGAGTTGAATCTTCCATTGTTGAACGAATTTATCTTTATGGTGTGAAAATTAGAAGTCGACAAGTGGATATACATTGTAATCTTGGATTATAGTGGAAACTAGCAGGTTGTTAGATCCCGACTTGCTTGTCTGGAAGAGTGGATGTAGGCACAAGACTGAACCACTATAAAAAGAATTTGTATCTCTATCCTTATTTTTATTTTCCGCTGTACATATATAGATTAACCATAGGATTTAACTAGATCTAAATAAAGTTAATAAATTTTTGAAAAGCCAAAATTTTGACAACTAATTCAACCCCCCTTCTTGGTTTTCATCGGGATCAACACCTTCCTCTTTTTTTGGCCATTTTTTTTTATTTGGATCTTTTCTCTTTTTATTTTTTATTTAGTTTTGTTTTTTTCTTAAATCCTTTATTTTTTGGGATATAGGTTTTTCCTTTTTATTTTCTTCACACCACTTGTCCTTTTAAAAAAGAAATTCTTTAATTCTAAATTTAATACCCATCAATTAAAAGATTCGAGAACTCATTCAAAATAACTAGGGGCAAAAGAGTAATTTTGCAATTGTGCCTTAAGGACATAATTTTAATTAAAGAAATTAATTCTGATTCCAATAATAGTCTCATATATTATTTTATATAATATTATATAATTTATATAATAAAATCTATTGAAATAGTAATATTAGAGCTTTAATTTAGCAAATTAGCCGAGAAAATTGGATCACTCCCACCTTGTTCTTATTTTGAAAGAAATATTTAACAAAATATATAAATATTTACCAACTAATATACATAATTTCAAACCTCAAAATTAAGTATAATATAATAGTTTTAGCACTATTTAGGGTTTAGCTCTAAGAATCTATGATTGATAGTTTTAAATTGGTTTTAGTTTTAAAATAATGTTTTTTATTTAAACCTTCCATTTAGAATAATTTTAGAAAAAAAAATATTCTAATAAATAATATTTTTTAAAAATTATGTCACCTAATCCATCATTTGAACTTTCCAAAAATACAACAAGAAAAAAAAAAAGAAATAATTAAAGGCCTGGGTGTGTCGTCCAAGCACATGATCACGCCTCCACGTGACTTTTTTTTCATCAACTTCTTTTTTTGCATTGAGATCCTTTCATATTTTTTTTAGATCACAATTTTTTTTTTTTTTTACATACAAGTTCCTTTTTTCCGTTTAAATCCGTTTTTTTTTTCTTTTACATGATTTTTTTTTTCATTCAAACCTTTTCTTTTTTATTTTTAAACTCAATTTTTTTTTATTTGGATCATTTCTCTGTTTTTTTATATATCTATATATTTTTTATCCATTTTTTTACATCGAGGTCCTTCTCAAACTTTTTCTAGACCTCAATTTTTTTTGCATCCAGTTCATTTTTTTTCCATTCAAGTTCATCCTCTTTTTTTTTTATCTATTTTTTTTTCATTAGTATCCTTTCTTTTTTATTTTTACACTCGATTTTTTATATTCGGATTTTTTCTCTTTTTATTATTTTATATATATATCTATATATTTTATATATTTATATGTAATATAAAATAAAAATGTTCAAGGATGTAGTCATTCCATGCTTTTTCTTTTTTATCTTAAGGTTTTTTTTTTTTTATTCAGGTTCTTTTCTTTTTTATTCAAATCATTTTTCTTTTCTTTACCTTTTTTTCATTCAAATTCTTTGTCTTTTTTTTTACTCAATTTTGTTTTTCACTTAGATCCTTTATTATTTAGAACATGGGTTTTTCTCTTTCTATTTTTTGGTCCTACTTGTCTAAATGTAAAAAAAAAAGGGTAAAGGTTTTGGTCATCCCTTATTTTTGGGACCCAATTTTTTTCATTCAAATCATTTTTTTCCATTCAAATTCTCCCTTTTTTTTTGACCCAGTTTTTTTTAATTCAAATTCTTTCACTTTTTATTTTTTTACTTAGTTTTTTCATTTTTTATATAGGTTTTTCTCATTCTACTTTTTTTGCTCCACTTGTTGACCACTGTTTTTTTTTTCGTTTGAATCTTTCCTCTTTTTATTTTTTTACCTTTTTTTCCATTAAGGTTATTCTTTTTTTCACATAGTTTTTTCCCTTTTTTTTTTTTGGCCTCACTTATCCATGACGCGCTCAGATGGTCACCGCTTTATTTTTATACTATAGTTTTTTTTTTTTTCATTCAAGACCTTCCTATTTTTTACCTAATTTTTTTCCTACTAGTTCTTTTCTCTTTTTATTTTTTTACTCTCCTTTTTTCCTTAAATCCTTCTGTGTTTGGACATAGGGTTTTTCCCATTTTTTTGTCTCACTTATTCATTCAGGTCCTTGCTTTTTTTCGACCCAGTTTTTTTTTTTTTTTTTTTTGCTTAACTCCTTCATTTTTTTGAATATATGTTTTTTCCCTTTTATTTTTCTTTTACCCTATGGATTGTCATTTTGTTTATTTTTAAACCATGATTTTTTTTTTCCGTTAAAGTCCTTGTTCTTTTTATCTTTGACCTTTTTTTTCTTTTTTCATTTTACCCTTTTTTTCCTTAAGTCATTCAATTTTTTGGGACATAGGTTTTTTTTCTTTTTTTTAGGCCCACTTATCTATTTATATCTTTGCTCTTTTTTTTTTTAGACTCGGTCTTTTTTCATTTAAATTTTTCTTTTTTTAAAACATAAGTTTTTTCTTTTTTTGGTCTCACGGATTGTTATATCTTTATTTTTAGACCATAGTTTTTTTCATACAGGTTTTTACTTTTTTATTTTTAACCCTTTTTCTCTTAAATTATTGTCTTTTTATACATAGATTTTTCTCCTTTTATTTTTTTTCTTAGGGATCGTCATCCTTTTATTTTTATTACCTTTTTACTCCATTTATTACCATTTTTTAACTTCATTTGTTGGTCTTTTTTAAAATTCCAGTAGTTAGTTTTTTTTTTCCTATCACTAATATATATCGTATTTTTCATTGATTTAGACAATAATTTAATTTAGATATTGAGTTAATTATAGATCTAACAAATGTTTGAATAATAAAAAAATACAATCCATATTTTGTGGGCACCTGCGATAACTCTAAGTATGAGGAAAAAAAAAAGGTTGATGGGCATTGTCGTTCTTTCACGATCAATATGTGACTTTTCTCTAAAGAAGTTAAAAAGTTATCTGAATTTATACACGTTTCTATTTTGTATTTGTTCGTCATTTCCTTCTATCACTTTACTTTTAAGATTTAAATATTCGTTTGAAACTCTAGATCTGACCATATTTGGATAAAATAAGTCTCAAAGGTAAGATTAATCCGAATCATTTCAGTCTCAAAGTTTAAAAACTATTAAATCTGTTAAAAGAGATTTTAAAATTATCGAAATAATTTATTACAATCAAAATTTTAATATTTTGAATTATACTATTCACAATTTGATAATCACATTATAAATTTGATAGATTATAATTATTTTAAACTATTTCTTTTCGCATTGCTAGTTTATTAAATTGCTCTGGGTCCGACTTTCTTTGCTTCTTTGCATGTTTCCTTGTTCCTATTATAACTTGAAAATAACTACAGGCAGATTACTTGTTGAGTAACAACCTGATGGGAATGAGTTATCTTGTTGGGTATGGGGGGCAAATATCCTCCATTTGGACATCATAGGGGAGCTTTCATACCTGTCGATGCCAAAACCGGCTGCGAAGATCGTTTCAAATGGCTGAAATCCCTTGATCCCAATCCAAACGATGCAGTTGGAGCACTTGTGGGGAGACCATTCCTCAATGAGACCTATTTTGGTTCAAGTAGCAGCTCGCACCAAGGGGATCAACCACTTACAACTGCGCTTTAATGGTCGGCCTCCTCTCAGGCTTAGTTGCCACTTCCTCTGTGGTCCAGTCATTCACATGAAACATCCCTCTAGATGGTCCAACCCAATTTGTTGTACATTAATCTTTCTACTCTAGCCATTCCTATCACAACATTATTAGCTAGGAGCTCCCGACATTGTATTCATGTGTCAAGTTAGGTTTGTAGCCTTTTTCTTTATGAGTTTAACCAATCCAACAATACCCAGAATGATAATATGATCTGATTTGTAACCTGTTATCCAATAATTATAGTCTTCATGATAGAAAGTGGCTAGCTCTTCACAATTTTCCCAAGTTTGTATATGAGTCCTATCTAGGCAGCACGAGTGTCACACCTGAGTGGTAAAGAGTTTTTACTTAAATATCTTTTCCGAAATCTTGTGTTCAAATTTTTGTAGGTACGTGTATTTTTACAGTTTTTATAACTTTTATATAACAAAAAAAAAAAAATCTTGGCAGCACAAGTTTTTATTAACTCGTCCTTGGATTCTGTAAAGAGGCTCCTCTGTTTATGCCTGGAGAAGATGTGGCGTGGTTGGATTGTGGCAGTTGTACCAAGATGATGAAGTTGATCTTTTATGGGTATTGACTAAACAAAAACCTTATTTGCTTGCTTAAAGTTCCATAGCTTGTTTGCAGGAAAAAAAATAGCCTCCAATGGCTTGAATGTAGTCTCTTGCTAAATGCGAAATTCACTAATGGAACATTTATCTTTTCTTCTTTCTTTTCTTCCCTCCCCCCACCAATAATTTAACTAAGCCAATACCACTCAAGTTCAATTCCATCCACTCTTGCGGTCGTAGTCTAACAACATAGGATTGATATTTAAATTTCACAAAATTATTATTTTTATTGAATTTTTTGGGTGGCATTATCTCGAAAGTCTCTACTCAATATAAAATATTCAATTTGAATAAAAACTATATTATCCTCCAACAGATTATGATTGTAATTTCATAAAAAAATATCAAGTTTCATAATTTTACTTTCATAAATAATTTTTTCTAATCAAATTTAAATTAGAGATTATGAATCATGTGCCGCATTCATTTAAACAACCACATGGGCAGTCTTATTGAACTTATAACATAATAAAATGAATTGATATTATATAATTAAGTTTTAAATTTTTAATAGAGCCATCCTATTAATATAATTTAAATATATATATATTTTTTTGCGGTATTAGGGTTCACTTCCTATGAAAATTACTACGTTGATCCTTCGTTTCATGTTCGCACACTTTTTGCTGATGACAGAGAAAGAAACGGGAAGAAAAAGAAAAATGTTTAATTCCACTTCCACATGAATAGGGAGGTACAAAGAAAAGGGGCAAAAGTTGAGGGATCGAAACAGCAAATTTGGGATAATATGGGGACCATATATGCAAAATGTATAAATTAAAAAGGTCGAAAACAAGGTAGCATCTTCTCCGTCAGCCGTTCGGTTTTCTTTTTTCTCTTTCTTTTTGAGAAAAAAAGGTTAAGATTGCTGTGTGAGAGAGAGAGAGAGTCCGGTCTTACATCAAATCACAACGCGTGTTCTTGATGAAGATGATGGCCTAACCAAACACCATCATCGTCTCTTCCAAGTCAAATAAGCCCCCCAATTGGATTCATTTACTAGGTAAGGTCTCACCCAATTCTTTGATTTACAAAGTTCACATAAAAGAAAACCCTGGTATATAATCCTTTACATTTTCCTAAATTTCTTGATCTTACGTTCTTCTTGCGCTCCTTTTTTTTTCCTTTATTTTTTTATGCGTGCTTGTATTACTGGTTGTCGATCAATTTCATTTCTTTTCGGGGTTGTATTGAGAAGATCATAATGAACTTGAACATTTCTTTCATGGGTTGGGTTGGAAAATTTTCAGGTTTTTATGGATGTTCTTTAAGTTTTTAATTTGTGTTGTTACTATTGTTGTTCTCGTCAAGAATGTTTATGCTTTCCAGAGGTTGAACTTTTGTTGGGAATTTTTTGTGGGGCTTGTTTGATTTTTGAAGTTGGGTTTTTGATTTTGCTGCTGTTTTGAGTGTGCAACTGTATACCAACCCTGTGCATCTGCTTGTACTATGTTCCCTGATGTTGTCTGGAGGTTTTCTTTGAGTTTGTATTTATAATCCTAAGTAGAATTTCTTATTACTTCTTTTGTTAATCTTGTTGGCACAATTAAGTGCATGAGGAGGTTGCCTAATGTGATTTGAGGGTGATTCCAAATGCAGAATGGGATTCTCTTATGTTCTTTAGACCCAATGAATTATGCTACATTTATATTCTGTTTCTAGTGTTTATTTTGGAGAAATTGAAGTTTATGTTATTCATAACTTCGTAGCTTAGTTGTACTGAATCTTGAATTAAAGGCTGAGATGAGATTCTATGCTGTTAAGAATAATGTTTTTCTTGGTGTTAAAATTTGAGATGGGTTAAGCTTGAGGCTTTAATGCATATTGGAGCAAGCCTATTCACAACACTTGTCTTCTTTGATGTGAGGTAGAAAAGGGAGAGTGATGCACATGTTTGGATTTTGGTTGTGAGTTTCATCTTCTTTGTATGTACCAGACTGAGTTTTACATCTGATTTCTAAGGAACATTGAGAGGAGATGGCAGCAGAGGACGATGTTGGCTTGTCAACCTTGAGGTCTCAGCTAAGTGAGATGCACATAACGTGGAGGCAAGAGATGGAAAGGCGGCAATCCCAAGTTGATGTGTTGCAAGCGAAACTTATGGAGGTTAAGGCTAGTATAGAAGGGTCTGAGGAAGTGGCAAAGAAAGAGTTAGATGTTCTTTGGCGCAGAGTCCAAACTACTGCAACCTTGATGATGTACTTGAAGTCTAAAGCAAGAATCATGGCTGTTCCTCACCTAGCCCATACTTCATGTGGCATCAAACGATTAGATGGGGTGGGGCTTGTTGACAAAAATGGACTACCTCTGTCCCGTTGGTCTAAGAGTGTTGATCTTTCTTCCTTTGACAGGCCTGATGAGGAAATGTGGATCAGTCTTTGTGATAAACGAGGTTTCTTTGATGAACAAGATGGAGCTTACATTGGTGAAATACTCAATAGCGTGCAAATGGTTACCGATGTAATGGAAACTCTTGTTAAGAGGGTCATAATGGCAGAATCTGAAACTGCTACAGAAAAAGAGAAAGTAACAATAGGACAAGAAGAAATAAAAAAGAAGGCCCTCCAAATTGAGAGCATGTCTGTAAAATTGGAGGAGATGGAAAGATTTGCGGAGGGCACGAATAGTGTATTGAATGAGATGAGGCAGAGAGTTGAGGATTTGGTTGAAGAAACATCTAGACAGAGGCAACGGGCTGCAGAAAATGAACAGGAGCTTTGTCGTGTGAAGCGGGATTTTGAATCTCTGAAATCCTACGTTAGCAGTCTCATCAGTGTGAGAGAAACTCTTCTTTCTTCAGAGAAGCAATTCCAGACTATTGAGAGGCTTTTTGAAAGGTCAGTATCTTTCTTTACTTCTTGTTTAACAATCAAGATTGGTGTTAATAGCTTTCTTGATTTGCAAGAGTGCTCATGCATTTTATGGTTCTTTATCAAGTACATCGTCTTGCATTTGCTCACAGTAACTATTGTGTAATTTTTTAAGTAGCTTGTGTTACCATTTTAAGCACATTTTCAGTAATTTTCTTAAAACAGATATATCAACTGCAATGTTCTTGTTTATGGTTTTGATCTTTTGAGTGAGGTGTATTTAGGTAGAGCTAGAAGCAACAAAGTAGTCTCTGTTATAGAATATGCCTTTTTTTTTTTTCTCCGGCCTTATCCCCCCACCAATTCTTCTTCTTTCTTGGATCTTCTTGTTGCCTTTCTCATATTGTCCTTCTATATTGAGCAGATTGGTTTACTACTCATCATGTAGATGTGTTCCTTTGTCATTCTATTGCATCTTTGGAAACATATTTCTTTCTAATTAGTTATGAATATTTAACTAGGTCTCAGCAAAGTAGCCTCTCAAACAGATTGGATCCCCTCTTTCTACGAAATTTATTCTTTTTAACTCTGTGTGAATTTACAATGGAAGACCTCCTTTTTATTGTAAGATAATTGAAGGAAAAGTTGGTCATGAATTCAGAGAGTTTGCTTCTCCATGGAAACAAAGATGTTCGAGAACAAATATTTAAACCAAAAGGGGGGGAAAAGTAAAGTATGCGTATATGGCACACAAAACCTGATTTCATAAGACTTATTGTTGTGCTGGTGCCGTATGGTTCTGGAATGCTGGTTTCCTATTTGGTGGTTGTTAATTCAAATTCATATTTAACTTAGCTTTTCTGCACCACAACTGTTTTCTAGTTAAGCGGATGTCTAGAGACAAGCACTTTGAAGCATGTTTCACTTCACCAAGCATTATTCAAGCGTATGAATGAACTCATGATAGTTATGTTCTGTTCCATCTAGTGGATTCCTCTTCTTCACTAGCATACTTCACCTTGTCTGACGTCACATTATGATGCTTAAAGAATAATTGATGAGACAATAAGACTACTTCTTGGTCCCTAGGGTAGGAAGATACTTATGTTCATTCAATATTTGTAAATTATTTTTCTTTGAATGATAAGAAAGAGTTGAGGTGCCTTGCAGCAATATTATGAGTGCTGTGCTTATAGACTTTGATATCCTTATTGCACTGCTGTGGCCTTCTGCTGCTGACATGTACAAACTATCAACCGGTATTCAGCATTCCTCCTGTGAAAGTTTGTTATTCTGCTCATTCCTTTTGAAAAAAGGACATTATTTCTTTACCTGCAGGAATTGGAATGAATCACTAACATGTGTTATGCAGAAATATTTATCTTGGTAGAATTACTGCCTGGTTGTGCAAATTTGTGATTGTGGGATGTGTACAGATTCTAATTTGTCTAATTTTGTTGAGAAGCAGGTTAGTAGCAAAGACAACACAGCTGGAGGGAGAAAAGATGCAAAAGGAAGCTGAGGTCCAGAAACTCATGGAAGAGAATGTGAGGTTGAGTGCTCTTCTTGACAAGAAAGAGGCTCAGCTCTTGGCCATGAACGAGCAATGCAAGGTAATGGCCATGAGTGGATCAAATAAGTAGTTGGCTCCCTGCGGGTCTGCTTCATAAATTTGTCTACCTGAAGCTTCCTTGCTGACCCATTTGAGATATGGTCATGAGGATGGGTCAAAGATTTTTTATTTCTCTTCCATGTAACATTAGAAGATATGCTGCGGAACTTCTTATTTAGTGAACATTATTGTGTTTCGGTGTTGGGTGACATAATGAAAGCCGAAACTTGCAAAATGCAACCCCTGCTTTGCAAACAAGTTCTTGTTGGTGTGGGGAAAATGTGTTCATGCCCCTCTTACTGTGTAGATGATGTGGTGGATCTTTGTTCATTGTACTATCATCATTATTTTTCCAGCAGCTTTGATTATTAGCTGCACCAGTTTCATTTCCGTTGATGTGGTCTTTCCTCTTTTGGTCCATTGGGTTCCGAAAATTTTCGGGTTTGATGCAGTTCTCAGGTTCCTGCTATGGTTGATCCAATGTTGGAATTGATCTACTTTGTGTGTGGTTCTTGCACCTTCCTGTATAGGCTGAAACTCTATCGTTCAATGCCTACAGAGAAGATTGTCGGATGAGGTTATCCTTGATTTTGTACATACAACCCTTTTTTCCTTAAAAGTTTTTGTTTTTTGTTTTTTGTTTTGTTTTGTTTTGGTTTTTCTTTTTTCTTTTGGCTTGATTTAAGGTCGTAATTTTTAATTAGTATAAATTATCATGTAAGATTTGGTCTGATTGATCTTCTTATTTGATTTATAAAGTATTACTCATTTTTCTTTGTCTAAAAATCATGTAAATTCAATATAAATGAAAATCAATCTTTAATTTTTTTTTGGTATATTATCGTTCGGTATCCGAAGTTTCAAGCCAATTAATCTGGATTGACCTATCGAGGCTCGACAGCAGGTCGATCCGGATTAGTTGGGGTAAATCTCGAATACCGAGTGGTGGCTAAGCCAAAAAAAAAAAAAATCTAATTTTTTTTGTACTATTTTAATTAGCATTTATTAGTTAAATTAATTGACAAAGCATTTTGAACGTTTTTCATATAATTGCAAGGTCACGTTCTCTCTCTCTCGCTCTCTCTTTTTTACAAAAAATACCTCAGAATTTCCAACCATATAAAACGACACCGTTTTACTGGGTTAAGGAAACGCGCCAAATTAAGGTACCGCTTTTAAGTGGGAGAGACACATATTTAAAGTACGGGCAAATTTGATACCGGACCATCTGCCTACACTAAAACCCTAACCACAATCTTCGAAGAAAAAAAAAAAAAAAAAACAAACAAACCCTAATTTGTGACAATGCCCATCAATCATCATCTCCAAGAATCACAGAATATCAACATGGTAAGTGCTTCACAAAACAATGCCAATAAGGTACTTATAATTCTACTCCCGTCCTTCATTTGTACTAGAATGCTATTGTTTAAGGATTCTTATTCTTATTTTATTTTTTGTTTTTTGATATTGAATTCGAGTAAGAAATTGAAGGATGTTGAATTTTATGTTCCAATGGTATATGGGACAGTGTCGTTCTGGCTTGGGAAAAGGGCAACCGAGTGAGTTCGTTTTATCTTGATAAAGTTGATGTTTTTGTGTACCATGTGGAACAATTTTTAAAACCATGTTGTTAAAATTTTCATTAAACCCGGACTGATTCACATAAGTGGACTGTGTATGTCCGCAGGGCGACAAATGAGGATCTGGGTGTGGTGATAAAGCGTGCTGTGTTCCAATTGCGTTCTAGTTTTGTGAACCCTGTAACAGTGGTTGATTATCCTCCTTTCTAGTTTTCAGAATGAGGTTGGGATGAATTTGAAATTGGCATCGTCCTTTATTTTCACAATGATGTTTGTGACAAGAAGTTGGATTTGTAAGTTGTATGTTTCCCTTTGGTGATTCTGCACTACTAGCATTTCCCTATGGTACTAGTTTAGCCGTTAACATGAATTGGATGCTTACTGAGGGGAAAATCCTAATTATAGAGTTAAAAATATGTAAGATCCCGATTTTGGGTTACTTCCAAACTATATTTGGTTTAGGCATTTGATTGGCCACGTGTCATTCAAGATGGTTGACCACAAGGTAGTTTGAATGAAGCATTGACATGGCCGGTTAAATCCCCTTGTTTGGAAATATTTTGGAAGCTACCCTCTTATGGGGATTAACTAATTTTTAACCCCAAAATTAGGATTTTGCGCTTTCGAGGAACCATGGTATCATTTGATTAGAATCATTAGTTGAGGGACATGTCATGTATTCCAGTCAATTCAGGGTTGATGGGACCATCTTTTCATTTGATTAGAATCATTAGCTCACCCTCTTAGATTTGAATGTACGATTATATGTCATAGCTGAGCTCGTCAGGCTTAGTGTTTGTTTATAAGCACATTCAAAAGAACGACTTCCTCTGGCTGCTGAGGGAATACTTTTAACAGATCGTAGACTTGACTAAATGAAAGTCCTTGTCTGAGCTTGTTGGAGGCATCTGTGGAAGAACTTAAACTGCCATCCTTTTCCTCCTGCTAGCAGGACTAATAGTTTTTGGAGACCTCCTAAGACCTGCAAATACATGCATGCCACAAGAAGGAAAAAAAAATAGAAAATAGCTGTTTCAGTTCCTCCCTAGGACTTTAATTACATCACAGCAGCCATTTGTTATAAAAAGTACCAAATATTGTGCGGTTTGTTTGGATTTTTTTGACATTTTTTGCTGATGCACTTCTCATGGCTGTGATATGTTCCAGTAGTCCTTCTCTCAGATTTGAGAAGTAGATGTGCTGGTCTTCACGCGTACAAACTATCTCATTCCTCACCAACTATTCTGGTAAGGAATAGTACCTAGAAACTTAAGTTCAAAATAACTTGCCCAAAACTACATAATGATGTGCTGATTTAAAAGATGCCCTGCAAGACTCTCTCACCATTTTGCCTTTGTAAAATGTGTTTATAAGTATAGATAGTGACATGGTATTATGTGCTTGTCAAAAGACACTGTCATTGTCATCCATAAGAATATGCCCCTTCTTGGGTGATGATGTACGAGAGAGATGGACCATCAACCTAGAACTTGTTATCTTCCCCCTCTTTTTTTTTTTTTTTTGTTCACAGAACATGAGAAACTGACTCTCCATGTTGAATTTGGATTAATAAAAAGTCATGCAGGTTAGCTGGTGCATAAGTAGAGACCCCAATAATCGCTATATTTCTTTGTTATGAATGACAATGTTTTCACACATTTTTTTCAATCACATGGCCCTGGGTAGTATTTTTTTGAATGAGAAATATGACAAATGGGAAACAAAAGAAACAGAAAAGCCAATGATAGATCTTAGAAGAGGCGATATGAACCTTAGAACGTGGGAATTAACCCTTTTTTTGTCAATAGAGCCAGGTTACAGGTACTTGGTGGTGCTCATTATTTGAAGGACCATTGTCTGTGTACATCTGGTCTGTTTGGTTGTGTTGGTTTTTAGGCTTTGTCAGGGCCACATGGGGAGTCCTTTAAGGTGGAGACATCCATCTTTCTCCGTAACAAACACTTAAGACTCAATTTTTGGTAGAAATAGTAACAGAAGTGGAGAAACCTTCTTGCCGGATTCCTTGGTTTGATCCCTCCTGGTAATTAATTCTTGACTAGTTTTTTTTTAAATATTTTTATTTATAAAGACCTTTTTAACATTCTCAGAACATGATAGTGGTTAGGCTCTAATGTGCATACACACGGATGGGAAAGGCATTTTCCCTGCCAAAACTGTACTCAGGACTAGCCATTTGAAGAAGATGTCGTCAAGGGTATAAGAAGATTCTGTTACATGTAACAGAACTAAGGTATCTCTCTTAGTATTACCAGAAACTCCAAGAAAAGAATTACCCAGTGACCCCCTTTTAAATACCCCAGTGCAGAATGGTACAAATATACTAGGGAAAGAATTTCTTTCCATTCAAGGGATAAACAGCATAGAACTGTTGGAAATCCCAAGTATTATCCCATGAGCCTTGACTAGGCGATTCTATTTTATATCACTGGGACCCTGACCCTAATAAATTTAAGACAGAGACAAAAAATTAAGAGTCCGTAGAGTGTGCCACGACAAGCTCAGACTTACGGCAATAAAAAAAAGGGTCATCTGTCCTCTTATGTAGCAACAGCCCTAATGATTTAAGTTCATTGATGGCATGAGCTAGTGTGTTTAACAGAAAAAGAATTATATTAGGCAGTAATTTTATCCATTGAAGATCAAAATGAAGAATAAGTGTGAAGATTGAGGAGATGAGGTTGAAAATTACATTGAACTTAATTTTGAGTGGCCTGAAAACTTTCAACCTATTCTGCCAAATGAGTAGGACAGGTTTGCTAGGAAAAGTTCGCTTGTGAACTGGGCTGACTGGGGTTTAAGCCTGCCGGAGGCAGCTTATGGGTGGGGTATTAGTATTACGGCCTACAGTGTTGGTGTTCAAGTGATTGCACGGAAAACGTGCTAGCATTCAATTTTGATTACTGTGCAATTAGGCAGGTACTATTTAGCTACAACAAAACTTTTGGCAGGTACACGTAATAGACAGGAGGAACGAAAGTGGCATTGCTGCATGCCTTGAAGCAATCTTCTAAGACTACATTCCCATTTCATAACATTATATTCCAACAGCGTTTATGTTGATGTTATTGAATTGTGCCTGACCTATATCGCTGCTGGATGAATATGGTTTGAGCCCAAGTTCTTATTTTCTGGCTCCTCATATGGAATCTAAAACATGTTTAGGTTGTGATTTGTTGGTCTAGGAGATTCTCTTCTTCAAATCCAGTTTTGATGGCATTCATCATGTGGAGAATGTTGTTTTTTTTCCCTAATTGAGAACATATCAGTTGATTATTGGCCATTTGATTGGAGCCAAATCTGAGATATGCAGTGCTAGGGTAATCCTAACAGACATATAAAAGATTTGGTGCTAAAACTAGAGGTACCAAACAGAAGAGACTCGTGCAAAAGTTTGAAAAGACATTGCTAAAACAAGCAAACACAATCAAAAAGGTAATCATGTTTTAAACGGTTCGTTTAAGTAGTCTACGTTCTCCTTTGAAGAGAGAAGCAAACTCACCATGTCTAAAGGAGGTACAAAGGATGGAGAGAACAGAAGAGTGGCTGCTCAAAACCCTTGATACACCCAAAACTCGAAAGTGTTAAGACCAAAACTCTAGAGGATTACAATAGACACACAAAAACCATGGGTGTTGCATAGGATTGTGAAGGGTCAAATCCGTACGACAGGGGCTTCACCTCTTGAATCCCCTGACATAATTTGTAGCATCATAAGGAGATTTTATGTAAGCTACGTTGTGTCAGGCTCAAATCACCTTCTTAATCTCAGGGCATCCACATGAATTTAAGATATAAAATAGCGCGCATAAATTCTATCAATTAGTATTCCAGGAAACAGATGGAGGGGATTTATGGACATGTCTCTTATGTAGCTTTAGTATTTACCAGTTGTGAAAAAAAAAATGCGAATATGATTGCAGAGGTGTCCCACAAGAAAGATGATGGGAGGGATATTAGAAACAGTAGGTTTCATGTAAAATTGATTATATTTTTATGCGCGCTTTTATGTATTTTAGTTGGAGCAGTGGTGGGTATGGTGTTTGTCTTCTACTCGTCAGTGGCTGACAAGAAGCCCCGTGGGAAGAAGCTTATAGGGAAGGGAATAAGAACTTATCAATACAGACAAAATGCTAAGAGGGCATTGAATTCCATAGTCAAACCAAGACAAAATATTGGAGAACCTGAAATTTCTTGCCAAACTGTGTGTGTGTGTGTGTGTGAGAGAGAGAGAGAGAGAGAGAGAGGTCCACCTTGCCTTAAGGAGAAGCAGACAGGGTAGGGTAAGGCCCAGTGGGATCAAACGCCTCATGACCATTTACGTTCACAACTCAAAAACACCATTGGTCTGTCGTTTGCCCCCACACTCCACGTGACCCTGTTCCTTCTCTCTCTCTCTCTCTCTCTCAAAATCCCTATAAGTACTCCGCTAGGTCCTCACTCCTTCCCCCACCACCTTCCGAGTCCCTCTTCCTCTCCTCTCTACCTAGTAGCTAAAAACAGTCTTAAACCAAATCACTAATCAAGCAAATGGCTCTTGGAAAATCTAGCAAGACTTCTCAGACAGCAACACTCAAGCACATTATCAAGAGGTGCTCAAGCTTTGGTAAGAGAAACGCGTACGATGTAGGAGGCCTTCCCCTAGACGTACCGAAAGGCCACTTCGTAGTCTATGTTGGAGAAAACAGAAGTAGATATATTGTGCCTATTTCCTTGTTGGCCAACCCAGGATTCCAAAGCCTACTTCAACAGGCTGAAGAGGAGTTCGGATTTAAACATGACATGGGTCTTATAATCCCCTGTGATGAGGTTGTTTTTCGCTCTCTAACATCCATGATGAGATGATATGATGTTTGAAGAGGAAGGGAAAAATGGGCTGCCGGTCCATGTTATCAGTATATAACAGCATCATACGACAGTACCTGTGAGAGTGTTCCCACTTCCCACCATTTCAAGACTTGCTCAGCAGCTCTGAGTGGCAAATACTATGATAATGAAATACAAAAATTTGTTCTGACCGAAACTGTTTTTAATAATTCATTTTTGAGGATTATTTGTTTGATCATCGTCCCAAGTGGTGTGGGTTTTGACCCTTATGTACCCTTGGAGCATATTGGGAGCAATGAAGAATCCTCCATATTTACTCCCTGTCTCTGTCTCTGTCTCTCTGTCTCTGTCTCTCTCTCTCTCTCCAAGTACTGTGGTTTGATTAACCTGTGTCTATATTTTGTTCTACTCTTTGTTTGCATGAAAGCGGTGACTCAAGTGAGCTGGTCACCTAAAGCCCCAATTTTATTTTATAAAATTAATATATGAGAAAGTGATCAAATTATAGCTTATTAATACAGATTACAGCTGATTAATATGAATGGTATTTATTAGTCATTAACTTTGGAAAGTTAAAAAAATAAGGCATGGCTATACGAGTATAAAACATAGGAAGTATGAAAAAAATAATTAAAATATAATGAACTATTTAATAAGAATGAGAGAGAAGGAAGATTTTTCAGGTATTAAGTTTTAAAATTTATAGACCTAATCTCTCATGAATAAATCTTAATTTTAATGTTAGTGCATTATAGGATCTAAAGCCAAGTGTCAACTCTTTAGTGACCT
Organism: Dillenia turbinata; assembly: GCA_037126225.1. Lineage (NCBI taxonomy): Eukaryota > Viridiplantae > Streptophyta > Magnoliopsida > Dilleniales > Dilleniaceae > Dillenia > Dillenia turbinata. The sequence continues at coordinate 22,142,970 of JBAMMX010000017.1, read as the reverse complement.
TATGCTTGAGCAGACCCGGATCATGAAATGTTGTAGGGTTCTCTCTTATATAAATATATGGATTTTTAACCTTAATTTTCATCTTCATGGTCTACTAAAATTGGCAACCTTGGAATTTACCACTAGGATTTTTTTCCCCCCGGGGGGGGGGGGGAACAAGTATCTTGAACAGGGACATTTCGGCTTGTTTTACAACAACACCATTCTTTTTAAGAAAATTCCAAGTCTTTTTTCATGAGTACTAATTATTGGCACCATGTCTGGCTTGGATGAATTCAACTATATGTTTTTATCCAAAGTACCATGATTGGTTTGGATGAATTTGTAGACCTGAATGGTGTCAACTGTCAACTGAAGATTGATGCCTCAAAAATTTCAATATTTCAATTTACCAAGCTTAATTGGCTTCTCAAAAAGAAAAAAAAAATTAAATGCACGACTAAATGTTGTGTATAGAAAAAACATGTGTTAGAAGGTTTTGCCCTTTATGGAGTCAATCCAGTTTGATGAGAATTTAGTCAGATTTATAGTGGTTACTTAATATAGTAGTTAAAAAGAAAAAAAAAATCCCCTTCTGCTCATAAACCCCGACCACCACTGCCACCCCTTCCACCACCTTGTTATAGGAAAGAGCCGACAGAGGTTTTTAAATTCAGAGATCATTTCAATTGGCTAGACTTAATCCCACAAAAATTAAATATGATAACCTATTTAGAAGGGTCAAAATTGGTGATCTCAGATTTTTTTAGCTCTTCCACCATAAGCATGGTAAGTATTTATGGACTTTAAATAAATGAAGTCAAAGAACTTAGTATGGTTCGATAATTTAAATTGTAGAACTTATCAAATAATAATAGCTTTCTTAGATTGAATTCCCCCCTATGATAAGATGGGTTTCTAATTGTTTGGGATTTGGATACATTTGCAAACTTACAATTTGTACTTTTTGTGCACATGAATGTGGGACCAAATGTCCTCCAAATGGGGCCATTTTAAAGAAGTCCTAAACCCATAGTCCAAGTCCCCAGTCAACAAAATAGGTCAATTTCACTTGAAAAACATCTACCAATTTGAATGGTTCAGATTGCTTTGGTTTGCATTCTCGGGGTCAAAAGACAAGAGCATACAGCTAAGCTTGGATGGTTTAAACTGGTGATAGCCTTTCATGGTCTTTTTCCCTCCCCTACCTTATGAGTGAAGGGATTATGGTAATGATGGAGATTTTTGTCCATCCAATGCGTCTTCAGGTTATCTGCACAGAACCCTAGTAGTCATAGGCACTTTTATCTCCCTATCTTCATTGATTTTGATTCACAAAGTTCATTGACAATAACAAGGTTAAGTATGGCCCCACAACAGTCCTAGCCTTATGCACAGGAGTCCACTGTAATGATTTACTGTTCAAGTGACAGGAAAATGCTAATTTTCAATTGGTACAGCCAAGATAGAGATTTATATCAGAAATAGAGATGTGAGATTTGGTATTTCCTCCATGTATTACTGATTTCACAAGAATAGCAATGTTAAAAGTGGGGGGTGAGTTCAACCAAATAGATTTAGATATTTAAGATAACTCTAATACCGTAAGGAAAATTTTGATTTTTATCTCAAAAACTAACTACTAATATAATACACTATAATCATCTTCTAATTGGTATCAATAACTGAGTATTGATACTGTTTAAATAAAATTTGGATTCGGATCTTGTGTTTAAAAAAAATAGATATAGAAAGAGTTTTATTTTTTAAAAATTTAATCCAATTTAAGTCAAATTTAATTAAAATTTATATGATTATTGGATACAATTATACCAAAAAAAAATTCCTAAAAATTTCACGATTGCAGCTACCATGCCCTCAATTGGTTTCTTTCTGGGACGAAAAAATCCAATATACAGGGAGGGTAGGGATAGAAGGGGACGGCGACTATAATTTTTTAGAGAACAAGCAATATTTGAGATAATAATTTTTAAAATTATAGATAATTATATATTATTTTTAAAATTTCAAAAGGACAACTACCTCCTCACCCCTCCCTTGGCCCCTGGTTCCCTCGGATCCTGGCCTTTTCACCTTGGTTATAACTTTTATAGGATAAATAATATCTGAAATAATAGTTTTTAATATTATATATTAATAAATTTTTTTCTTAAAATTTTCGAAAATAGCTACTCTCCACGTCCTTTTGCCCCTCTTTCCCTTGCCCCTTATTTGCCTGTGAATTTATATTAATTAGATATTAATTTGATCCCTAGATATTAATTAGAAAATTTCAGATTTTTGGTATAGGCCAACCAAAGATCTTGCCTCCAAAATCATGAAGAATCATCCCAACATTGCTGGCAATGATCTTCCATTCATCTCTTCAACATTCTCTCTTATGAGTCCCTTTCTAGATTTTTTTCTGCAATCTCTCTCTCTCCCCCTATATAATATATATAGTAAAAAAAATTCTTTAAAAAAAAAAATTTGTAATCATAATAAAATTGTCTCATATAAAATTTTGCTTTTGGGTTATTATTATTATTATTATTTTCGGCTTCTAAGAAGTGGGTTTGGTTAAATGGACAAGAGAAAGACAAGTTGGGGACCCAAAAAAAAAAAGGACAAGCTGGGCTTGCAAGTGGGTTGGGTTGCGTTAGCTGGACAGACATGTTGGACTAACATCCGTTGAGGGTCTACATATATCTGATTCTGTTAATATTTCAGTCTTTCTTTGCCACACAATCCTAACCAAAAGCATAGATCGAAATCTCCGCAATCTGCCAATCCCCATTGAGAAAAATATCATCAGATTTGACCCCGCAACACTCAACTATATGAAAATCTCCGATCCTAACAATGAATGATGGATCTAAAAGATCAAGATCAAATCTTTCATTACAATTTATACCGGTGAAAACTTAACAATGATCTATACATATAGTGATTGAATACTAAATTTTCTTAATCAAAATCTCAATTTCGAGTTTTGAAAATGAAAAAACAAACACTAGGGAAGGCAGCCCTTACAACTGCTCAGATCGCTCAAACCAGTTTAATTAAATTTTTAGATACCAGTGATCAAGTATAAAAAAAAAGATATATTGTAAAAATTTGTTTTTTAAAATATTAAAATGGTTATTATAAAAAATATGATTCATTTAATTTTTGACTCATTTGATTAGTTTAACATTTTTCAAAATGCTTTATAATTCGAAAAAATGCTAAACACCCAAAAAATAGTTGCCTGTCTACCATATGGTATTCCTTTCTTTTCTGTTGTTCCTTTGAAAATTTGTAATCTGCAACTGAATCTGAAATGGGTAATTATCAGGACAGCTCAACCTCCTCATGCAGGATGTTGCCTTGGAAGTTCTGAAAATCACTAGAAACTGAACGAGGGAAAAAGATATTTAGTAGAAGTTTCTAAAGATCTCCCCCAACATATGACTCGTCACACTCACTTTGCTTAGCACTTTGTAAGATTTTCCATTCTAATCAGGCCGTTTGACATGTTCGTAGAGAGAGTGAGAGAGAGTTTGCAAGCAATTCTACAAATATAATCTGCATGTAGGACAAGAAGAGAATCTAAACATAATCCAATTTTTTAAGTTTTCATTATTTTTTCTAATTGGATTATTAAATGATTCGAAAATCAAATAAATCTTTATGACGTATTAGTAAAAAAATTCAATCTTTTAAATTTAAACCAGATGTAGTCTGTTTAGTTTTTGATTTATCTGATCTTTCTAATATTATTAATTTTTTTTTAAAGAAAAAATGACTTATAATGAGAAAACCCAAGAGTTTCATTTCCCAGTGACGGGGCTCAAGCGAAGCCTCAAGTTGCTTATTAGCATATTTACAGGACAAAAGTTGCAGACCAGCAAATTTCAGAAATGTAACTCAAAAATGAATGACAAATCTAAATGCCCACTTTTGCTTTTGGAAGAAAAAAAAGCGGCTGAAACCTCTTGGATGGTTCTCAGGAACCACAACCAAGGATGTTGCAGAGGAATTATACTTAGGAGGCTTCTGAATTTGCTGATTTGAGTATCCAGGAGATCGAAGTAGCTTATAAGCATCAACATGAGTTGAACTTGATGCAGAATTGTAAAAATGCAATGGGGAGTCCTCGTATCGATCTGCGACATCAGGCGAGGACATATAATGCATTTCTGTTTGATCGTACACATTAGAGCGCCTTGTGCCTACAGAATTTGTGCTGGTATGAAGTTTGTCTTCCATTAGACTGTCACTTGATTCGAGTGTCTTCTTAATCTGAGGAGTGCCCATGATGTCTTTTTGAGGTTGCAATGCTTTCAACTTTCTGCCTAGGAGATAAACAGTCTCCTGGCACTCTGCAAGCTTCTCTGCAGCAGCAGCTATTTCTCTCTCCTGCCCACAAAATGGTTTTATGTTAACAAAACCTAATTCTAGATTCCAAAGCCTCAAACCTAGAAATGAGAACTAACTAAACTGAAATTCTATGAACTTGTTAACAATGAGAAGCCAAACCTCATTCCAACATTTATTACCTAAGAATCAAGCCAACAGTTATCATCAGATACATGCAATATGGGATATCCAAGAGACAAATCTAAAGCAAATTGGTTCAGTCAGGGGCGAAGGAAGGGAGACAACTCCCCCCCCCCCCAATTTTTTTTTAAATAAAATATATAAATTTAGAAATTATAACGACTCATATTGTTTGCCGCCTAAAGATCATAACTGGGTCCCAGTTTCACTGCATGTTGAAACCCCCCGCCCCCCAAAAAAAAAAAAAAAAGATCTTGGCTTTGCCACCAGGTCCAACTTTAGGGATTGTCCTAATAACTACCATGGAAAGGATAGTTTCAGTTGGCGAATCATTTTGGCCTTACAAAGAGAACAATCATACGGAAACTCAATGGACCAGTCACTGTCATTTTGTAAACATTAATAACCGAGAGGCAGAAGAAAACAATAGGTTTTCGAGAAGAAAAAATTTTAAAAATTTTAAAAGCGAAATATCATTCTAAAAAAATATTATTAATTATAAATATCAAAATAATAAAACATTATAAATATTTATAAGAAATACAAATTTTATAAATTAGGAAACTATAAAAATAAAAAAACTAAAAAAATTAATAAAATTAAGAAATTAGAAACTAAAAAAATTAAAAAACTAAGAAAATTAAAAAAATTAAAAAATTAAAAAGTTATAGAAATTAGAAACTAATGGATTTCTTTATTTTTCCTTGAACCACCTGAATAATTTTTAGAAATTTGTCCCACATTAGTCTCACCTTCCTGAAAAGAACTCGCCTTCAAGTGATACTTTCAACGTCTGTATCTATATCCTCAACTCTCTCATTTGATTTTCTTTCCCAAAAACTTATATTGAGTATGTTAAATATCAAATCAACTACTGTTGTAAATTCATTCAATTTAAAACATATTGAGTCTCCAATAGTTTTAAGAAAATCTAGATACTCCTGGAATAATGAAACAGCGACATCTTCACTATCAGCATAAATCCAATCTTATGCTTTTAATAACTCATTATTAAAATCAGTTTTTTCAAATCTTTCAATGAGAGATTGCTTTTCGTGATCGATTAAAAGTTTTCCCAACACTTTGGATGAGTAAAACTTGTCTTTAATAATATATATATTCTTCCAAATTATCCTTTAACTCCATCGTTTTCTTTTTCTTTACATCGCTTTTGTCTCGTGTTTCCAATTTGCCTTTTGCTTCAACAAAGGAATCATTCGAAATAGGCATTCCCGGAACCACCGTCTTCTCAGCTATTGCCAGAGTCTGCACGTATTCACTCCAAAATTCATTTTTATTGGTCTAAACCCTACGAGATTGTTGTGGTAATATGAGACTGAAGTGAGGTCCTTGAGCGTTTCTCTTAGCACCACCTGCACCTCTTATATTACCCTAGTTTGACCGCAACATCTACGGTTTCGTTTTTGTCTGCTTCATTTATGATTCTAACTGCTCCATTCGAACAGACAAAGTTTGGATTATAGGCGTCATGGCTTGCAACTCTTTGAAGACGTAAAAAAGAGTACTACCTTCACTTGCTTGGTTGTCCATCGCAAGGGAAAACCTTGGTTCTGATACCACATAACACCAGAGAGATAATAAGAAGACAATAGGGTTTGAATATCACTTTCAAAAAAAATATTATTAATCATGAATACCAAAATAATAAAACACTATAAGTATTTATAGAGAATGCAAATCCCATAAATTAGGAAACTATAAAAATAAATAAACTAAAGAAATTAAGAAACTAGTAAAATAAGGAAACTAGAAATTAGAAAAATCAGGAAACTAGGAAAATTAAGAAATTTTAAAAAATAAAAAATTATAGAAATTAGAAATTAATAAATCTCTTTCCTTTTTCTTAAGCCACCTAAATAATTTTTGAAAATTTATCACACACCAATTAACAAAGAAAAGCACACAGTCCCGACGATGACTTCCAGAAAAATGAGTCCTTGAGTGTTCAGTACCTGTTTGAGCTTGACATCAGAATCTGCTGGAGGTGATAACGAACATGTTGAGCAGTTCTTGTTCCTAATAACAGAAAAAGGATCACAAAAGGGGGGGGGAATCATTTTTTACAACTTATAGGCCAAAAGACATAAATGTTAGTAAAGACCAAGACCGCGAGCAGCTATATTATTAACCCAATCAAGCAAATCTTTGCAGGAATCTAGAGTTTCAAAATAGCCAAATATATTTATTTCATAATCATAAAAGGAGTGATGACAAACCTCTGAAGTTTCTCTTCAAGATCCCTGCACTTGGCCAAAGCATCCCGATGGTTTTGCTTTTCTTCTCTAAGTTCATTATCTAGGTTCTCTGTTTTCACCCTTAGCTGATTTACCCCAGTTTCTAATTCCAGAGCGTGAGTTTCCAATGACCTGCAAGATTCAGCCATGCACTTCAATTGAGTCTCAGCCAAGCTATATGATTTTTAAGATGAGGCCAATTGCGATTTAAGTTCTGCAATGTTTTGTTCCATCTCTTGTAACTGCAACTTGGTATTGTGAAGATCCATAGCCAAGTTATCTTTCAACAATTTTAGCTGTTCCAACTCTGCACACAGGCATTTGCATGGCGTGATGTCCAATCCAACACCAGGACTCATACTTCCTTTATGGGAAACATCAGGATCAGAAGAGGAATCCGGAAATCTGTGTCTTGGCAAATTGTCTTGAATGACTTGATTTTCTAACAAAGTGACCTTGTCTATGCAATCAGGACTTGCACCTGCTTCATGACCCTTGTAGCCCACTACACTGAAGTGCCGTTGACCGGCCTCAGCCAACACGCAAGAAAGTTCGAGCACAATGTCATCCAAACCCATGTTGTTTGATGAAAATTTATCAACTGATGCAGAGAAGTCCTCTAATTTTTTACTGAACAAACCTCCAACAGCAGAATTGTCCTGAACTTTCTTGTCAGAGAGGACACTAATCGACTAATCTGAGAAATAGCAGAGACCAAATCATGGTTTATCATAGGACTGTCATCGACATCTGGCTTACCATCTTGAGCTGAAGAAAGTTCACTCTCCCCTGTTTCCCCAACCTCTTGAGAAGCGTGTTGATTGAAGAACATGCTCATGCAGTCTTGAGGCTAAGAATCTTATATCTCCTGCATCGCTAAAGTTATATCTTCCAAGACCTTTCTTGAGTCAATATCCTTATCTTGAGGCTCAAAGGTCATGAGAATTCTTGATCGGAGTTTCATTAAGGGCAATTCGTCCATACCCAGTTTTCTTTCTGCAGCATCAGGAGAAACTGAAGCACCTAACTCAGAACTTCCATCGGCATTACTTGAACATGCCTCTCCATCTCTAGAAAGTCATCCATCATATCCAAGTGATTTTCAATGCATTTATGCCTTATCGAATGGGAATTTGCAGCAGTTGACATCTTTGACCAAGACCCAGAAGAACTCCCACTCCCTTCTATCCCATCCTCAGACATTGAAGTTAAGCGTGATGGTTTGCACATGTAATGGGCAGGAGAACCAAGTTCTGCAAAGCCTCTCTGCTGTTTGAGGGCTAGCATTTCCACTTCTAGGTTTTTGACACTATCAAGTGTTTTAGCACACAAGTCATTAGAAGCCTGCAGTTCATCATCACGTTCCGCCAGAGCTTCTCTCAATATCTTCATTTCTTCTTCCATTTCCAACAAGCACGTAGTCAGGAAGTCTGCTTCTTTTTGATACTGCAACAAGGTATCAATGGAAATTTCTGGTGATGAAGACATATGGAAGTTAGGATTTCTAGCTGAAGCCTTTTTAGGTCGAGATTCACAAAAATCTCTACCTAAATTCTCAACTTCCTGCTTCATTTGAGCTATTGCATTGGGTCCTGGTGACCTGTTACGCAAAAGGCCACGAAGTCTTTGGCACTCAGCCTCCAGCTTTGCAATTTTCTTGGCATCCTCAAAGTGCTGCTTGTTTGCAACCTCTGCAGATCAGAGACTCATATTCTTCTTTTTGTTCCAAATATCAAGCTCCTTGGCAACTATTTGCAGCTCAAACTTCAGAGAGTGTATTTCTTTTTCGCATGACAGGATGTTTCCCTTCAGAACTTCAATCTCAGCCTCAGCGTGAGCTTTCTTGTCATTAAGCTTCATCAACATTTCTGTACGCTCTTGCACTGACCTTGCAACTCCTATATATTTCGGAGAACCCAAAATTCCAATTTCGGGGATCCTATGTTGCATGAAGAAGTGCCAACAACTGCTAATTGTGTTTTGTCAGTATCAATTACTCCCAGTTGGTTCATATGTCTTCACAATCATTTCTTACCCATCATCCAGTTTCCTGATTTGGCCTGGACTATCAGAAATTTGACATTTCTCCTCTTTAAAGATTTTCTTACATTAAAGGGGAACCTTGTGGAGGAATATTGCAAATGAAGTTTAAGTTTCAATAGTAATGTTTATAATTGGGACTTTGACTTGTCTTAGTATATTATTCATTTATTTTTTGGTTAACTTGTTGTTTGGCTAATGTTGTATTTTTTTTTTAGGGCAATTCAGCCATACGCTTTAGAGTAGGAGAAGCTTCTGTTCTGGACTAATTATGGCGATGTCCGTGTGGCTTTGTCTAACATAATCTTTTTTTGTTTTCTCAAGTTTTGTGAAATTGAACAAATGCTGGATTGGTTTTCTAGCCTAGCCATTTGGTACTGATTTCTACATGTTTTGCTTTTATATTTATATTTCAGGTTCTTGACTATTCAAATGATCTTTTTTATATGACAGGTTTTTGCTGAAAGTATTAGGAAAGTGCTAAAACAATTCGGGGGTGGAACTTCTGCAAACTTTCTCACTGAGTTTAACAATATCTGAGGTCATTTTATTCATCTTTTGATAGCTATATAGTTTCTAGGTTATCTCCTTGCATTATTTCTGGTTCCGATTGATTTAAAATCTATGATCATGCTTACTTTCACTTTTGAACCCCAACTTCTTTATGCTTTGGATCATTATACCAAGAGTGCTGATAAGTGTGCAAAGGAGAACTCAGAATTCAAATTTCAAGAATTCTAGGTAGCATGAAGAAGTACTAACTGTCAGTATCAACTACTCCGAATTGGTTAATATCTCCTCACAGTGAATTGTTACTCATACATACTCCACTTTCCTGATTTGGCATTTCCATTTTCTTGCACAGGAATCTTGTGGAGGAATATTGCGAATGAGGTTTAAGTTGGTCAATGGTATTGTCTATCTTTGGCACTTGACTTGTGCTTAGTACATTATCCATTTATTTGGTTAACTGGTTGTTTGGCTGACGTTGTTTATTTGTTGTTGGACAATCCGGTCATAAAGTATGGGAAGTTCCAGTTCTCGACTAATAATGGTGATGTCCGGTGGCTTTTTGTGTGACATAATCCTTTTTTGTGCTACAAATGCTGGATTCATTTTCTGAACCGGGCAATTTGGTACAGATTTCTGCATGTTTTCCCTTTTTGTATTCATAATTCAGGTTGACTATTCAAGTTTTTTGTAGGCCAGTGTTGAAACTCTTGGGGTGGAACTTCTGCAGACTTTCTCCCTGAGTTTGACAATATTTGATTCTAAACGCAGGTCATTCTATTCATCACTAGATTAGTTATATAGCTTTTATGGTTGTCTCCTTGAATTATTTGTGGTTCCTATTGAGTTAACTTATGATCATGATTGTTTTCACTTTTGTACCCCAACTTACTGACGTTTTGGATCACTGTACCAAGAGTGTTGATGAGTGTGCAACTGATATATCTTTCGAAAAACACAAAATTCAAATTTCAGGGAACCTAGGTAGCATGAAGAAGTGCTAATTGTCAGTATCAACCACTCCCAATTGGTTAATATCTCTTCGCAGTCATTTGTTACTCGCGCATCCTTCACTTTCCTTATTTGGCCTTCCCCATCTTTGGTTAACTCACAAAATGATTCTTTCCTTTACTTACCAACTTCATCTAATTCTTTCCAGTTTCAACTGTTTTACTCCGTCTGTAATTGGTTTTCCAAGTCAGGCCTTTTGGTACTAATTTTGCATATCTTCACTATTGTATTCGTAAATCTATTTCTTGACTATTCAACTGATATTTTAATATGATTCACCTTTACTGAGAGTGTTACATGATCTCCATAAACGCAAGTGGAGTTTCTGCAGACTTTTTCGATGTGCTTGAGGATATTCAGTCCTAAACCCAGGTGATTTCATTTATCTGTTGGTTAGCTACTTTTGTCCATGGTTCCCTCCTTAAATCATTGGTGGTTTCTTTTTTTGGTATATAAAAAAAACTCGAATTCGAGACCATTATAAGAGAAGGGGAGACGGTACCAATTAAACTATAACTCATTCGCAAATTATTTGAGGTTCCTACTGACTTAAAACTTATGATCTTCCTTCTTCTTTCTTGTCTGAACTCTTCTTACTTAGGTTTTGGATCTAGAAATATGTGTCTTTCAATGTTGATCCTTATTTTTTATTAAGTCCTCAAAAGTTTATTTTATTAAAATTGAATTTTTGAATTTTAAAATATGTAACAATTATGTTTTGATATCGTGGATGTTATCTACTTGGGTAGCATACTAGGTTGCTGATATGGCACTGGCATGAACGTGAAGTGTTGATTTTTCATATAACATATCGAAAAATAACATTTGCTTCATCAACAATGCCAATTCAGAATTCAAGATTTACGTATTTTAAAATTTAAAAACTCAAAAATAACAAATCAAAATTTAAAGATTTAATTGAAATTTAAGATGAAGAGAGAGAGAATGAGATAAGGAGAGACAACCATAAATATGCCATGTCAATAAAATATATAGGAGCTATATCAGATTTTAGATAAGTCAGTGCTTACCATAAATAAGAGGCTATGTACTTATATACGGACTCTTGCCATAAATAGTCTAAGAGCATAATTTTTTTTTTAGCAAATTATTTATTATTGAGTTCTTAGACTATATCTTGCTGAAACAAATAAGATTTTAAATTTTATAACACTAAATTTAAAGTTTTAAAAGTTAATTGGTGCTGCAGTCCAAAAATTGATTCTTATTTTCCCTCTAAATCATTGATTTTAGTAATTTTTCTTAGGTATTACTGAATCAAAACAGATCACAAACGATCAAAATTTATTTGAGAAAATTGTATGTAAAGTTTTTGACCCTAAATTTCAATTAATTTTTTAAACCTAATTTTGTTAAAATTAAATTTTTGTATTTTAAAATGTGTTAAATTCGAATCATGATTCACATTGATAATACGAGACACGCCGACACTTTATGTTCAGGTCGACACCATAAGATTTCCCGACTGGATCTCTGTACCGAATTTGGATCCGTAGACAGCGGTTTTCGCTCTCTCGGTTGCTTCTGGAGATCCGAAGCCTCCACGGTACTGCCGGTTATTCCGGCGGCTCCAAATCCAATCCCGAGTATCGCAGTCTCGGCGATCATGCCGAGTCCGTACAGATCTCTCTTTCTGTCTCTAGGTTTCAGATTTGTGCAATATTGCACTACTGTTTTGGTTAATTTGATGGATTGCTATGATTAGGGTTTTGAAAATAGGTGATTGATTGAGAAAGTTAAACAGAAATGCTCCAATGATTCTAATTTAAGATTATCTAAACTTATGCATAATTAAATTCAGGGATATGTTCATGTTATGAATTGAAATCTAAATTAAGATTATCTAGTTCTCTCAGTACCATATGTTTTATGGAGTTAGAAATCCAGAAACCCATTTAAGTTACATTGTGATGTTATCTTGGTTCTAGACTTCGTTCCTGTCTACCTGTAAAGGCTTTTAAGCTTAGGATTAGCGTATAGGGCCCCCGACCAAATCACGAGTAAGATTGGAATAGGGCATACGTTATACTTTGAGAGCAAAAATCTGTTTAGTCCGAGATTGCCTCATTGTATATGATCGCCACCCTCGGTTGTCCGGATTCAACAACTCAAAGGATCTAACTTCCTCCCTATCCCCTCTCTGGGGGAGATATCATAACAAAGAAAGCAGACTATTTGTAAGGTTTTGATAGTTTTTTATTGTTTTCATGCTTCTGTTCTCTTAAAGGGATGTCTCATTCTCGTTTACGTGTATTCTCCTCTTATGCTTCATTCTTCTTTTTCTGTTTGAAACGAAGGAAGCAAACTTAAGCCAAAAATTTATTATTTTCTGGAGGATGAATATTTATTGAAAAATGTGTGTTCTTATAGTGTGATACTCTTGAATTAGTATTAATCGAGGCTTTAGGACAAACTTTGAGGGATTCTTAAACTCAGGAATAACCAAAGAGGATTTCAGTGAAGTGGGAATTGCCAGGCTAGATGAATATCTTACAAATGTAGAATGTGAAGGATCTTTATCTAAAAGAACTGGTGTTGATATGGAATACATCATACTGAATCTCTTTATTAAATTCACTAGCAGGATGGTCCCTAGGGTGCATGTTATTTGTGGAGATCTTTGCTAGTAAATAAAGCACAATAGTTCTTCTTTCTTATTCAACTTGGTTGAAGAATTAGAAGACAAGGGCTGTTTGACTTTGATTTAGTGGAGGAGAATTAGATGAGTGGATATTAAATCTGGAATGGTTACCATTGCATGTGGACTTTTTATGTACAGTAAAAAGGTTCCTTAAATACATCACTTTTTGTTAGGAACTGTTTTGGGCGCAAAGCAAATATAGCACACAAGGGATTTGGTCTTCCAGCATTTGTAGTGGTAGTATGCTTGGTGTTTTTTTTTTTCTTTTTTTTTTTGGGGGGGGGGGGGGGAGGTTTCCACAAAGTTATCTTGTGCTGGGTGCCCGTGATGACTGATAAATTAATTGCTACAGTAAGCAACAGTTACCAGTTTTATTCTGCTTCTTGGTTTCCTGTGGCTTTGCCATCTGGCCTTGACTTAGTTTAAGAACTTTACAGTTTAGGTGTTTGTTCCTGTCATGAAATAGTAGAGCATGCTTTGATATTCTATGCCATTTTTGAGCAACTTCATGTTCTAGCTATGTAGAGGATAACTGTTTATATAACAGATATAAATTCTCACATTAGCGCACAGGACTTTGTATGAGCTTCAATTATTGTGTATTGTGTATGGTTAGATATAATGACTGAGCCAATATGCCTGTCCTATGGATCAATAGCCGTCGTCCCATCAAGGCAAATGGCATTCTCTAATATCCTTGGTCTCACAGCAGTTCATGCTGTTAGACTAACTGTCTTAGTCATCAAAAAATGTGGATGTTTATTGTTGCAGAAGATTTTGTTCTTCCTCTTGTTTTGGTAACGTTGGGGAGGATTTCTTTCTCATCATGGTGGCTCTGTTTAACTTGTGTGATATGCAGATTGAATATGACCTTAGGATGATTGATTATAGGCAACCTTTAGAGGTGTTCTGGTCCAGTCATGACTCGAGGCAAGTATTTGGGCAAGGTCCTGATGTGGGCCACCGGTACAGGTAGGATTCATGAAGAACATAATTTGCTTTTCTTCTCACTTTGTTTCAGTGCCCAATATTAAAGCAAGATCCTGTTTGTTTGTAAGCAGGTCTATAATATCCACAAATGGAACCGAGTAGTCCAGACCGGCCATTGTTAGTGAAGAAAGAGAACAAACTAAATCAAAGAGTGGCATTGTGACTACACAAATTCAGCCACTTGGAACATTTTATAAAGTTGAGCCTGAACATCAGGTTTGCTATTAAATATTTCAAATTTTGATTGATTACTTATTTAAAATCTCTGAACTCGCTAACTAGAGGTTTATGCTTGTTGCTTATATTTGTCTTTCGGACATGTCACGGGGCCGGTTTGGGCCCGAAAACCGGCCCAGCCGGTCCGGGAAAGCCCGGCTCGTGAATCAGACCGGGATGAACAGTAACCCAAACTGGATCGGCCCGGGTATTATAACGGACTGGTCCAGTTCAATTCTTTTTTGAACCGGGAACCGGCCCGGGCAAACCGCCCTGACCTGGCCGGTTCCAACAGCTAGTCTATTTTTTTTTTCAATTTTACTTCTCCCAACAGCTATAAAATGGCTAGTTTGGAGGTTATTTTGGTCTATGAGGTCAAAAAATTTTCCTATAAATACCTAACATCCCATTTTCAAAATCTCCACAACAAAATCTCTCTTTCTCTCTCTCTCACATCTATATTCTTTCAATATTATTACATTCTCTCAATTTTTATCATTTTCTACAATTCTCTACACCATTTTCTATACAATTTTCACTATTTTTTACAACAATTTCTACACCATTTTCATTACCATTACCATTTCCAATTTCCATTATCATTTCTATCATTATCTACATTTCCACCATTATCTACATTTCTACCATTTTATTCATTAAACACATTATCATTAAACACATTCTCAAATTTATATTCTAAACTTTTATAAAATTCATTTACTAGTATGTAACGACATAGCATGTCTAGAAAAATTCTATATGGTGGCAACTAATTGTCGAAAGAAAGAGATATTTAAGCGAGGACAGACAAACTCCACGTCTTACCTGAGAACTTTTCTGGTGCTTTTGCTACAGAATGGTCTGGGTGGAATCTAAGGGAGATTACAAATTTTTCACGACTTTCAACATCCATCAAGATTTGGTAAAATTTCAAGATTGGGAATTCAAATTCAAGATTTTGCAAAAAACAACCGAGATATCCGTTAAGTTGGTATATTTAATTTTTTTATATCTTTATTTTCTTGCATTTGCATTACTTTGTTTTAAAAAAAAAAAATAAATCTTAATTTTTTAAAAAAATTTAAATCTTAAATTTTAAATTTAATCTTAAATATCTTTTTAAAAATTTAATCGTATATTTTATTTTGAAAATTTAATCTTATTTTTAAAAAAAAATGACTGGAACACACTCTTCACAATATTCTCAACAATCTTTTCTTCCTCCATTTTTTTTACAAGATGAAATTCCCGATAATATAAATATTGAAACTCTTTTGGAAAAAATTGAACCTAGTAACACAGAATCTAACACAACTCATACTAAAAAATATGATATTAATATATGAAATTTTTTTGAAAAAAGAATTGATGAACAAAAAATAATTTGTAAAATTTGTCATCAAAAATATAAATTTTTGAGGGGTTGGAAGGTAGGCACACTTAGGAGAAACTTAGTTAATAATCATCCGGATAAATTATCACAAATAAGACAAACACAAATTGCTACATAAGGAGGTAATATAACTGGTACATTTAAATAAAATTCGGATAAAGAAAAAATTGGACAAATAGAATGGTTGGCAAGAAAAGAATTACCACTTAGCATAGTTGCATGTCCCGTATTTGAAGAATATGTACAAAAATATTTACAATCCGGTTATAAAAAAAGTGGTAGAGTATCTCATAAGAGGAGATCATTAGATAGATATCAAGAATTAAAAAATAGTATAATTATACAATTTATGAATAGTCAATGTAAATTTTTATTAACTTCGAATAGTTGGAAAAGTGAGTATAAAAAATAATATTATATTATAGTAACATGTCATTGGATAGATAATTCATGGTCTTTAGAGAAAAGGATTTTAGCTTTTCAATGTTGGGAATTTTCACATTCCGGTGTACATATAGTTAGAATAATTTTAAATGTTATTTATGACTATGGAATAAGTGATAGAATTTTTTTAATTTCATTTGATAATATTTCGACTAATACTGCTGCGGTTAATAGTTTAAAAAAATTTTTTAAAATAATTTTAAATGGAACTTTTTTTTATATTAGATGTGCATGTCATATAATTAATTTATGTGTTAAGGATGGTTTAGCAATGGAAGAACTATTTTTAAAATCTATTCGCAATTTAATTCATCAAATAAAAAATTCTTCTGCAAAAACTCAAGAAATGAGACAATTATGTATATTACATAATAAAAAATATAAAAAATTTAAAATAGAATGTGACACTAAGTGGAATTTAACATATGACATGTTACAGGGTGTATTTCTTTTTCAAAATATTTTAATTGAATTTGTAAATTATAATTATGAATATGGTTTTATTGATAATATCATTTTCGATTTTGCATCTGCACTTACTAAATTATTGAAAATTTTTTATTTATGTACAAACTTATTTTTCGGATGTTACCATCTAACTACTCATTTAATGTTACTAAATCTTTGTAAAATTATTTATGTATTTAATCAATTTGAAAATGAAGAAAGATTTGGTGGAATTGTTTTTTCTATGAAAATAAAATTTTTAAAATATTACGAAGAAATTCTAATTTTATATCTAGTTGTAAGTGCATTAGATCCACGTATTAAGGTTGAAGGTGTTGAAATATTAATAAATTGTTTTGCACAAGTTTTTCCATCAGAAATGTCTATTAACCCACATTTTTTAAAACATCAAACATCTCATACTTTACAAATAATATTTGAACTATATGAAAAGGAAAATAATAATTTAAATACTAATAATGTAGGTAATAGTAGTAGTAGCAGTACTCAATCATCTTCATCTTCATTTTCATTTAATCTCTAACACATGTTAGGAAAAAAAACAAAAAATTTTATAATCATCATTTAATGAATTACTTTTGTATAAACAAATACCTAGATTAGAAGATTTTGATGATACAGATTTATATGATATATTAGATTGGTGGATAAATAATGTATCGTATTATCAATTTTGGCCCAAGTGGCCAAAGATGTACTAACTCCTCCAATGTCCACAGTATCATCGGGAAGTGTTTTTAGTGCAGGTGGTCGAATGTTGACCGAGAAACGTACAAATTTAACAGACAATACTTTAGAAGTCTTAATTTACATTAAAGATTGGAAGGATGTAGAAAAAAGAATGCAAGGAATCATCAAGGCCTCCGAAGACGATGAACAAGAAGTAGAAGAAAAATAATAATAATAACTTTTTTATATAAAAATTATTGTAAATAAAAAAAAAATCAAAGTGATGTAAAAATCAAAATAATGTAATAAAAAAATTAGTGGATTTTAAAATCTAAGTGATGAGCTTGATAGTGGACATACACCGAATTCAGTGGAACAACTCTAAATATTTTGTATCTCTAATTTTTAATTTAATTTTTTATAAAAAGTGAATTAAAAAAACAAAATTAAGAAATAAATCATAACAAGAGAGTAAAAAAAAAACAACAACAAAGTTAAAAAAAAAAATTAGAGTTATAAAAATAAAATATAATTAAAAAATAGAATTACAAAAAAAAAAGAAAGAGTAATACAAAAAATAGTTACAAAAAAATAGAGTAAAAAAAATTCAAAAAATATGTGTTATTAAAAAGGAAAAAAAGAGAGTTAAAAAAATCCAATTGAGCAAAAAAAAAAAAAGAGAGTTAAAAAAAAGGCAATGGAGCAAAAAAACCGGCACGCCGGTTCCGATTCACCGGGCCAAACCGATTTCACTTAAAAAAAATTTGAAACCGACCCAGTCTGGATCGGACTAGCATAGAAACCGTAGCCAGTCAGGCCCACGGTTTTGGAAACCTGCATTGAACTGAATCGGGCCAGGCCCAACCCGGTTACAAGTCTACTTTTGTTTTTTATAAATATTGCCTTTTAAAAATTTTTGTTTTCTTTTAATAATTTTTCAAACTTCCCTTTTTTTCTTTTTCTTTTTAACAAAAATCCTTTTATTAAAAATTTATTTTAAACTTTTTTTATGAAAAATTTATTTTCACTTTCATTTTTCTATAAACAATTGAGTACTTATAATATTAAATTAAAATTAAAATTAAAATATTTATAAAATATTAAATTGAATATTAAATTATTTATATAAATTTTATAATATTACCTCATTTGTTTTATAAGAATTTAAAAAAAAAAAAAAACGATTTCTTGTCATTTGGAATAGGCAACCAACTAATGTCATGCACTATTTTCTTATTTGAGTATTCCCAAAAAAAAAAATTCACTCTACTGTATTCTAATTTATTGAATTTCATGTTCTTTATATTTATTTTAATATAAATTCTTATGAATTTATATCTTTATATCTGTTTTTTTTATTACTTTTTGATTGATTTTGCTTAATGTTATCATCTGGGTCATGTAAATTAAAACTGAAACTGTATATACTAACATACTTTATCTTTTGTATGTTTCAAATTTCGATATCACAGTTAGAGTATTATTTTTTTTTTTATATAGATATTTCCATTAAAAATCATCATTTCATACACATGATCATCATTATTTTTTTAATATAAAAAGATATAATGAAGTGAGATAAAATCAGAAATAAAATGATAAAAATAGAAAGATTTTATCGTTTGAGTTGTCTAAAAATACATAATCATTACTATATTTATTACTAATATTATTATATAAATTAATTAATAATATAGAAAATAATTGGGTTGAGGGATATAACAACTATTTATAAAATAAAAATATATATATAAATTACGCGGGCGCAAAAACCAGTTATTATTAATAAACTTATTGGGCTCCTGCGAGCAATCGCTCATTCCTTTCCGTAGACATACCCCCGCCGACGATTCTCCCTCCCCTCCGTCTACAAAACTCCGCATTTCTGGAGGTGAAGAAAGCGAAGAAGAAGAAGACGAACATCTCTCTCTCTATCTACACGAAGATAGAGACGGACAAGAAGAAGAAGAAGAAGAATTTATCGATCTCAACAGCAGATCGAGCGATCGACAAGAACAAGAAGAAGACGAAAATGTCGTCGTCTGAGAAAGTTAGTGCATCGCACATATTGATCAAGCATCAGGGTTCGAGAAGAAAGGCTTCTTGGAAGGATCCAGATGGTCGTGTCATTAGCGCCACCACTCGCGACAGTGCCGTCTCTCAGCTTAAGTCTCTTCGCGATGATATCGTCAATGGTAAAGCCAAGTTCGATGACATCGCCTCTCGTTTCTCCGATTGCAGCTCCGCCAAACGCGGTGGCGATCTTGGTAACTCTCTCTCTCTCTCTCTCTCTCTCAGGCTTTGTCGTCGTTGTGTTGATTTTGGATCTGTTTAGAATTGAAGAGAGTTGTCATTAGGGTTTTGGAGATATTGGTGCGATACGTTTTCTCCTGGGGTTTGGTTGTTTGATTAGACTTTGGTTACTATTCAGTGACGTTTTAGCATATCTATACTGTCTCGCTCTATCTGTGTGGAGTTTGTTTGTTGATACGTTGGATTTGAAGACTGCAGTGCTAGGGTTAGGGTTCGACTCATAGATTAGGGTTCTTCAGTCATCTTGGTGTGTTTCTGGCTTCTTGGGGGTGTTTCTAGTACTTCGAGATTGTGAATTTCCAATGGAACTGAAAATTTTGATTTTGAAGCCTTGGATTTCCAGAAAAGGGAGGAAAGTTGTAGGATATTATTATTGTCTTGACTGATCTTAAATTACATGGCTAAAGAAATTCAGTGTTTGCTCATGCCAATGAAATTCATTTGTGACACTCGTGGATTCGTGCGTTTCAGTAGTCAGAAATAAGTCACTTGGAGTGGCTGTGTCAAGTCACTGAGGTTTGCTGCTATAGTACCACCTAGAGTTAGGTTCATATGAAATAAGAGCATGACTTGCCCAAGCTTTGTCCAAGTATAGTGCTATTTGTACCATGGTTGACCATTTTAGAGAGTGACAACATTGTGTTATTTCTATGCTACGTGGGCTTTAAATACCAGTATCTTTGGATTTGAAATTGCATTGTGTAGTTAAAGCTGGAATAACTACTTGCATATATGTGATGGCTGTGATTGATATACTCTAACGGAGCATGTCCACGAAAGTGATTGTGTTGAAGGAAAGTTGGTTTGATAATACGCCTATGTATTATGACTTGTAGATCTGACAATTATCATTTGTCATATTAAGTGTTTTCCACCCCATGTGTTTGAGGCATTAGCATGGTTCCTCATGGGACCTCAGGCTAAGCATCTCATAAATTTTTAAACTTATTGATTATGCTTTTTGTTTCGTGAGGATGGCAAATTGACCTGCCTCAACCAGCACCCTCCCTGATCAAGGCTGGTATTCAACATGCTCAATGGAGATTATGGCCGCTTAATCGACTGCTTTGGGCCGGGGTGGAGATGGGTTTAGTAACCCCACCCCTGAGTTATATATATTCATCCTGCTTCCCCTATTTTAAAATTTAGCATTATTAAACCCTCATCCCATCCCTCTGTTTTGTTTATTTTCTTGACCCCTCAGCTGCATGACTCTATCTCACCTGTGTATCAATTTTGAATAATATTAACCAGATCTGGTCGGATCCATCCATCTCCAGTCATCCTCACTCTCACTTTTTGTGTGTCTTTGTGTGTGGAAGCTACTGCTATACTGCTCTTTGCTCTCATTTTCTTTACTATTGCTTTGTTTCTCCGCCATCTTCATTTTTATGGGTTCTTTTTTTTATGATTTGTTTGTTGATGAATTTGTTGTTGTTGTTGTTGTTGTTGTTGTTGTTATTATTTAACAAGATGGGCCTCTTTTCATTCTGGTTTCCTTTTTTAAATTGCATAAAGTATATTAGTCAAGTACTATGATTTTAAGAATTCATGAGTCTTCTCCATTGAGTGACCAGAGAAATATTGATTTTGATTCGTGTACAAGGCGTTTGCTGCTTAGGATTTCCATATACACTGCATTTGCTGCATATGCCAAGGCAGGTCAGAGATCCTTGAATGTTTCTCATATTCTCCACCTGACAGTGAATAGTGAATACCTGCAGGGTCCCTCTATCATGGGGGAGGACCTATTCTTGGCCCCTCCCCGGCTCATTGCCATCCTTAGTCTTTTGTTCTTAATCCTCTCCGATTTCTGCTTTAGTTCTAGCTTTTTCCCCCATTTCCTAATTTTGATTTCTCCTCTCTCTCTCTCTCTCTCTCTCTCTCTCTCTCTCTCATTTTGTACTTTATCCCTGTGTGGTGGCTTGAGATTTAGTAGAATTTTATGTTTAGTTATTTTAGTGAGAAGCTTCAAATGACGTTATGCTTTTGTTTGAAAATGGAGTACTTTGTATCAATAATGAGGCTTACAGGAAATAACGATGTCATGAAATGTTTTTATGATTATAATAATAATTATATATGTATAAATATCACAATAAGCTACTTTTTGTGAATTCACAATGCACATAATTGTTTCTCCAGATTGAGGTAAGGTACTTGATTTGGTGTAATTGAAATATCTAGGTTATGGGCAAAACGTCTCAGTCATGTCCTATCTTAGTTGGATGGTGACTTGATGTGACACTACCATCACAATTGCTTCATCTGGTTTTAGGCCTTAGTTGTGTGAGGTGATGGGGGATATGGTTTCTTTGGACTTGGTCAATAGAAACCAAGTTGGCTTGGACGATCAAATGTGGTTTGTCAAAGTTAAGTCATATTAGACAACTTTTATTAGTTGATGGTGATAAATAAATGGATTATGCATTCTCTCTCTCTCTCTCTCTCTCTCTCTCTCTCTCTCTGCGCCATATTTAAATATCTAATGTTGGTGCAGTAGGACTCAATGTTATCCAACCGCACGTCTACTTCCAATTTAACTTGGTTTGCTATGACCATGTCCAATGTCAGCATGAACTGCATGGCGAAAGAGATAATAAGTTACATTTTGCATATGATGTACTGGCACTGTAGTAGTTATGACGAGTTTTTATGGGGTTTCACCAGATAACTCTAGTCTCTGTCTCCATATTTATGTCTAGCTTGTTGTGGTAGTTAACCATGTGTTGGCCAAATTTTTAATGGGCGGTGATGGGGTAGCGTCAATTACTTGTAGCTAATAGGAGGCTTTACTCTATAAGATGAGTTAATGCTTTTTTCAAGTAAATTATCTGGACATTTTGCCGTATACAAGCATGTAATCTTCAAACTGCGTTGCAACTAGAGTAAAATCTCTATCAGCTCATGAATAATCCCAAACAAGTAATTGCAATAGCTGGAGATGTTGCCTTGTTCTTTAAAACTTCACAGTATGTCGTAGTGCAAATAACAAGACAGAACATTTGAAAAATGGATAGAGATACAATAACAGACGTTCTAATAACATTGTATACACAAACTTCTGTCCAGCTTTAAAATGCCCTTGGAAGCTCATCATGCCAACTCTATCAATTAGTTAGATGTAATAGTCCAACCACTTCTGTAGAGCTCCCTTGCAACAATGCAAGGGCACTTGCAGAGAAACTCCTAGTTTTCAGAGAGTTTCTTTCATGTAAAGATGAATACACCTCAGCATCCGAAAAAGATGTCATCTTTAACAATCATAATAGGCATCTGATGAATTTACTTAAAGATGAAAGTGTCAAAGAAAAAATGAAGATTGTTAGTAAGCCTGTGTAATATTGTTATCGCTGACTTTTTTTCCTTTGTCCAGAGAGTGCATTTCAATGAACTATCATGCATTGAACAGTAAGTTTAAAGGGTAAGTGATGCCTTCTTTTGGAAGGACAATGTCTTATTGTTTGCCATAGTTTGGATGGTCATATTGCTCTCTTAACTAGGCTTCAAGCAGTTATACCATAGCCCAGGTTGCTCAAATCTCCTCTTCTTTGCCCCCAACCTAATTTTATCTGGGAAGAAGTGATTTTATTAGGAGAAAAGCTTATTTTTCCTGCTGGTAATCTCTTTGAGGATGCTAGGCTAAGTGATTTATGTGTAATTTGCGTTGCTCACATACTGTTGTATCTGTAGCTTTTCATGGTACTGGTTGCTTTGTTATTTTTCCATTAATTCCCTTTTTGTTGATTGTTCTAACTGATGTTTGTTACAAAATCTGGATTCTTTCTATCAAAAAAATTCTGGATTTCTTATGACGCAAGCACTTGACTATTTTGGAGGTGATAGGCCAATCAAAGAAAGAAAAAAAGGGCGTTGTTCTACCATGATGACAGGATGGTGAATAATTTTTAATGAACAAAGCATTATTTTGTAAGATTGGAACTTCACTGCTCTTTTAACCTGTATTTTTTTTTTCCTCCTAAATTCATGTGATTTCATATCAAAGTTCTTGTTGGGTTTTGAAACATGTTTGGCACAAAACATGAGCATGCTTGAGGGTTTTGCTTGAGTCATTATTTGGCTCCTTACTGCATGTTTATTCATTTGGGCACCCTTTTTTCATTACAAGCTCTTGCTTACAAAATTTTGTTCAGCATTTCTTTATGTTTGCATGTCCCACGGTAAAGATTTTTCCAGCTTATAGGAACACTGATGCTTACCACAATTCGCATGAGCCCGGCCCATTTGAGTGAGATCCTTCCTCGCTTGAACGATATTTTGGCGGAGGATCACCATCCTAATCTCTACTTATCTGTGGATCTGCTTGTGGATATTCATGCAGGATCATTTGGCCGTGGCCAGATGCAGAAGCCATTTGAAGAAGCCACCTATGCACTGAAAATTGGTGAGATTAGCAACATAGTTGATACTGACAGTGGAGTGCACATCATCATGAGAACCGGCTGATACATGAACTGCAAAATATTGGAACATTATTTGGGGACACTTTTGTACGAAGTAGTCCTCTGCTCTGGGAACCTGATGTCATGTCTCTGCGGAGGCTGGTGGGCTGGTCTAATAGGAGTGGATTCTGCTTATTAAAAGTTTTACTTAAAACATTTCAGTTGGAACTTTGATTGTTTTCGCAAATGTAATCTTTCGTGGGACTTTTGATTGGAAAATTAAGAAGGTGAAATACCATCCTAATCATATGTGTTAACTTATTCTGGAATTAGAGTCTGCTCAAATGGAGTGACTAGTTTGCCTGCATAAAAGAAGTTGCCGGGCTCATTCGCGTAGGCCCATGCACAAAAAAAAAAAAAAAAAAAAAAAAAAAAAGGGGGAGTATGGGGCTAAACAAAAAATATATTCATAGTCACAATTTTAATAGAGAAAAATAACAACAGCTGATCAGCTATTGATCGTCCAGGGTATTCCACGAAGTTTGCTTCCTAATTCAATTGTTCTATTCCTTTACTCAACGGTAAACGAAAAAAAAAAAAAAAAAAAAATGAAGGATCCTAAATGTCAAAATTGCAGACGAACCCTCTAATGCTGCCGCTTCTGTCCTCCGGGTATTTCCCTCTTGGGTCTTGTTCCTTTGCCACACGGAGCATCCCTTTTAGCACCATTCTGCCACCGAAAGTTCAGGGCATGCCGGTTAGGGCAATAAGGTCCCTTTCAACAACCCTATGGACTAACAAACAGGGCACAAGGCTTTCCAGTCTTGGCCACCAAATGTCTTGATCCAGAGTTATCAACTTGGTGGTGGGCACCTGGCATGATTTCATGTTGTGTTCCTCCGTTCTGCCTAACAAGGCTTTTTAAGTAATTGGCGTGCTTTACCGCAGGTGCGTCCAAAGCAGAGAATGAGTGCACTGGAGCAGCATCTGGTGGAGGCGTCCTATTAGCCACAGGATGTTTCCCCTTCATTAGCCTTGGTGGCAGAACCAGACCAGGTGGTGGGCTAGTCAAGGAAGTTGTCAGTGCAGCTCACGTCGGCCTAGGTGATGTAGCAGTTTCACCACTGCATGATGGCCTTGTCGACAACACTATATGTAGTCGCGAGCAAGACAGGGGAACCAAAGTAGTTGCAGGCTTCATACCAGGCAATTTTTCAACTTTAGGAAATGGACTTGGTGATGAAACAGTGTAAGGTTCAGGTCTCAAGTAGGGAAACAGGGAATCAACCACCTCCTGCCTAAGCTTTTGCCAGCTTCCTGCATCAGCAAATGGCCTCCTAGACACACCAGTGCATGATTGTGAGGTAGCAGAAAGAGGGAAAGGATTAACCATCCCCAGATGAGAATTTTGTTCAATTTCACTATTGGCAGATGGCTGCATTGACACAAACTTGGAGGACTCTGAGCTGGAAGAGGATGTGGAACAGTAACTAGTTTGGGACCAGATACAGGTACAGTTCCAGCATTTTTAGATGGAGTTGCTGATGAAATGATAACTGGTTGTAGTAAGGGGACCAAGAGCTGGCTGTGGACTGCTTCCTAGTATTGTTCCTTCAAAAGTGGATGGTTTCGGTGCCAAACATTTGTAAGATTCTGTCCTGGACGAGGAACTGGATCCAGTTTTGCTAGGTCTTCCAAATTCCTCTAACAACTTTTCATGCGTTTTTGGGTTCCTAAGGATTTCAACTAGAGTGTTAATGTCAATGAAGCTTCTCTTTTCTTTGATTTCTAATAGTGCAGTCAAGGCAATAGCAGCAGCAGCAGCCGCAACATTAACATCAAAACCAGCGTCAAGCAGCATCTCCCCTTGGGCTGCTGGACTCTTGAGTTGGGGAACAGTTGGCAACTCAGAGGGTGTCAAATCTGGGTAAGTGGCCATGTTCTGTGAGCTTATGGGAGCAGTTGGAACAGGCCTAGGGAGACAATGAACCAGCTTGCTCTTCTTCAATGGGAGGGATGGGGATAAGCCGAGTGCCATGATCATCATAATGGGATTCCTCTATGTCCCAAGAAACATAGGGACTACACACTAATAGTTAGTTATTGATTGACAAACCTTACATGGAAGAGAAGGGTGCTTAAACACAAAACAGTATAGCTACATTACATGTGAAATATACCTCGGCGGGATGGCAGAATGTCGTGGGTATATTGCTTCAAGCACCCCATTTCCCTCTGCTTCTGAACCTCGGCCTCTTTGCCTTCTTCACCAGTGGCTACAACCCAGTTGGAATCTAAGACAAACTGTTGAAGACGAAAGCAAGACAGATTCAAAACTCAGTTTAAAAAGGAACTTCCTAAAGCCTGAAATCTTTTTCACCATTAAGACCACCGCTTGAGATTCATAACACAGAGGATCGGTAATAAAGTCCTATTGACGTACTTTGGGAGGGCACTTCCACTTAATCTGAGGGATCAAGGGTAGTTCTTTCTTCAAAAGTTTCACATTGTTACTGCCTTTAAGCACCGGAGGATACATTGTAAGGTCTACACAATTTGAATCCTTACATGACACTTCTCCTTTAAAACAATCTTGAGCTTTACATGCAACTTGTGCAGGGATTTCCTCGGTAGAAAACAGCCTAACCTGTTAAGAACCAGGGATTAATCAGCAGTATCTAATTATTATGAGATCTGAATAAGGAAGACTAACTTGTTAAGACCAGTGAATACTGAGGGAGGGGGAAAAATACAGAATATGGTTGTAGGAATACAATTATATGATGAATTAAGGTAAAAATGTGGCTGGAAATGCAAGCAGCAGTAACAACAACAACAACAAACTAAATCTTAATCCCAAAATCCGGGGTCAGTTGTCTGAAAGACAAATATAAGATAATTATAAATTTAAAATACAGAAAAAAAACACACACACACTGTCCAAATAAACTTATAATACGAAACGTGATAATTTAGCTTGTTCTAATTCTCCTACGCCACTCATTTCTATTCGAAATCATCTTTTTAGTTAACCCATTAACTATCATAACTTTGCGAATACATTGTATCCAGATTTTTAACGGTCTACCTCGTCGTTTCAGTAAATCTCTAATATTTAAGCTCTCGGTCCTTCTAACTAGTGCGTCTTTGAATCTTCGTTACACATACCCAAACCATCTCAAACGGTACTTTCACATTTTATCCACAATTGAACTCATTTCTAATTTATTGCGTATCTCTTCATTTCTAATCCTATTTTTCCTAATTTTACAACATATCCACCTTAACATTCTTATCTCAGCTACAGTCATTTTATATTCTTATTATTGTTTAATGATCCAACATTCGGTACCATACAGTAGCGCAGATCTTACTATCGTTTTATAAAACTTTCCTTTCAAATGCAGTGGCATCATGCAATCGCAAAGAACTCTAGATATCCTTCTCCATCTCATCCAACCGCCTTGAATCCTATGATTTACATCCCAATCTATGTTGCTGTTATTTTAAATAATGGACTCGAGATATCTAAAATATTCACTTTTTTGTACATCATATCTTTCTAATCTAATCGTTTTTTCATCATTCTGATAATTATAACTAAACGTACATTTCATATACTCAGTTTTTTATCGGCTCAATTTAAATCTTCTGAACTCTAGTGTGTCCCTCCATAACTCCAATTTAGCACTAATATTCTCTCTAATTTCATCTACTAATACTATATCATCTACAAAAAACATATATCATGGTATTTCATCTTGAATGCTTTTTGTGATTTCATCTATCACTATTGCAAAAATGATTGAACTTAATGCCGCTCCCTGATGGAATTCAATGTTTATTGGGAATCTATCACTTACCCCCGACAAGTTCTTACATTGATGACAGATCCATTGTACATATCTTTGATGAGAGTAATGTATTTGATAAAAATCTCATTTTTTATCAATGCCCACCACAATGTCTCTTGGAACCCTATCATGAGTTTTTTCTAAATTAATGAATATCATATGTAGATCTCTCTTCTGTATTCTAAATATCTCCATCAAATGTCTTAGTAAGTGAATTGTTTCGATGGTGGATCTTCCCGACGTAAATTCAAATTGATTCTAAGACACTTATTTCTAATCTCAAACTATGTTCAATCAATCTCTCTCATAGTTTCATAGTATGACTCATAAGTTTAATTCCTCTATAATTGAAATTTTCTTGATTTGCCAAATTTTATTAAAAGAGCTATTAATATTATTATCCTGACTTCTCCTAAACATTTTCACACCTCAATAGAAATGTCATCAGGTCCTATGGTTTTATTATTCTTCATTCTCTTTAAGGCTTCTTTTACTTCGTGAAGATGAATCTTACGTTTGAAATCCCTATTGATCTCTTCTACAGATATCGTGATATTATCGATATTTCTTGTATCCTTCACATTGAAGAGATTATTAAATAATCCCTCCAACACTTTTTTATATACTCATTCTTTACAAATATACTATTGGTTTCGCTCTTGATACACCTAACACTATTTAGATCTTTTCTCTTCATCTCCCTTAATTTGGCAATTCTTTAAATCTCTCACTCCATTTTTGGTTTCTAACTTCTTGTATAATTCCTTATACATCTTATTTTTTATGCTTGGACAATATTTTTCACTTCTCTCTTTGCATTTTTGTATATTTCAAATGCATCGCTATTTCTCCTATTTTTAAGATTCCTATAACATTTCCGTTTAGTAGCTAGAAATGCAAGCAAATAAAACATTTGAGACCATGTTTATTCAAAGTGAAATTTCAAGCACAGGTGTAATGTAAGTAGATACCGTTCCAGTTGTAATCTTTGTTTATCAACAGAATGTAGAGACATTCACAAAATGTAAAATGCATTCAAGTGAGGATATTAAAATATTCTTGAAGCTAATCCTGTCCCACGTACAAAATTTTTGCATATATGTGGAGGAAAATGGCAAGAACATACAGAAATTAACCATTGGGAAAAAGGAGACAAATCCAGTGTAGGCATACATGGCAACTACTTCAGGTCATAGGACTGTGTCATGATTGTCTATCTACGCATTAAGGAAAACATCACAAAATGTGTAAGGCAGTCATATTAGGAAAACAAAATTCAGTGAGAAGCTAAACAAGGATGGGTAACAAGATCCATGCATATGAATAGAAAAGTGTCATGATATACTGTACAGCAATTGATAAAAATTTCTTTCAAGGTCTCATAATTACAAAATCAGTTCACTGCTTTAACATATGAAGTAAGTTTTCATCCTTTGAGATTTTTTTTTTTTTTTTTATTGACAGAAAGGAAGGTCCATTTTAATTCACAAATTTATCTGTTCATCAAAAGTTGCATATCCATGCCTCAATCTTCAGATATAACCCTCTTCCCGATATCCACCAGGATTAAACTCAGCTTCAGTAACACAATAACTGGTACAGTCTTCAATCCCTTCATTCTGATCTTAGGCACTAGACGATAACATCAACTTAGTTGCCAACAGTTGATCTTATTATCATTTTAACTAGGTAGTCATCTACGATTGCTTGCATCCCAGGCCATACGTTTATGTCTACTAATTGATTGCCATGATATCCAGAACTGTAACCTGTTTTATGTTAAGCAAACATTACAGCACAAATTAGTAATCTTCCATATGCTACAGCGTTCTGTGAAAGGTGAGCATATAACATTTCTTATTGTGGCCGTAATGAAGATAGGTCATAGTTTTGCCCATCTATTCAAGAAGACATTCTAATGGAAAGAGAGACAAACCACAGCTCACCCAGAAATCCATGAAAGTTATTTCCCTAGTTCCCAAGCAACAAAAAATGCAAGAAGAGGTGCTTGTGCATCTTACTACTAGCATTACATATAAATCAACAGTTAAGTTTTATTACCTTATTTGCCCTCCTAGTTGGCAACCAATTGTGTTCTCCCATCCAAAATTGCAAACTAAATCTTTGAACTCAGAAGAAATTTTTTTTCCCCTTATGGAATTTCCCACAAGTAGGATGTCAACGCTATGAATAACAGAATCCTCCAAAAAAAAAAAAGAAAAGAAAATGTGCAGAACAACCTAAAATCATCAAAGATCCAAGTTATATATGCTGAATAAACAACAATGTAAGGAAATCAAAGAGGCTAAGATGAAAGCAGAATTGTCCTGAGATTAAAGTTTCCAAAGGAATGAAGATTCCACAGTTAAGTTTCCCCCCTTCATAGGAAAGCTAGAAATAGGAGCAAAACAGAGGACTGAATGCAATATAACTAAAGAACAATATTTCTTAGAAAATAAAAGCCCACCGATCCAGATATGTTCCTGGAAATGGATGCAAGAACAATAAACAAATACAAATTAAGTGAAATAAGAAAAAGAATAATAGCCTATGGAGAAACAAACTTTCAAGGACTTGCAACACCCTCTTTAGCATCACAAGCACAGCCATTACAATGACAAAAGTAAACTCATTCCAATAACAACGCAATCTCACTAAACATACTCCATAATAAGACAATCTCAAAAATAATGAGATAGGTATTTTTCCAAATGGATTCACTATGCAAATCTTCATGGAAACAAGATGTCATACTCGTCGTGTTTATCTCTAGACCACTATTTTTTTGATGAATTAAAACTTCATGAGGCAATAAGGGGATGCTAAACCAAACATTTACAAAGCTAATAAATATCTAAACCACTCTTTAAGTAGTTATTACCAAATTCACAGTATACATTCCTTCAAAAAAAAAATTATGCCTTAGGATTTTCCTTAACCTTTCCACACATAGTAAATCCCCAATCTATAAACAAATTGGACAATCACTTTTCAGTTGGAATCCGTTCTGCGACCTAGCCCTAAGTTGAACTGAGCTAAGCAACTCTACATAATCCAATTTAGCCCAAACAGAGAAGGAAAAAAGAAAGAAAGAAAGAAAATCAAGACATATTTGTGATGAAAATCAATTGCAACAGTTTTATCAAGACTATAAGTTAATACAATGGAAGAAGAAGAAGAAGAGCTAAACCAGAATGAAAAACCAGAGAACAAGGCAAAATCAAGAAAGAGCTTGAAAATGCGGGGATAACCTGACGAAGAGTAGCAGCCGGAGCCCACAAAACCCTGTTCGATGTACGCAATCGCTTCATGTTAAAAGTCAGATTGTAAAAGAACACTCAATCGAAATCATCTCAACTTCAATTTATCAGAAAGTGCTTTGCATGCAAGGAAAACCCTAGGTTCTCGACAATGGCCGTCGATTTCTAATACAGAACCCTAATTTGTTGAGGACCGTCATGACGATTGCAGTGTGGACAGTAGAGAGAGAGAGTACCTAGGGAGAGAATCGTCATCATCACTGAGAGTCCTTTATATAGAGAGAGAGAGAGAGGACGCGCGGGCACAATCCGTTTTGGCGGTTTGTGCTCTTTTTGTTTGTGCATGGGTTATTGTTGTTATAAGCAGGCCACGTCAGATTTTCTTTTTTTTTTACTTTTTTTTTTTATAAATGGCAGCTCAAGTCAAAAATCTAATATTGTTACTATTACCGGAAAAAAATTGTAATCGATGGTACGAAGAAATTATATTTATTACTTCATAATCGAGCTTCTTTTCTATAATGCTTATTTTAATTAATAAAAATACTTTGATAGTTAAAAATTACATTAAGTATCTAACTCCATCACTATATCAAATTTTTTACAATAAAAATATGAACAATTAAATAAATAAGAAAACGGTAAATAAAAGTCAGAAAAAATATAAAAGTAATATTTAAGAAAAAAGTAGATTCACAAAATTGGATTATAATTTTATTGCATAAATTGAACACATGACAACATTGTGCTGGACAATAAATAAATTTAGGCATAAGGATTTATAATTAATACAATGTTTAATTTAAATATTATAATAAAAAAGGGAAATGGATATTAAAAGATATAAAAAAAGGTATTTTGTAAGGATTCAAAAAATATAAGAAAAACGCATAAATATCAAAAAATATAAAATTTTTTATGTAAATATTAATTATTTAATAGAAATAATAAAATAATTATATTTTATAATATGAATCTATATTTATCAAATATATAATTATTAATCATAACATAAATAAAATAAAAAACAAAGATATAATTAAGTAAATAATTAATTAAATATATAAATATAAAAAATATCATATTTTTTTTTATATATTAATTAATTTCACATATTGAGTCATTTTTAAAACTATGTAATTAATTTTTTTTTGTTTTAACTCGGGTAAATTAATGAAAATTTTCATTTAGCTAGATATAATAGATTAAGATGGACGCAAATTCTTTTTAAATTCATTCACAAATTCTAGTTTACTTAGTATAGTAGAATATTTAACAATATTTTAATTAAAATGTAATAATAATTTTTAGTGAGTAACTAATATTTTAAAAGATTTTAATGGTATTTTTAAAATTTTTAATGATATCAATCAAAAGATTTCTGATGAAGATACATAATTTTTTATTTTTAGAAACTTTATAAAGTAGTGCCTTCCTTCTCTATACTTTTTGCCCTATTCTCCAATATTATATTAATATAATCGTTCAAATTCTTATAAAATAAAATAATTTTATATATTAATTTTATATAGAGATCAAGAGTAATGTTAAATATGATCAAATACATCAAATATGTATATTATATTTTTCAATAGATATTATTTAATAAAAATCAAATCAATTTATATTATAAGCAGACCGAAATGTATCTGTAAATATTTAATTTAAAAATTATTTGATCTGATTATAATTTTATTCTAAAGTTAATATTTACCTGCCAGTTAATTTTGCCTGCCACGTAATTATCACATTCCAAAAATGACCACTTTGTCCCACATTAATCCCCTCTGTCGATATGTAATTACCAAATAAAAAGAAACTGAATTTTAATGCATTTTTCTCTCTCCTCCAGCCTCCGATACGTTCCCTCCGTCGTCTCCACCCCACTTTAAATTCCACGGTTTCACCTTCAAATTCAAACAAAACCTATACCCCATTTTCTCTCAATTCCTTCCTCATCAATGGCTTCCGAGATTCCCAGATCCGAATCCTCCATCAACGGCGACGTCATCTCACAACGCAAAGTCGCTCTGATCACAGGCATTACTGGCCAAGATGGGTCCTACCTCACCGAATTCCTCCTCAACAAAGGCTACGAAGTTCACGGCCTAATCCGACGATCCTCAAACTTCAACACTCAACGAATCAATCACATCTACATCGACCCGCATAACATCCACAAGGCCCGAATGAAGCTCCACTACGCTGACCTCACCGACGCGTCATCACTCCGGCGGTTGCTCGACACCATCAAACCCGACGAGATCTACAACCTCGCCGCCCAATCCCACGTGGCTGTCTCCTTCGAGGTTCCCGACTACACCGCCGACGTGGTGGGCACCGGCGCTCTCCGCCTTCTAGAAGCTCTCCGAGCTCATATTGCCGCCACGGGTCGGGTTCATGTCAAGTATTATCAAGCCGGGTCGTCCGAGATGTTCGGATCCACTCCGCCTCCACAGTCCGAAACGACGCCGTTTCATCCTCGTTCGCCTTACGCCGTCTCTAAATGCGCGGCTCATTGGTATACCGTTAACTACAGGGAGGCGTATGGGCTTTACGCGTGTAATGGGATTCTCTTCAATCACGAGTCGCCGCGTAGGGGGGAGAACTTCGTGACCCGGAAGATTACTCGGGCCGTGGGTCGGATCAAGATCGGGTTGCAGAGTAAACTCTTCTTGGGCAACTTACAGGTGATGTTTTAATCTCGTGTTGTTTTAATTTATTTATGTTTTAGATATGTCAAATGTTTTTTTTCTTAATATTATCGAAACATTTAAACAATTTAAAAAAGGAATCTAGTCACTTAAGTTGATTTTTATCATTCATCAATCCAAATAATTTGTTTAATCAATGCCCCGATGTAAATTAAAAGTTACGATAATATTATAATTTTCAGACAATATAATTATAATTTTTGAAATTATATATAGAATAATATTTTTAAAAAATTTCAAGAATAGTTATCTGCCGTCTTTTGCTATTTTTAAGTAATGCCCGAGAGATCAAACATGTTATAAATTGAATGATATAATCTAACGTGATAATCGATCTCAGTATATTTTATTTATTTAATTGTTTTGCTTGATTCAAAAATTATTTTGATTAGTTTAAAACTACTCAAATTTAAAAAATTTTGTCTTTCATCGATGAAATAAATTTTCATAATTTGGTTTATTTGGTTTTTGATGGATTCGGTCTATGAAGGATTAGTGTGTATAAAACCCTACGAAACCCAATGAAAAGAAGTAATTTTTATGGTGACAAAATTATCCCTTATTTTATTTATTTTCAAATAAAAATCAACATAAGCTTAAAATAATATTCAAGTGACATTAGCTGAAGTTTGGATCTTATTTTGGGCTACTTTTGTGACTTTTTATTTTATAAACTATGATTTTACAGGCGTCACGTGACTGGGGTTTTGCTGGGGACTATGTGGAGGCAATGTGGATGATGCTACAACAAGAGAAACCAGATGACTATGTGGTAGCAACAGAGGAGTCGCACAGAGTTGAGGAATTCTTGCAAGTGGCATTCGGGTATGTTGGGTTGAACTGGAAGGATCACGTGGTGATTGACAAGAGGTATTTTAGGCCGGCAGAGGTGGACAATCTGAAAGGTGATTCAAGCAAGGCAAGAGCTGTTTTGGGTTGGAAACCCAAAGTAGGGTTTGAGCAGTTGGTGAAGATGATGGTTGATGAAGACATTGAGCTTGCCAAGAGAGAGAAAGTTCTTGTTGATGCTGGTTATATGGATGCTCAGCAACAGCCATGAATGAATTTTTGGTTACATGGGTGGCGTCTGAAATTTGGAGGAAATTAAGGTTATAGCAATTGATTCGGGCTTCTTTTTTGAGGGTATTAAGGTAGGTGGATTATTTAATGTTTCCCTTTTTTTAATGAGTCCCTTGTTTGTTCGAGTTTACTATAAATTTATTTAATTTATTTCTAGCAAGGGTCTGTAAGGACCCCATTGTTGTACCAGACATGGCATTTGCATTTTTGATGATTTTACAGCATATGTTTTGATCAAAAATAGCATATAAAATCTCTCTGGATTTGGGGACTGGAATGGCAAGGTTTGAACTTTGTCCCTGTCCAATGCAATAATTCAGACTAAGAGTGTTTTCTTCCCATAATCATTTTTTTTTTTGTAATGTAAGGGTGAAAATTTTAGCTATTATCCCACTTACTATGATATACGCATATGCGGTAGATTTATTTAAAACTATGCAGTAGTCCACAAAACATATAATATCGGATAAATACTTATTAAACATATATAATAACTCACAAATTATATCTCATAAATATAGATATTGGTATAATTTTTGTAAATTTGAAACTTTGAAGCTTCTATAAGTTATGGTGCATCTCCTATCAATTAATTACATTGAACTTAAATTTTGATGCCAGTCTTTTTGTTTATTCAAAGCAACCGAACCGATTACGGTGTTGGATAACCTAACTATTTATAAGATGTTCAATTTGATCTCGTTTATTTATTTAGCTAAATAGCTATATGAGTTCTGATTAGAATTCAACCTCATTAATGTTGATAGATTTGTTTAAACTTTAAAATTTATTCATTTAACTAGTTAAACAGAGTGGGATTAAGCAAAACTTTTAGACTTCTTTGTGTGAGATAGAGATCAACCTGGCTTGTTTAGGAAACTAATGGAGTTTAAATCCCTTCTGGGTAGTGTCTCGGCAGCTTGATCTTTCTAATATTGAGCTAATAGGTCAATCGTTTTGGGTACTTTGATCTTTCATCATGCTTCTTATATAAGATACATTTTAGGAATTGTGGGGTTTCCCCATGTTTCGTTTACTGTCATTTTCATATCTCCTTTCTGCTAATGAAAAACCGAACCTAGGATGTGGCAGCTGGGTGTCGTAGATCATTTGAAACATTTGGGTTGGTTTGTGAGGGATAAGTCAGTCTCATATGTCTCATGTGACTTGATATGAGCTTGTCTTTCATTTAAGATGAAAACATCAGAGAATGCAATGGCTAAATGGGTATACGTAAGGGGGGCAGAGCCAAAATTTTAAATTAGGGAGAGACAAAAATATAAGATACATAGACAAAAGTAAATTTTGTAACAAACATTCTATTTAATTTTAATGGGTTTTTCCTTAAAATTTCAAAGAAATGGTTGCCCTCGTGGGCCCCTCCTTTTACCCGGGTATGGAGGAGAAAACTGACTTAAGAAACGCGATAAGAATGTGTTCCAACAATGAGCAGAGAAGATATTGCCAAATCTCCATAAAAATGATGCTAGGATTTTGGGGATATACACAAAAGATTCCATCACAATTAATAAATCAATCAACCTAGATTTCTGTACTTGAGGTGCTTTGTGTATCTCTGGGTAAGACAGACCAGCTACTGGAGGTTTTGGAGTTGGAAATGGCCACCGCAAATGGCTTGACAGATGATTGAAGTGACCCTGGACCATCGGCAGCAATTCTCTTGCACAATGCATCACAGTTGCTGATCACCTCTGTCAGCCTTCCTTTAAGCTCCCCAAGTTCAACTTGCAATGAGTGAACTGCAAACATTTTTTGACATTTCGTAAAGAATGTTTACACAATGTATTTACCACAATCCTTCAAATACAAGATTTTCACTCCTTCCCAAGAAAATATCCCAATGCATTTCGTACAAGTCAATGGAAGGATGACCATACAATCTATACAAATCAAACATTTTATAAACAAATGGATTGATAGAAACTAAAAAGCTATCATCAAAATGCATTCGAGAACTCTAATTATGCTTTATTCCAGTCGCTTTATCCTAAAAAAAGAAGATTAGATAAAATAGAATAAATCACCTTCGGCAAGATGATATGCAGCTGTCTTCATTGCCGAAGCAGAGTAATTAAAGCGCTGAAGAAGTTTAATTGCTAGAGCATCGGCAACTTCTATCATGTTTTCTATCTCTTCCTGGAAAATATTTTACTGGGTCATTGTTCATGCCAAAATCTGAGAGAGGCACTACAGATAGGAAGGCAAAGGATGAAAGGATGAAATTCACAAGGAAAAGGGAAAAAAAAAATCAGATATATAAGAACTTGATTGGCAAATTTCTTAAGTAGTTCGTCTAGAGGCAGCAACTCTCCCACTAGCCTAAGGTTAGTTAAGGCACAAAAGTGCCCGATACAAGATGCACGTTTGAAAATGTATTTTCACTAGAACACCCATAAGCTGCTTCAATATCATTTCTGAGAGGAAGAACCAGGAAGTTAAGCATATGTACAAGCAAACCAGAATATGTTAAATCCTTTTCGCACTAGAGGAGCCCATGCCTGTAGAAGCAAACCTGTTTCTCACTGATCTTCTTAGATTTGCCCTCCTGCCATTCACGATATATTGAGAAGAGTTCCATTAGCACCTTTGGATTTAAAGCACCTGTTTTACCACAAGGAAAACTAGTTAATGAGGTATACTTAAATTTAGAGCATCTTCTCCTAAAATATATATACAAATGCAGCTTCATTGCTTGTTCACTACTAAATTGCTTCCAAAAGCAATATGCTTTCCTTGCATACAGCCATACAAAAAGCAATGGTGTGTGACCCAAAAATAATAAGCTGGACAGAGAGTAATACGAGCATGCAACAGAATTCATCTTAAAAGAAGCAGAGCCCGCAAAATTCTGACAGGGGTAGGAAGCCTAGAACAAGCAACATATGTTTAGATAGGTTCAATAGAAGTAGTTTGTCGCCCTATCTCAATATTCAAAAGATGATTGCGACAGAAGTTGAATTTCAAGGATCTTGTTTGCTTGTTTATAATAAGTACATTCTTTCCAAATGCATTTTGCTTCTTTGTGTTCAGCCACAAATATATGTTTGAACCTAGACAGCTGGACAGCCGGTAATACAACCATATAGTGGAATACATCTTTAAAAGCCTGCATATTTGTGACAATAACAGGTGCAAGGAGCAAGTGACCATATATACTAAGGTAGACTCAATAGTTTGTCATGCTAATGTAAAAATAATAAATAAATA
This sequence comes from Dillenia turbinata, assembly GCA_037126225.1. Lineage (NCBI taxonomy): Eukaryota > Viridiplantae > Streptophyta > Magnoliopsida > Dilleniales > Dilleniaceae > Dillenia > Dillenia turbinata. The sequence continues at coordinate 22,104,939 of JBAMMX010000017.1, read as the reverse complement.
ATTAAACCCTGGTATAAAGCAATTTGTATAAATCTTCATTCAACCATCATGGTAGTTTGCCAAAATATAGGATTGCGGAACAAGCTGCCATATGCAGTAAGTAACCAGAAACCCCCAGTTGTCGCCATTGGCTTGCTAGACAAAGTACAGATAGACAAAGTACAGAGCTTTATCTATCACAACCGTGCTATGAGAATGCCCATCCCTAAAGTTCATGGCTTTGATTCACTCTCCTGGTTGTTACTCTTACTTCAACATACCATGCGGTGTTGTTTCAGATGATATTTTAGCTCTAGCACTCTTCTGTAGAGGTTTGTAAACCAAGAACTTTGACATTTCCTTTTCCTTATTTTTTGTTGGAGTAGAATTGTGTCTTTTTGCTCAATCAACAAAAGAGTAAAATTGCTTTCTTGATTGCAAACTCAGTTAATGATCTAATACCTCTTCTTGTAGTATGTCTTGCCTTGAAGACTGATGATTTATGGTTGGGCCTTTAATACAAGTTCAAGGTGGACTTGGGTTAGACCTTGGCAGCTACTTTCAATGCGCTGGGAATCGGGTTGTAAAAAGTGCAAATGTTGGTTGTAGCATCCCAACCCAAGTATAAGGATGCAGATGCATATAACCATACATAACCAAAATTAAGCAGCGCAAGTTTGAAGAAATGGATTCTCCTAAATATGATTATAATCTGAGTAACAACTTCTTACTATTTCCTTTTTTCTTTTGAAAATAGGTTGAGAACCATTATTTGATATCGATTTACATTTTACCATAAAATGTTGACTTCCCCAAGGGAGATGCCAAAAATTTATATGAAGGGGTGAAATATAACATGTATTTGGGTTATAATCTTAGCGGGCCAAAATTATAACTTTTTAGTGGAGCAATCAACATTTGAGGTCACAATTTCTTAAATTACATACATATTTTTTTCCTTAAAATTTCAGGAGGGGGATGGTGGAGGCTGTCCCCTGCCTCCCACTCTGCAATGTCACAGGCAATTCTACCAGGTGTTGTTTGGCTCCCACTTCTACTATTTGATGAATTAGATTTGAGAAGCCTTCATACTGAAGCACTCATTTTTCTATTGACATTAAATTGAAATTCGGTTGAAAATATCCAACGCTTGGCCGTCTACTTGTCTTCCATCATGGGATTTTCTACTTAAAACATGAATTCCAACAATTGTCCCACAAAACTCAATGGTATTCCCCCTAAATAGCAGCTCTCCTGCATTGTACATTTAATATATACATATACATACATACATACATCTATATATATAAATCATCTTTCTCCTTTTCTTTGAAACAGTTGAATATGTATGTAAACAACTGAGCTACAAAAACAACTTGATCAGATAGAGAGAGAACCTGGAGAAGAGGAATTAGTGGATTTCCTAACAAGAATGTCACTCAAACTGCTCTCTGAAGGAGGAAGCGATGTCAGAATTGGGGTGGCCTGCGATCAAAATTCCCAAACAACTATAAGTGATAAGACCCAGATTCCTAGTTTTTCTTTTTTGGCGAAAATAGGGATTAGAGAACTGACGATTTTGAGGGATTTGAGCTTCTCCAAGATGGGGTCTACGCCTTCCGATCTCTCCGACACAGTTGTTATTCCCTCCAACTTTCCCTTCGCGAATTAAGAAACCGTTAATTAGAACAGCGAACTGATTACGAAATCGAACAAATTACATTAAAAAAAAAATCAAAAACTGAAGAACTTACTTGTGAGGTTGAAAGGCTAGACTCTGCAGAACCCATTTTAGATTTGGCTGTAATTTTCTCAGCGCTTGCTTTTGCTTGAAAAAAATGGCGACGGGCACGTGGGTTTGATCGACTCGCCTGAATGCGGTTGACACTTCGACGGTGACCAGTCACTAGTGGGGCGCATGGGCAGAGGTTTAGCTTGGCTTCCCGCATTTAGGGGTGCACGCCAAGTCACGTGGCCCAGCCTAACCCAGGCCGTCGAGGGTAAGGATTCGCAAGCAAGGTTCGGGCCGGGCAATTAAGAGAATAACATAAAATTTTAGGCAGGAGGTGGCTTAAAATAAAAAAATCTTAATCATAGATATGAAAATATTAATTCTCATTTTAGAGTCTCTTAAAAATAATTTTTAATTTTAAGAGTTCGACGTATCCCGTAAACACCAAGCCATATTAGAGTAATTCTATTTTTCATTTAACGTTCTAAAATTGATATTTTAAATAACTATTGTTTTTTTGTTGAATTCTCTTTCTTCCCCGAACCAATTACTGTATTTTTTTATTGATTTCACTTCCTTTTCCATTTCAAAAATAAACAATAACACAAAAAATGACATTGATAAAAAAGGAGACTTGCATAAATATATATATATATATATATATATATATTCACCCAAGGTTCAATCATTAGTGTGGGCTCATATTATCATCTGATTCGGTATACCGCATGTCTTTATCACGGACAATGGAAAGTAATTCAACAACAAATACTTCCAGGAGTTCTATGAGAAACTCGAGATTCAATATCTATTCTCATCGGTTGTTTATCCACAAATCAACGGACTGGCTGAAATAATCAATCGAACGATCATACAATTAAAGACAATGCTAAATAATGCCAAGGGGCAGTGAGCGGAAGAGTTTTACGGTATCCTCTGATCGTATCGCACTACACCCCGAAGAGTAATGGGAGAAATATCATTCAGCTTAGCGTATGGAAGCGAGACAGTCATACATGTGAAGATAGGTATTCACTCACTTCGGGTAACTCAATACGATGCTAGGCAAAATGAACGTATCATGCGTGAAAGACTGGACTTGCTTCCAAAGTTACGAGAATCCGCGTCGCCACGAATGGTGGCTTACCAGTAACAAATGACACGATATCACAATCATAGAGTCACGAACCGAACATTTAGACCCGATGAACTGGTACTAAGGAAGGTAGAAGTTACTGCTCAACCCCAGCCTAGTGGCAAGCTGACTCCTAACTGGGAAGGTCCATATCGAGTACGTTCCGTGATCTGACCGGGACCGTATTGCCTCAATAATCTAGACGGATCGACAATGCTTAGGACCTGAAACTCAGAAAACCTACGCATATACTATCAGTAAACTTCAGAACTGTCTAACAGTAAGAGAAACCAGCCCAAAGAGAATCAAGCGATTTTTCTTATCACTTGAGAGTCTAAGTCACCTAACTCCTATCGTTCATACGTGTTATCAATAAGGGATAGAACTCCCCAAACGGGTGGCCCCTCTATCTAAAGATTTCTTATCGCTCGGAGGGTCTAAATCGCCTGACTCTTATCGTTAGTACGCGTCGTCAATAAGGGATAGAACTTCCCAAATGGGTAGTCATGACCCCTCTATCTAAAAATTTTCCATCGCTCGGAGGGTTTAAGTCGCTCAACTCCTATTGTTCGTACGTGTCGTAAATAAGGGATGGAACTACCCAAACAGATGGACGCGACCTCTCTATCTAAAGATTTCTTATCGCTCAGAGGGCGTAAATCGCCTAACTCTTATCGTTCGTACGCATCATCAATAAGGGATGGAACTCTCTGAACGGGTGAACGTGACCCTTCTATCTAAAAATTTCCTATCGCTCGGAGAGCCTAAATCGTCCAACTCCTATCGTTTGTACGCGTCGTCAATAAGAGATGGAGCCCCCCGAACGGGTGGACGCTGCCACTCTATCTAAAAATTTCATATCGCTCGGAGGGTCTAAGTTGCCCATCTCCTATCGTTCGTACATATCGTCAATAAGAGATGGAACTCCCCGAACGGGTAGACGCGACCCCTCTATCTAAAGGTTGTTTTATCGTTCGGAAATTCTAAGTCACTCAGCTCCTATCGATCGTACGTATCGTTAATGAGGGAACTCCCCAAATGGGTGGACACAACCCATATATCTAAAAAGTCTTCCTCTCGCATGGCGGACCAAAGTCGCCTAGTCCCTATTGGTCAAGCATATAAGAGACGGAGTTTCCCGAATGAATAAGCGCGATCCCTCAACCTAACAACTGAACGTCTGGTGGCTCGAAAGGTCGGTATTACTCAACATCTCAGTATGGAGCCTGAAAGTATAAGCGGATTTATTATGATGAGAGTTGAAGAAAGCGCTTAGCCAGACAAGAGAACAAAAGAGGATAAAGACGAAATTCAAATAAGTAAAGCATAACCTTTTATTTATCCTTGTGTAGAAGATATATTTGGTTACATGAGTATGTATACAAGTTTCTAGGTCAGACCGACTATAGCTAAAAGTACATAATAAGGTCACTCGAAGATACCAAAACCACAATCCCTGCACTGGAGAGTACAAACATAAATGTAGTGTTAGGGATAAAAGAAGGCAAGTTCGTGCTTTGCCACCTAAACAATCCGAACCTGACCTACCAATCCAAAAACAGTATGAGAGACATCCCCACCGCATTTGGATGATGGAGACGAATCATCCAAGGCGGTACAAGACACATCCTCGTTGGTGATGGATAGGGGTGGGTCTGACCCTAATAAAACCCGTGACCCGCCCGAATCCGAAGTGTTCGGGTCGGGTTAATTCGGGTTTTTGTTTATATCGGGTTAGTAATTTAAAAACCCGAATTAACTCGACCCACCAGAATCAACCCGAATATATTTATAAATATGTTATAATATAGCAAAAAAAAAATCTCCTTATTATATTCACTAAAAAAATAATATTTTGATATTATTTTAAATTTTTGAATTAAAAAAAAAAAGATTTTTCGGGTTCGGGTACCGGCCTGAATTTAAGAAATATGCTCGGATTTGGGTTCGGATTCAAAAATATATAACCCGAATAGCTCGGGTCGGGTCAAAATAGGGTATTCGGGTTCGGATACTCGACTCGGACACACCCCTAGTGATGGATGATCTCGCTATGCCAATCGAATAACGACTGACATAATAAGATCTCATTTTAGTGGTCCCCTTCCTTAATGAAATCTCATTCCAACAGAAATGACTCGAACCATAGAGTTTCGTATACCAAAACACCTCACAAGACAGCTCTCGAAAAGGAGCCACTCTTAACAAAACCCAAAGATGAGAAAAATTCTCAATTCTTTACGAAAGAAAACAAATACCCATCGTAACTATTTATAACAATAGAGAAGCAGACTCTAATTAACTCAGGGTATGTGAAACGGATCATCGAGAATGACCTGTCATAAATAGAAAAATAAATTATCTTCAATTCCCCATGAATGGGTCACTTCCGATGAGACATACCTGCTCTTGAATCTAACACCCCTATACTTTTATAACGTATTGAGCATACCTCACTCAAGTAGGTCTCTACTCATTGCGCTTCTTTATCAAGAAGGTCATGAGTCGGAGACAAATGATGAGATACAGTCCAAAACTCAACCAGAAGAGTTAGCTTTTGAAAAACCCATGAAAGATAGCTACCGATCGATATTCAAGTATTATGACTATTCATCGAAGGGTCTCCGTCGCTCAAACCTTGCGAATGAAGAGCTTCAGTTGCCCAGATCTCCCGAACGATAGGAAGTCAGTCGCCTCACCAACCAAACGTAGTTCATCAAGTAAAAGTAACCGTCTCGATCGGGTGCTCATGCATCGGGTATCCCATCGCTGATTCATCGAATGAACGAGCCTCGAATATCTTTTATCGGTCTAGCAACTGATCGATAGCTAACAACTCTTAACGATTTTAAAAGAAGGTCAAAGTATCTTAATGACTCATATTTTCTATTTGACAACAGTATCTTTAAAATCATTCAATTAATGAAATGATCCTTCCAGAAAACAGAAGTTTCCTAAAGAATAAGAATTACAATCAATTCGAAATATCGAATTTCTGAAAATTTCAGATCGACTCGATAATGAAAGTACGGTTGAAACACTCCAATAGCGTATGTCTCTCGATCATACACATTGAACACTCTAATTACAGGGAACCACTCCCTTGATCTTTGAGTTTGTTTCTTTTTCATTCAAAAACTGCTCTTTTTGATTTGATTGTCAGATTCTCCCCGTCCGAGTATCCTCCTGTGGTTTTTGCAGGTATTACATCATTTCTAACGATAACCGTTCAAGTTTATAAGGAGTTGATATCTGTGGGTTATAATCCATATCCAATAAGAAGAATTCATTTTATTTTTTTCTTTTCCATATTTGTAAAAATTTGAATAAAGAAGTTACTTTATCAACAAAAGAAAACCCTAAAAATTGACGAAAATGTGACAAATTTCTTTACAATTTTGGTGATGAAAGAAAAAGTGACCATATAACACAGGAAGAAAATCGTTGAAATCTGAAACCATCGTTGCTAACAATGGTTTTATCATCTCATTCGACAATTTTAGAATACCAGTTAAAAAGGAAAAAAAAAAAATAGCGCCACAATATGACTTCGGATCGACAAGTTTAACCCCAATTTGGGAAATAATTTTTATGGAAATCAAAATGAAGATTATTTTTCTTTGAAACTTCATAATTAAGATTTCTCCAAAACTCTACTATTTTATTTTGAATGAATATTATTCTTTTTTATTTTAACTGAAATGAATAATTTTTTTATAAAAACATTATGTTATACAAATAGAATTTAAGTTCCTTCATAAAAAGAATTTGGCTTATCATTATATTATTAATTTTGTATATAAAAAAATTATATTCAATTTTTGTGAAGTTTAAATTTAATTTTTGATATATTTATTATTTTTATCAATATTTTGATCGAATGTGATTTTTGCTCTTCCATATCAGTGAATCCTATTAAAAAATGGTTACTTTTCACATGATTCTTGACTTCTCTTGAGGTCTCCTATCAAAATCTAAACTTCAAAATTATTGTTTTTAACATTGGAGTGAATTCTATTAATGGGTTTTCTTTTTCTTTTCTTTTTTTCATTACATATAAAAGATTATTTATTTTAGAAATAATTTTAATTGGACAGACAGTCACGATCCTACGATGTCGTTTGCAAAGGGAAGCAAATGTCCCTCAACCGGTATACGACTCGTGCGTTTCAACCCCCTATATTTCAGTCTCTCAGCCTTCTTTTTATCAAGTACTTGGATGTCTCTCTCTGTCCCAAATTGAATTTAGGGTTCGCTTTCTCCAAATCCCAAGTCCATCTCCCCGGGATTACGATCAATCAATCAAAGAACCAAAGGGTTTCAGAAATGAGAACTCGAAACGCCGAAACCACACCCAAATCAGCAAACGCAAGGAAGACAACACCACAATCAAGAAAATCAGCCACAAAAACCCCTCCAAATCCAAACCCTCCTCAACCTGCTGTCGCCGAACCTACAACACCCATCGCGACTTCAGGTCCGACTCCGGTGCCAACTCCGGTTTCTACTCCGAAAGCCGCCGAAACGAAGCGAGGATCGACGACAAAGGCGAAGCAAGTTGCGAAACCAGAACAACAAGCCACTGCCCCAGTTACTCCTTCCTCCGTCGCCGACGAATCCAAACCCCAAAAGCAAGGTACAAATTTCTTTAACTTCTGGCTTTATTTGAACTCTTCTTTGGTAAAATTTTAATTGGGTTTTATTGCTTTTGATTATTTTTTATTTTTTATTTTTTTGAATTGGGTAACCAAAACAAAACACTACTGCTTCAGTTACTTCTTCCTCCGCCGCCATTTTGAAACCCCTGAAGCAAGGTACAAATTTTCTTCAATCATCGGGTTTATTTGAACTTTCTTTGGCGAAATTCAATTGGGTGTTTTTGCTTTTGATGTTTTTGAATTGGGTCGTTTATGGTTGCTTTTGATTCTGTGGCAATGAAACGAGTTTGATTTCATATGTTAATAATATTTATTTGAACCAAAAAAGTAATGAAAAGATAAGATCGGGCATGGCATTATTTCAGTGCTGCAGTATGTGCAGTGAAAGTCTCAAGCACTGAATTTTGATAATTCACTCATTAACTTTTCCGGAAGCACATGATGAAGGTTTTGGCTTTGGTTTTGGTTTTGGTTTTGGTTTTTTTTTTTTTTTAATTTTATTACACGAATATAATCATGCCTCATTGTCATTTTGGTCATTGATGCTTTACTTTTAGGACTTATGTTATTTGGCTATGTGTGGATCGGGGAAGTATCTCATGTATTGTGGTTTACTGTGTCCTTTGCTTTGATAGTAGAAGAAAGCAAGGAAGCGAATGCATTGGCCAGTGCTACACCAGCAGCACCAACACCGAAAACTGGTTCTGCTGTGAAAGCTGTGACTCCAAAAACAGGGTCTGGTGTGAAAGTTGTAAAGAAAATTGTTAAAGTTAAGACTCCTGCTTCAAAGGCTAATTCTGCTAAGACTCCAAAGTCTGGGGAAGCAGGGAGGTCAAAGGTTGTGAAGCCCCAAAAGAGTGAGGCAAAGGTTGCAAAGGATGAGGAATCCATGAAGAAGGAAGAACCAGTTCTTGAAAATGCTGAGCAGTCTGCAGAGGAGGAGAGACCAACTGCTAACAAGGAAGAGCCTCTGGCCGAGAGTGTAGAAGAGCAGAAGATGCAGGAAGAAGTTGTTGTTTCAGAGGTTCATGTTGCGGTTGAGGAATTTAAAGTAGTAAAAGGAGAAGAAAGTTTGGAGGAAAAGGTATTGGAGGAAGGGTCGACAGTTGAACTCAAAGAAGAGCCCGAGCATGAGCCTGTTAATTTGGAAAATGATTCAAAAGGGGAAGGTGACCAAACTGTGGAGATTGAGGACAACAAGGAGGGAATGGAGGTTGATGATACAGAGGAAGATCCTGAAGAAGATGTTGTGGGGGGCGATGCAATGATTGTGGCAGCAGAGCCTGCTAAAGATGCCGAGGCATTAGAAGAAGAACGCATGGAAATAACAGCTGCTGCAAATGAGAGGAAGATCAAGAAAGAGCTTGAGATATTTGTTGGTGGGTTGGATCGTGATTCTACAGAGGAAGATGTGAGGAAAGTTTTCGAGCATGTTGGGGAGGTTGTTGAAGTTAGATTGAACAAGAATGCTTCAACTAATAAGAACAAGGGCTATGCATTTGTGAGATTTGCCACTAAGGAGCAAGCAAGCCGGGCTTTGTCCGAAATGAAAAACCCAGTTGTAGGGCTGTTGTAGCAGTAATTTTTTTTTCTCTATTTTCAGGGGTTATCTCTCAATGCCTAAATATTTGCTCCAATTTTTGGCTTGCAGATACGTGGAAAGCGATGTGGTACTTCACCCAATGAGGACAATGACACTTTGTTCTTGGGAAATATTTGCAACACATGGACAAGGGAAGCTGTACGAATCTTTCTTTCCTTTTTTTTTGCAGGTTGAAATTTGCTTCCTGGGTATTCATTAACTGTTGATTTGTTTATTTCACAGATTAAACAGAAGCTCAAGGATTATGGTGTTGAAGGTGTTGAGAACATTACCCTTGTTGCGGATCCACAACACGAAGGATTGAGCCGTGGTTTTGCATTTGTTGAGTTCTCTTGTCATGCTGAGGCCATGCTCGCGTACAAAAGGCTTCAGCAACCAGATGCTATTTTTGGTCATGCTGAAAGAACTGCCAAAGTAGCTTTTGCTGAACCTTTGCGTGAGCCAGATCCAGAAGTGATGGCCCAAGTTAAATCAGTTTTTGTAGATGGACTTCCACCTCACTGGGATGAGGATCGTGTTAGGGAGCAGTTTAAAGTTTATGGGGAGATTGAGCGTATCATGCTGGCTAGGAACATGTCCACTGCAAAGAGAAAGGATTTTGGATTTGTTGACTTTAATACACATGAAGCTGCTATTGCTTGCATTGATGGCATTAACAAGACCGAATTGGTTGATGGCAATTCAAGGGTATGATATTAGCAGTTGAATGACGATAACATTCTTTTATGTTGACATGCATTCTAAACATTGTGAGTACTCGTTCCCGCATATCCACTACTGTAGTATGTCAGAGTTCAATGCTCTTAGGTTCCAAAGTACTACGTTTGATAGAGAGATTTATAGGAAGTGAGGATGAAAACCTTAAACACAAGGCGGTCTTCTAGGATAGGATTGGTTGGTCACTTCAAATGCATTTCTCTTCTCGAGTAGATTAGATCACCCAGTTCAGTTTTCTTACCTGCACATTAACATTTGCTTGAAAGATGGCAATTTTATAACATTAGTTCATGATCTGTTCTTTGTCATCAACCATCAGAATAAAGTGAAAGCAAGGCTTTCAAATCCGTTGCCTAAAACTCAGGCTGTTAAGGGTGGAATGTGCGGTGGATATCGAATTGGACATGGAAGTGGAGGAAATTTCCTAAGAAATGGTAAAATTGCTTCAAGGATTTGAGCTTCATTGATTTCTCTATGATGCTCTCATTTAACAAATGTTGTTGTTGCTAACAGCCCGAGGGTTTGGACGGGGTGGAGCTTTTGGCTGGGGCAATCTCCAACGCGGTCGTGGCTTCCATCAACGTGGTGGTGGCCATGCTGGCAGAATGGGTTTCTTCACTGAACATGATCATGATGGTGTGCATGCAGACTTTCATGGAAGGAGAACGATGGGGCGAGGTTGTTAAATCAACTCAGTGAATCACCTTTTGTTTTCATGAATTGCTTTTATAGCTTGCATACTTGTACAATGGAGCATGCAAGTCTGGATGTGCACACATGTGTCCCTCATGGTATTTTTACTGATTTAAGTAGTGCTTTATCATTGATACGAAAGCAGGAGGAAGAGGTGCTTTCAGGGGTGCCCACCAGGCGTTTGGTGGAGGTTCTGGTCCGTCAAGACCTTATATGGATGGACTCTTTCATGATGCTACGGAGAGAGGCCCTGGAGGGCATTTTCTGCCCGGGAGGCAACCATTTTCCCCAGAAGCAGACTTGAGCAGACCTTTTGTTGGAGGGCACTTTGATGATTACCATTCCTACGATGGCAGTTCACATGGGACTAAAAGGCCATTCTACATGACCGTAGGTTTCCTTCTTTTGAGAGAATAACTACTTTTTCTAAAGGATTTTTGAGCAATGTTGCTTGCTTTTGTCGATATACCTTCTGGACTCTAGGAGCAGGATTTTTGAGAGAATAACTACTTTTTCTAAAGGATTTTTGAGCAATGTTGCTTACTTTTGTCGATATACCTTCTGGACTCTAGGAGCAGGATCCAGGTTATATGGAGCCTAATAGGGTTAGGCCTCGCATCGATTTCTCTGATCCAGCATTACCTTTTCGAGGATCTCGCTATCTAGGTGAGTTACTTCCTATTCTTGCATGTTTGGTGACTTATCTGTGTGCCATTTCTGCTAATATGTTTATGCATGTCTACATAGATACTTTTGGGGCTGGCACAGGGAGTGACATGTACTCGCGTGATTATTATAATTCTCGTGTAAGTAGTCAATGCCTTCTTTTCTCTGATATTTGTACTTACTAAAATTCCATAATCTTTACAACTTTGGCTTCTGCTCCATATCCCAGTATGGTGGAAATGACTATCCTCCTTTTTATGGTGGTGATCGGCCATATGGAGGTGGCTACTACTACTGAAGTTTTCGTCCATGGTAAGGTCAATGATCTCTCTCTCTCTCTCTCTCTCTCTCTCTCTCTCTCTCTCGCACACACACACACACGCACATTCATGTGTGTGTCCACGGATACATACATGGATGCATGCACACACACACATTGTTGTTAGTTTTGCTATTTTTTCAACTGAGAGTGCAACAATTTTCACTTGACTAGGGTGGCTTGGACATGTGAACACACTGCTTCAGTCATGGACAAGATGGTTTGATGCTTGGAGGGGATGAATGTTTATTGCTGCATTTTTGTTTTGCTCAGTCATCATTCCTCTTCTTCTCTTCCTCTACCCCTCTTTCCTTTTCCTTTTTATTATCCTTTTGATAATATATGTTAGAGCATTCCATATTTGATGCCCCTTTAGGTTGTCTGACATGAAAAAGGTTGGACTAGGAACTTAAATAACCTTTGTTAGATGGAGATGGAATTAGATTCTGGCTCTATTTGCCCTAGGTTTGAATTGCTAGAGGACATTAGATTTTGGAGTTGCTGGTGTACTCTTTTTTTATGTTCGTTCAAATGATAATACTGGATTGTATATATGTAGATGATTTTATTTGAATATGAAGGGAATGGATTGGGTAATGTTTATTTTTTGGGGTTTAAGACCAAGGCTCTTGTATTGTTAATAGAGGCACAGAAGTTGAATAGCCGGATTTCAATCTTGCTGGATCAAGGATTTTGTGGAGACTGCCCTTGATACTGTTTGTGGAGCACAATTTTAGGTTATAGCTTAAATGTATGTCCCGTGAGAGTCAAATCTTTTGAAGTTGTTTTCATTTAGTTCACGGTTGTACTCAAACCTTGCCTACCCATGGGGATGTTGGTGGTAATTGGTGGGGCATTTGATATTTTTCTTTTCATCCTTATAGCCACCCAACTTTTTATATAAGCTTTTTTGTCTTTATTCGGGGCATGCCACGCCCTTTATGTGCTTTTTGAGGATCATAAGTGATTAACTTGTTCAAATATGCTACTTGGTGCTAATAACATCCGGATTACTGATATCTTTTGTAAGGGGATAAGTTGGTGTCTTCATTATGGTTTAGCATTTTTAAGTTATATGCAAACTCTGTGATATGGCAAGACAAGTAGATGTAGTTATTGGTTGAATTGGTTACAAGGGCTAGTTGCATTACTAACTGTGATTGCAAGACTGTAGGTGTTACAGAGAATGAATCTTGCTCCATACTTGGATTAGAGATGGTGCTGGATAGTTAGACAATGAAAATTATCACAAAATCCTTTAAGCCCTTATGGCTGAATCTATCACCATATTAGTCTAGTTTCTTGCAGTTTTTTAGTAGTGCTTGCTGTTTCTTAGCTGTGATACGGATGAAGAATGGGAGAACTAGGACACTATCGGGCACTCACCTAGGATGTCACTTGCACCTAGATGAAGAGCAGTAACTGGACTTATATTGGTGATACCTACTGTTCTATTTATCAAGATATGCTTTGATGGAGGTAATTAAGAGGATTTATCAACTGTAATAATGAGATGAACTGCTTGCAGAGAGAGAAAATAGCGGTTCCTAAATATTCTCTTAATTCATTTTAATACTTGAATGATCAAACAACACTTATATGAATGGTTAATTTGCCTTGTGCTCTTGGGAGATCAGCACATAATTGCTCATGAGTGGGAGCTTCAGTTAGCCCTCCATATACTTACTGAAGCAGTTCTCTCTCTAGGCATGAGAAAAATCCTGTTTTTCGTTTTTATTTTAGTTTTCCACCAAGTGTGTCATTCTGTACATTTATAATAATTAGGTCTATTTTACTCCTGTTATTTAGACTAAATGGTTTCATATATTATACTACCCCTGAATGATTTGGACGAGATGGTTGACTTGATTTGGATTTTGACAAGGACATGAGAATCTTAAACTGCTTTATGCTTGAAACTGTATTTGGTCTTTTTTATCCTTCAAATATAATTTAGTGTTGGCCAGCAAAGGCAACTGAATTATTTATTCAGTATCATCTTTTTATTACGTGGTTGAAAGGTTTTGGGAATTTAGGCAGATAAAATCTTGCTGATAAATGATGACTTCATTTGTTCCTTATGCATGTTAAAGAATTTGTAAGCAGTTGGTTATGATTCAACCTCGAGGAACATTATGGGATTTTCAGAATGGAGAGTGGGTAATTTCTAGTCATTACTGATTTTTTTCCCCCCTTTCTCTTGAATGCAAAGGAAGCTTAGTGTCGATGAAAATTTGGTAATACTAACACGGCACTAGATAATAGACATTGATTACAAGATATCTTTTGATTTATATGATATATCTTCCAAGTGATAACAATGAGAGACCTAACTTACATGCCCAGTGGATGATATCCGGGCACCTAGTTGTGTGGCACAAGGTGAGAATTTATTTTATGGTTGTTACACCATTATGTTCCTTACGTGTGTTTAAGCTATTGGTTGGCCAGTTGCGAGGTCCACGGTGGGATATAGACTGGATGCAACTTGTATCCCTTGTCTAGTCTTGATTCCTTAATTCTGTAATGTCAAGTTTGCTACTTCAAGATGCATGGTGATATAAACATCTTTGTTGTTGCAGTAAGATGCTTTAAATATTTTTAAGTTTGAGACATCTGGACAAAAACTTAGTGAGTGGAATTGATGTGGTTGTTGATGATGGTCACTTGAGGGTCAGAAATGGTGATGGTCTTTTAATGTTGGATATGAGGCAAAATGTTGGGAGCGATATTGTTTATCATTCATTGTTTAGGCAAAGTGTTTGATTTCCTCGTGATCCAAGTTTTTGGTTCTTTGCCGCATGCCCTGAAAAGGATCTTGGATGTGTTGCAAAAATGAAACCTTTTTCTATCTGATCATACCCCTCAAAATTTCTAATTTGATCCGTCTCTCTTTCTTGTCTCCCCTCCCCCCCAAACCAAACTCTTGTTTTGTGCTATTTCATGATTCTGATTCTGGGAGGTGTGCAAGGTTCTCATTTATATGGAGTGTCTTAGATTGCCATATAGTGTTTGTTGTAAATTTTCAGGCACTTAACCTAGTAAAGGCCTCCTATCTTTAGTTCTTTGATTTATTGCAAAGTTGTGTTGATCCGAGCTGAGCATCACACAGGGACATCGTTGGATGAACTCGGTTTGGAATTTCATTTCTGCTCACCTTGTTCGATATCATGTATATGCACTTTTGCATGAAGAGCAAAGAGAGAGACCCACAAACTTTTAGCATTAACTTGGTGCTTGCTGGTGGGTTGGGCCATTTCTTCTTTATTATTGCAAAATTTTGGTACAAAGTGCATCGACGCCAATGTTGTCTCTCAAACTTTTGACAAATGTGTAAAATATTTCTCGTGGATCCCATTTTTATGCAATGGAGATGATGGATGGCTCAACTTGAATCACTGAATAGAATTCCTGGACTTGGTTTATTTATCCTCGAGTTAAAGCAGAATATGGTACTTATATTATTTATTTTTATTTTTTTTTTTTATAAAAAAATATACATGTCTTATTTATTTTTTTAATTAAAACTCCATTTACCCATCTAAATTACTCTTTTATTTTTTATTTTTTTATTTTTTTTGCTCTCTCATCTCACTAAAAGGCTACTCATTGCTATCGATAATCAATCACTGGGTGATTCACACCCATTGAAGAGCTTTTGGGTACTCGGCATAAGAGCTTTCAATGGATCGCTCAATGCATCCTTTCTCGGGTATTCCTTTTCTTGTTTTTGTTTTTGTTTTTGTATTTTTGGTATTTCTATCTCGTGCACGTCCTTGGCCTTGATAATTGAATTGTTTAGATGACAGGTGTGAGGGACATGTTGAGGTATTTACAATCACAAATCGTGACGCAGAAAAGGGCTTAAATTCTGTTTTCATTTTGTGTACGTTTTGAAACCTAAAATCTTGCAATTCCACTTGTATGAACCCAGACATCATCTATTCTAACCATAAGATGGGTCCCTAAGGGGTTCTTTGAGTTACATGTAGTCATTCTAGAGGGGCAGGAGGGTATGTATTTTTATGAAAAAGTTAAAAATGAAATTTAGTAATTACTTTTCAATACAAAAGCTTCTCCAGAAAATGATAATTTAGATTCATTTTAGTGAAAAATTTGACCATCCAATCAAAAAAAATAAAAAATAAATAAATAATTAAAAATAGCCCTCAAAGGATAAGCTGATTGGATTGGAGGTTCATACTCTCTCTCTCTCACATACACATTAAATTGAGTAGCAGCATTGCAAAACACCTCATGATGTAATCAAACAATGAGAGAGAAGGGGGGGGGGGGCTGTTTTTTAATGCTATCTCTATTTACGTATTAAACATGATGAGGGACGGCATATCATCAAAAGACTCGAGTCCTCCCAGTCATAGAACATGGACCTTGATAGTAATTACAGGGCATTTGAATACCATGAGCGGGCTGAGCCGCGCTATATGGTGCGGTACGAGAAGATTTTATGGGGAAGAAGTCACAAGTTTTCAGTTGAACTGAGCACAAAACATGGCAAACTGCACCCACTAGGTACCATTTTCTCATCCATGCACTCCATTTATGCCAGTCCTGGCTGGACAGGGCACCGCGTATACAAAGCCCATTTCAAATTTTCAACCAAATTATGGCTGACGATGACAAAAAGGATGAAAACAAGATAAAGGCTGCAATTTTATATCCCCATCATCCTGTTTCTTTGCTGGACGCAGTTAGTCGTATCATTCCCACAGAAACAGGCACCACGCGACACGGGTAAATCTAGAAATTTATACCTAGAAACTTACATTAAGGGCAAAAAATTAGAGATTATTACTTTTGAGAATAAACGGTATTTTAACACTTTCCACAACACCTATTTTTTTTAGAACAAACAGCATTTCAAATGTTTTTTTTAATGATATTTTAGGATTCTAGTGGAATTTCTGAAGGATTTTTTTTTTTTTGGGGGGGGGGTTTGGAAGGGGAATCCCTTCCGTTCTCCTTGCATGCAACCCACATGGTGAGGGTCAGAAACCGTTAACATTCCTCTCCAAGAGATTGGTTTTACCAATGAACCAAAATAAATAAATAAATTAGAGAACTAAAATTTAGCTGACCCTAAAAAGGGAAAACACTACAATTTAAGCTGCAACTAATTTTTAGAAATTGAAATGTAAGTTATAAGAAATTAAGAGCTTCCAATGAAATAGAAAAAAATGCATAAATTTAAGACAACAGTCACTTTCATGGACCATCAGAGTCTACATTTTCCTAATCCCAATCTATTTTAGACGACTTACCAGCTACTTGATGGTAATGTATCGATTAGTTCCATGCTTGGCCCAGTGGTCCTTGAGGTCAAGCGGGACAGACAAGTCATAGCCCTCTCCAGCAAGCCGATGAATCAATTTAGAGAAAACGCTGCCACTCATCTTCCGTCCGCCAACCCTTTGATGACGCTTATTGTCCATTTGGGGCAGCGGATGCATTGACAGAGTCGTCGTGCAACAAGCTGACTGCCACCCTCCATTACCCCATTTGTAGCATTGCTGTGGCTCTCCGGTGCAGGAGCAATATGGGGCAGGTATTGTCAACTCATCAAAATCAACTGACTTTGAACCCGAATCAGAGAGTCCAATCTGTTTGTTTATATCCTCATCCCCAACACCTTCATCTTCCCCATGCTTCCAGCCATTTGATGCAGAGACAATAATTTGTTGGTCCAGGTCTTCGGCTCTTTTAACTTTCATTGAGGATTTTGACTTCTTTGTAGAAATTTCTTCACCGCTCTTTCTTAGCCTGGCCTTAGGTTTGACAGGTCCAGAGTCAACTGCAGACATTGGAAAAGAATCACTAAAGGGAACTTCCCTTGGAATGTAAGGAGCATCATCCAAGTGGGTCTGATGATGCATTTGCATTTGCATTTGCTGCTGCTGCTGACGGTGGTGCACATGCTTTGGACGATGAGGTTGTCTGCTTCCAGGCAAGTCACCATTCATATCACTTTTCATCGAAATTCTACGCAGGGTTGCAAAGGCTTCATCTCTCTCCATTATGATAGCATTTCGTTCAGCAATTGCTGCATCCCGCTCTAGAAATGCCATGTCTCGCTCAGCCAATGCTGTCTTTCTGTCAGTAAGAGCCAAATTTCGTTCCTTGATTGCAGCATCCCTCTCAGCCACAATAGCCATGTACTGCTTCATTGTGAAGTGATTGAATTCCTTAATGCACAAAATATGTCAATCTCATCAATGAAACCTGAGTTTAACACTCCTGTAGAAATCTTGTTCTCAAGTAATCTAGTGTGCTTGTGGTGTGTGTATATGTGTGTCAGTGTGGGGGTGGGGAGATTTTAGTTTAGTTTAAATAGAAACAAAGTCTTGTAGCATGAATCTGATCATATCCCTATTATTCAGTAATAATTTAATTGACACACTAAGACAAACTCCATAAAATAATTGATGGCAGCATACCATTGGCAGCTGTCTGAATCTGCTAGCAGTCGAAACTCATGTGAAGTGGGGAACAAAACACCAAAAGATCAAGATTTAAGCCAAAAGTAATTATTTCTGCTACAGAAAACAAAGGTGAGATTGTGAGAGAGAGAGAGAGAGAGAGGGGGGGAGAGCAGAAAAAATGAAAATAAATGAGAGATGCAGACATGTGCAGACATATTCTTACATTTATAAGCAGAACTTAAAAACAGATCCAGACAGGTGCCAGTGTTATGAAATCAGCTTCTTTTCCTGTAGTAGACAAAATGTAAACATAACTGGTGACAGGAAAAGAAAATAACTGAAAGAAATCAACTTGTGCTCCTACTTGAAATAAAGCAAATCGCAACAAACTTCTCCCACAGCAAGAAAACATGGGAGACCCCAAAGAATGCTCAAATAGCATCTTCTAACCATACTCTTACTTGGTCAACGCACTGTCAATCTCAATGCTCGGGTCAAAGTTGGCTCCAGCATAAAATTAATCATTCTGTTATGAAGAAACAAAGATCTGATTCCCCTAAGTTTAAGTCAAAGAACCTATGATTTCTTGGCCCCATGTTGTCTCCTCCGTCCACAAGAAGCATGCCAACTCTTTTCTCATTCCGATCCATTTGAGTTATCTTCCTCAGGCAACCCTTCCTATGCTAATCAATCATTCTGATATTATTAGAGTAATCAGCTTTGGGAAAGTGCGACTTTATCCCGTAAACTTTGGACCGGATACAAATGGGTCCCTGAACTTTTTTGTTATGCAAAACCATTGTCAACCTTGAAAAACTACAATTTTAGCCCTTCCGTTAACGGTCCATTAAATTTTGGGGTTAAGGTCATGTGACAATAAAAAAATAATTAATTTTTATAATAAATTTACTATTATTAATTAAAATACCTCCGTCCAACACCATTAAATGCAACAGTTAATATAATTTAAAAAATATTAAAAGAATTATTTTTTTCATTTAAAAAAAAAACCAATATTAAAGGGTGCTAGCTATTATGGCTATATAGGACAAAATCCACATCAAAGCTAGGAATATCTTTCTTGGAGCTCCCTAGATTAGTTTTGAAATTCACATACTAAAAATTTGGTGAGAACAAGGAATGAAGGGAGTAGAGAAATTTGCTGAGAGAAAGCAACACCAATATTCAACCTATAATCAAATATGCCAATTTGATGGGAAAAGTTATACTCAAGAATAGACACCTACCTAAAGATTAGAAAAATTAAGGCAACTAACTCAATCTCCAGATTTTGACAACATGCGAAATCTCTCAAAATTTCTAAACTACCAAAATCTCTAAGCAGAATAAGACAGGATAATCAACAGAATAGCAAGGACTCCTCTCAGCTTCTCTTCTCATCAACACCGCCGGTGACCCAAAAATCTACAAAATTGGATCCAACATCTATCACCAAGCCCACCTATGCTTCAAAGAAGGAGTGTCCAGAAATATTCTTATGTTGCTTTTGAGATATATGATCTGGAAACATGCAACAAATATTTGTTACAAGCAAATGCCTAAACTAAGCAGAAGGAATGCCGTGGAAGAATCCAGAGAACAAATCGAAAAAGATCCTGTTTCGATGGACGCAGGGTAGTGACATGGAGGCCGATGGAAACTGCCTATTAAAAGCAGTGCAGAAGGTGACGGGATTGAAAATCAATGTGATGAAGCTGAGAAAAATGATGAAGAAATTCATGGAAGATCTTGAATCATTTAGTGATCTGGAGAGAGAAGTGATTGATTAGGTAAATAGGCATCTGTATCCACCGGATCTGAACTCTAGATTATGCAGAGTCTGGATTCTGCTTTTGGAGAAATTGAATCTAGGGTTTGTGGATTTTCTAAATTGGGTTCATTTTGTGATGATGTCAAGAGAAATTTGGGCTTTTGAGGCAACTGAAGGATGCCAATTTGATGAATGAGTTACGAATTTGGAGAAATTGAAGTTAGGGTTTGTTGGTTTTAGGGTTTCAGTAAAAGTTGGAAGTAGAATGATTAAAGAGAGAGAGAGAAGTGATTTTTTAGAAAACAAATAGATTTTTTTCCCCAATCTAGTTTGATTTGTCTTAATTATTTTATTTTATTTTATTATTCTATCATTTAATGGTAAAACTTAACAGAACAGGGATGGAAGGGCCAAAATTATAGCTTTTTGTGGTTCAGGGAGGTCTTTGTATTTTAAAAAATAAAATAAAATAAAATAAAATTCAGGGACCCGTTTGCATTGTCCAAATTCAGAGGGCAAAATTGCGCTTTTCTAACTTTCAACACCTCAAGGTGGCCAATGTCTCAGTATTCCATTTATTCACGCTGTTTCGGAAGTTAGAGCCTTGTGTGACCACATAACTGGCGTGAATCTCAACCTCAAAATTGTGCCACCAAAGTTTCACCAACTCTAAACTGGGAGAGAGTTAGACCTCTCCTCATTAAAAGTACCTATCCTACTTTCATAGAATACATCCAAACCTTTTCTCTGTGCTTTTAAATGCACTCTTCAAGACCATAAACCTCCCTAGAAAAATTTAATACCCATGATATCAAGTTATGAGATGTTAATTTGATTGTCCCAGACCAAAACACAACTAAATGCACCACCCTCCTCCATAGAGTACAGAAACTTCCCAAACTGCTAATTAACGACAAACATCCTAGAAAAATTTCTCCAAATTGGTGGTGTCAGCCTATAATCACTCAAGCATAATAAGAAGTTTGGAGTAATATGAGGACACTATAGCTAATTCCTTCTATCATATCCTTCTTTCACCTACCTATCTTTGTTTTCACATCAATTTATTCAAGCTCCTTCCAGTTTTGCCTTTTTCCTTACATCTTCTCGATGACTTTGAGGCTAAATTAAACAAATTTTGTCTATTTGAACTGCCAAAACAGCCCAAATCACAATTCCAAACTCATATGTCCTCCACACAACCCCATGTCCTTGTTCCCCATCTAAGGATGCTGCCAAACAATTACCACCGAACCACAAGAAGACATTGTTTCCACTCTTCTCTCCTCTCCTTCCATAGATACCACACTCCCTATCCAGGTAAAAGTTAGCGTCCACACCATTTTTCTAGCTTTCATACTGCTTTCTTTTCAGGTTTTCATCCTCCTCATCCTCACAAAGTCACGTGACTAATCATGTGGTATGATAGCTCAGTTTGTCTCTCAAAAGTTTCATATTTGCATGGTTGTTAAAATTTAAGGACACAAGATACGTCCATATCATATGCATCTAATGGAAGTATTTTGTGTATATCTAGGTGATATAACAATGTGGTCGAGGAGTTTTTTGTTTCACAACAAGAACTGCTTACGTGCTTATGTCCTTTCCTTCCTTTCTTGGATACAGTTTGCTTTCTATTCCCCCTTGTTGTTTCCTAAATTCCATCCCTACAAGGAATCTGTTCTTGCAAGCAAACACAATCTCTACACACACATTCCTTGCACGTCCACTATACTATACGATTCAAAAATAAAAGAAAATCGATAATGCTGCCTAATTTGACAACTATGAGTTTCTGTTAAAACCTAACGATACAAGATATGTGTCTTATGATATGCATTTACTTTATGATATAATTTTTAGACTCTCCAGGACAGAGATTATGGATTAAAAGATGATCCCTAAATTATTTCAGGTTCAAAATTCCTTATTGTTTCTACCCTGCTGTAGCCAGGAAGCTTTTTTATTTCACAACAAGAACTGGATGATTGTCCCGACCCTTGGTAGCTACTTACGTCCTTTCCTTGTTGGGTTCAATTTTCTTTCGACTTCTCCATTTCCTGAAAACTGAACCTATTCTGCATAACCCCTACACACAACTAGGATCACACTTTCCTTACTTGTCCACGATAACACATGATTCAAAAATATAAAGGAAATCGATAATGTTGCATATTTGACAACTATGAGTTCTTCTAACACCATAATTTAAATTTTGAATGCTGTCATGCACTTAGAAGTCTTGTTTGCACATGCAAAGACCATACCAATTTAATGAACGCTATCTCATTCCATCCACAATTGCCATCTTGATATTTCTTTGAATCTCCTCTTATCCACCTACCCTGCAATTCTTGTCTCCACAACACCCATTTTTACATATGGTATTTTTCAATTGCCTAATAAACCTTTGTAAAGCACTATTGCATTATAAGTAAAAAGTCTAACGTACCGTTATTAAAAATTCTAATTAAAGATGCAATTAGATTGTAAACAAAAGCCACTTAAATTGTATACTTATACTCACATTTTAATGTAAATTCCCTATATGAATTCTAGTCATAAAGAATTATAAACAAAAGCCACTTAAACTGTATACTTATGCTAACATTTTCTCTGTCTGTCTGCATTATCACACAAATCTTTCGCCTTTGGCCCAAATCCACTGATGCCATTTCTTGACCCGCAATCAATCCAGAACGTTTGAAATACATCCCTTGATGCATAACAGCCATTCCATATCCATGGAACTAATCATTCAGTTCTTTGGCAAAGAAAGAACTAGAAACAGAAAAGAACCGAGCCAAATACATCTGCTACTCTTAAATTTTGTAGAACAACCATTCACTCCAAAAGCTCTAAGTTTGTGGAGGAATGTGTTGCTCATTATTTTTTACTTCAACACACCCCACATCCAATTACGTGGAATTTTTAAATGGGGTAAAAAGAGATCTAACATAACTCTGAATTCAGAACCTCCTGCCCTGACAACCACCGAGTCAAGCACAAGCTTAGATTTTCTAGATTATTCAAGTCCAGATAGGGCTTTATGAAGCAATGATGAAGCAAATTGGACATCAAACTTTTGGGGGGAGGGGGAGAAAAAAGCCCTATACTGAAAGCAAGATTGGAATCACTCATAGTTCAGACAAAACCACAGTAGAGAACTTGAATTTTCATAAACAAAGAATATATCAAAAGACTGCCACGCTATAGAGTTCTTATATCATAAACAGAAAAAAGAAAAAGAAGACATTGAATAAAGGAGCTCCGCAAGTGACGAAGGTTTTACCTAGAAAGCTGATTCAGAAGGCATTGACGGACCTCTGCAGTGTTGCAATCTCTCTCTCTCTCTCTCTCTCTATAATCTCTCTCTCTCTGGCGTCTCTCAGTTCTGGTTCTTTGAAATTCGTCGGGCGTCAACAGAAATGGAATTTTGGCCCCCCAAAAAAAAATGAAAATTGAAGTTGTGTGCGTTGAATGGGTGCGGCGGGCCATGGGGCGGCGGAATTAAGAACTTATCCGACGTCGTTTCGGGATTTGCTTTTCTGATAAGCTCTCTACCCAATCCCAACCCACGGGCCAATAGGTGGGGTCCCCTGGTTTCTAATTAATTCAATTTGGAAAATCCGTCTGTCCGGTTTCCGGTTTCCAGTTTCCAGTTTCCGGTTTCCGGTTTCCGGTTTCTTATCCATTTGGATGTCAAGGGTTGTGACCTGATTCATGCAACATTAATGGAATCGCAACTATCTACTTAAAATGACACTTTATTTCAGTTCAATTAACAGGCACATAGTAGTGAGATATATCTCTTTTTTTAAAAAAAAAAAAATATTCTAATTAATTAATATCTTTAAATGAAATATCAATAATAAATTAAGAAAAATTTAAATTTCATTCTCGATAACTTTTGCAATCCTCCTTAAAAAATAAATAAATTCAGATTTCAATTTTAATACTTTTCTTTGAAAACTTTTAAAACTTATAGCATATGTTTGGTCTGTTTTCTCGGTGTGTATATTTTGTACGATATTGCATAAATCTCAATACAAACTCAGAAAATAGTATCTAAAATATTATATTATGATTTTAACTATTTTATTACTACAAGAAAATAATTAATAATGGGTGATGAGAAAAATTTAGAGAAAATGACGCTATTTTTTAGAACAAGTATAACCAAGGAATCATGCAAAATAAAATTGGTATAACTTTTTTTTTTTGGGCTCGGATAGCTATTTTATAATGTTCAACAAAATAAATAAATTGATATATAAAAATAAAATAGGAACCCAAAAAAAAATAATCACCAAATTACTTTAATTGATGAATATCTCTAAATAAATTATTAGCCATAAACTAAGAAAAAACTGAATCTCATTCTTGATAATCTAAGCAATCCACTCGCAAAAAAGGAATAAAAGAAATGGAAATTATAATATTTTCATAATATTAAAATTATAAATATATAATTTATATAATATGTTAATCTTATTATTAGATCATGATTTTCACCTCATCCAATGGCGCTGTCTTTATTAGAAAAAAATAATAATACATTAAAAATAAATTGAAAAAAGGTAACTCATGAGCAAAACAGAGAAAAAAAAAAGATACTCTTCTTTAAGACAAGAATAACTAAAAATACAAGTAAAATAAAATTGGCATAACCTTTTTGGCTTTGATGACCATTTATTAAACGTCATTAAGATAAATAAATGGATAAATAAAAATAAACTAATAACGAAAAATTGATATAGGGTATATGAAAATGAAAACAGATACAAAACGATACGAAAAAATAATATTTTATGAAAATAAATGAGATAGAAATATAAGAAAATACGTAAATGTAAAAATATAAAAATTTTTATATAAATATTAATTATTTTATAAAAATAATAGAATAATTATATTTTATAAAA
The DNA here is from genome assembly GCA_037126225.1 of Dillenia turbinata. Classification (NCBI taxonomy): domain Eukaryota; kingdom Viridiplantae; phylum Streptophyta; class Magnoliopsida; order Dilleniales; family Dilleniaceae; genus Dillenia; species Dillenia turbinata. Next base: position 22,080,301 of record JBAMMX010000017.1, on the reverse strand, counting down.
ATCTAAAATCATTAACTATATAATTATTAATTATAATAAATAACATAAAAAATAAAATTTATAATCAAATAAGTAAATAATTTATTAAATTAAAAAAATATAATTTTTTTTATATAAATATTAATTAATTTAGTATATTGAAACATTTTGGTTTGTAGCTGAAATGAGAATGATAGTAAAACTTGTATTACTATGTTATCAAATATTGGACCATTAAATAAAAACAATAGCAGAAAATGAATATAGTTGAGATGAGAATATTAAAATGGATGTATAGTAAAATTAAGAAAAATAGAATTACAAATGAGAAGATATGCAGTAAATTAGGAATGAATTCAATTGTAAATAAAATACAAGAGTATTGTTTGAGGGGGTTTAGGCATATGCAATGAAAACTAAAAAATGCATCAATCAGAAGAATCGAGAGTTTAAATATAGGAGATTTAACAAGACAACGAAATAAACCTTTAAAAATCTAGATATATTGTATTTACAAATATATGACAGTTAAGGGGTTAACTGAAAATATGATTTCGGATAAGAACAAATAACGTAAGAAAATTAGAACAAATTAAATTATCACTTTTTCGTATTATAAATGTATTTAGATAATGTGTATATATGTGTGTTTTTTTTAATTATCTTATATTTATCACTCAAATGATTAATTTTAATTTTTAAATTAAAATTAAAATTATTATTGTTATTGTAGTACGTGAGAATATTTTAAAAATAAAAAAATCTAAAAATGTGAAAATGTTAGAATTAATAAATTTTCGTGCATAAAACAAATGATAATAAAAAATATTTATCTTATCTCGTCTTCTTTTATTTATACTACATTAGAATCTGTGCTTTCTGGCCTTCAAAATGGCTCAATTATCATTAATTTTCATGGTGCAAATTAGCCAAAATTTGCTCGCAAATCTGTCAAGAAAACACACCCTTCACAAACCTAATAACACACAATTAGATTCAATTTTTAATTATAAAAAAAATAGAAAAAAAAGAAAAGGTCTCTATGGATAAGAATCGGAACATTTTTTGCAATCCCTTGTTACCCAGTAAAAGCAAATTAAGTTGACGGCCAGATATGTATCCACGTGTATAGTCTAGATTATTCTACACAAAAGCCATCGATCCTCGTAACATTAAACTGACCAATCAGAATTCAGAATTTCTCCGAGACCCGAAGATTTTTCTAGACTATAAATACCCAAAGAGCACCCATCTCGTTCACTCGTACACTTGGCTTTGTTAGATTCTGTGTAGTGTAATTGCTGATGTCATCCGGCGTGGAAGCAGAAACTCCGGCCGCCGCCGTCGAGCAGCCTCCGACGGAGGCTCCTGCTGCGGAGCAACCACCAGCAGCGGCTGAAACTAAGGCTGTGAAAGAGAAGAAACCTAAGGAGAAGAAAGAGAAGAAGCCTAGAGCTCCAAAAACTGCTTCTCATCCTCCTTACTTTCAGGTAATTTTCGAATTTTTGAATAATTTTCTGTTAATTTAGTTAAACAAAAAAAAACCCAATTTTAAAATTTTGGATGGTTAGGATTTATTCTGATTAGAGACCTGTAATCATTCTCGTGGGTATTAATAATTAATATTCACATATAACAAAGATTTGTGCTTTATTTATAGATTACCAGGATTTGTCCTAAACAGAGTCTAATGATCACCATCATCATGGGTATTGGTATTCATGGACAGTAGAATAATCTTATATGTAACTTTTTTATTTTTAAAATGAATTTCAGATGATCAAAGAGGCTCTAATGGCTTTGAATGAGAAGTCTGGTTCAAGTCCATATGCGATAGGGAAGTACATGGAAGAGAAGCACAAGGCAGTTCTTCCTGCAAATTTCAAGAAAATGCTAGCTCTGCAATTGAAGAACTCTGCAGCAAAAGGCAAATTGATTAAGATCAGAGCCTCGTATATGCTCTCCGAATCAAATGCTAAGGTTCCCCAGGCCAAGAAAGAGAGAACCGTGGCGAAGACGAAGAAAGAGAAAAAGACAGAGACGACCGCAAAGAAGCCGACAAGGCCTACGAGGAAGGTTGCAGCGAAGAAGGCGAAGAAGACGGCGCCGGCGAAGCCGAAACAACCTAAGTCGATCAAATCGCCGGCTGCTAAGAAAGCGAAGAAGGCTACAGCTTAGGGTTGTGTTTGTGGGTGTTAATGAGAATAAAGGGTTTTGTTTGTTCCATCTTCTGTATGTACATGGGTATGTATTTGTATCATATATATATGAGACTAACTCTGTTTTGATGAACATGGCTAGGGTTGTTCTTGTAATATGGGAAGTTTTAAGTTAATCTAATGAGTTTTAGTTGGATTTTGTGTTGCAATTTTTTATTAATCATGTGAGATCGAATGGGTTAGGGTCAATATATTTTAGAATTTATTTTATTTAAGTAAAAATATATTCTGATTAATTTAAAATTATTATAACTAATGGGGGATAAAATAAATATTAATTATTTAGAAAATATTTACGGTTTGGAGGTTTGAATGAGAAGAATTGAAGAGGTTTGGATGAAAAGGTTAAGAAATAAAATTATAATTTTTTTTTAATATTTTTGGAGTTTAGATATAAGAAAAATGAAGTGATCTTTTTAAATTAAAAATTCTGTGAAAAGTGGGGAGAAAAGAAAATGTTAGATTTAAAAATTTTTATATTTTTAAAAATTTTAAAAAAGTGAAAGTAAAATTTTTTATTTTAATTTTTAAATAAAATAAAAAGAAAATTATTATTATTATTATTTTTAATTAATCTTTTATTTTCTCCCTAAAATTATTTAATATTAGCAAAATGTTTAAGTATCATATTTAAAAATTTATCAGATAAAAATTTTTGAGATAATATTTAATTAAATAGTATTAATACTGGAAATTTAAATTAAGATTTATCCCTCTGGCTGTTTAAAAGAATGGTGACCCAATGCTGGGGTAGGGCAAGCAATGGGCTGGGCCTGGGCCTAAATAAGAGTGTCCAGGACTGTAAGGGACTGGGCCCCATCCAAAATTTATTTACATTGACCATATTGCACTATGGTATGTCGTATTCTTGACTTGGGACGAGCAAAATTCAATTACTAGGCCCACGATGAAGAACATGGGGCTGTTTTGGCCCAGTCAAATGAGGACCATCTCTCTCTCCCTCTTTCTTTTTTTTTTTTTTTTTTTTTTGGTTACACAAAAAATTTGACTTTGCAATCTTTAGATTAAGGAAGGGAATTATGGCCATCAGACTATTCTCTCTCTTTCTCTCTCTCTCTCTAATATAAACCACTAGTATTTCATAATTATGAATTCCACATTGGATCCACAAAGAAATCATAGAATAACACTTAAATCCAACAGACTCTCTCACCTAATAGGTCGATTTTTTGGATTGAGTTCTCCTATTATGTTTGAATTTATCACGTTGGTTCATAACAAATTAGTATCAGAGCCAAACATCGAATAGGGCTACCTATTGTCGTGAAGAGTCTAAAGTGAGAACTATCTGTGGACGTTCGGTTTCTCAAGGGGTGGATAATGTTATGAATCCCATATTAGATCCATAAATAAATCATAGAATAATATTTAAGTCGAACATGCCCTCTTACCTAATAAATTGATCTTTTGAATTGAATTCTCCTATTGAGATTGAGTCCATTACGTGGGTCCATAACATTTATATTTGAATTGGGTTGAGTCTACGAGATAAAAATTTTTTTTATATTTATTTTTTCTATACACATAATTCTTTCCCTACACTTAAGGGCAAGCAATGGACTGGGCCTGGGTCTAAGTAAGAGTGCCCATGACTATAAGGGACTTGGCCCCGTCCAAAATTTATTTTACATTTAAATGTAGGGTAAGGAACATATTGCATAATGGTATGTCGTATTCTTGACTTGGGACGAGCAAAATTCAAGTACTGGGCCCACAATGAAGCACTTGGGCTTTGTTTTGGCCCAGTCAAATGAGGACCATCTCTCTCTTATAAACCACTAGTATTTCATTGTTATGAGTTCAACATTGGATCTACAATGAAATCATAGAATAGTATTTAAATCCAACACTCTCTCATCTCATAAATCGATCTTTTAGACTGAATTATCCTATTGGGTTTGACTCCATTACGTGGATCCATAACAAATTGGTATCAAAGCCAAATATGGAAGAGGTCTACTTAGTGCTGTGAAAAGTATAGAGTGAGAGCTGTCCATAGACATCTGACTTCTCAAAAGATGGGCAATGTTATAAGTCCCATATTGGATCCACAAAAAAATTATAGAATAATACTTAAATTCAACAAACTCTCTTATCTGACAGATCAATCTTTTGGGCTGAGTTCTCTTATTGGGATAGTCCATCACGTGGGTCCATAATATTCATATTCGAATTGGGTTGAGTCTAAGAGATAAAACTCATTTTATATCTATTTTTTCTATACACATGATTATTTCTCTGCACCAAATTCTTTTGAATTGAGTGGTTGGATACTCTATTTTCTTAACAAGAGATCTCGAGTTTGAGTTTTGGGAATGGAGAAAAAGAATTTGGGAGAGCCAATCTCTTAATGAGCCCTATAGTGTTCGGACCGATTAGTTAGACAAAATTCGGATACTGGTTGGTGAAAAAAAAAAGATTCTTTCCCTGTGGCTAAGGGTATCAAATAGTAAATATTGTACAATAGCAAGAGTTTCTACTTCTTTTGTGGTTATATGAGATTTGAATTTTGGATCATAGGGATGGAAGACGAGATTTATGATCATTAAACTGTTAGAAAAACGGGATCCATTTTGTTGGAGGTATTTTTGACCCTACAGATAACTGCCCCTTTTCGACTCAAACGGGAGCTTGTGCCGATATATTCGTCCGGTCTCATCGGATGAAAAACCTGCAAAAACCCCACCGGGACTGACTCGGCGGGGGGACTCCGACGCTCAAGTCAAGAAGGGTAATAACAAAAGGAAAATTGAATACAACCGAGAGAAATATGACATTGTGGCCTCTGTCATGTGATATATCGGTCGAGCGAATGTCGAAACCCCCATGCGTGTGTGTAGCACGCATGCGTATTGCACAGTAAGCATTATGTATGTCGCATATGTGAAACCATGTGATGCAATATAAAAGCATACATATAGAGTCATACCTCTGATCGTGTGTAGAATCGGTGTAAAAACCGTACCTCGAGTGGAATATATTTGGGTATGAAAATCTGTCTCCTGATGATATAGAACTGGCTACCGAATTGGGCATGGAGCCCTACCTTCATCGGTGTGTGTAAATGGGTATGAAACCTCCCTCTGAATGACATATAAGATTGGGTATAGAACCTCTCTCTGAACGATATATAGAATTGGGTATAGAACCCCTCTCTGAACGATGTATAGAACTAGGTATAGAACCATTCTCTGACTAATGTATAGAATTACCTCCCTTTCGTGTGTCAAAAACTGAGTCCCCCCTGAGGGTTACCTATGCTATGTATTTATAACGTTCCCAAGGGTGTAGAAAACCCTAGTTTCCTTTTACTTGAAATCTTTTAAGATGGTTAGAATTGTAATTATAGACTTCTGAAAAGTTGAGACTTCCTTCAGAAATATGAAAAGATTTGACATTGATAGTAATTGCCTTCCTTATCGGATAACCATGCATGATTTGGGAGACCTATTAAATAAAGTATCATCATTTTCCCCCACTCCTAATTGCATTTTGAAGAAATGGTATTAGGAGTAGTGTGAATTATAAGAGGTCTTTCATAAGATCGAAAGGTCAAGAGATCAGCAGGCCAGTAAACTGAGAGATCAAATGATCGAGAGATCGAGTCATTGAGAGACCGGGTCATCAAGTGATCGAGAGATTGACAGATAGACATGTTGAGTGATCGTGAGATCCAGAGGTTGAACGATCGAGCGGAATACCAGGCTGACAGGTCGAACGATCGAGAGAATGCCAGACCGACAGGTCGAATGATCGAAAGAATACCAGACCGACAGGTCGAACGATCGAGAGAATGCCAGACCGACAGGTCGAATGATCGAAAGAATACCAGACCGATAGGTCGAACGATCGAGAGAAGACCAGACCGACAGGTCGAACGATCGAGAGAACACCAAACCGACAGGTCGAACGATCGAGAGAATACCAGACCTACAGATCGAACGATCGAGAGAATACCAGACCTACGGGTCGAACGATTGAGAAAAATACCAAACCTATGGGTCGAACGATCGAGAGAATACCAGATCGACAGGTCGAGCGATCTAGAGAATGTCGGATCGACGGGTCGAATGATTGAGAGAATACCGGACCTACGGGTCGAACGATCGAGAGAATACTAGACCAACAGGTCTAACGATCGAGAGGATACCAGACCGACAGGTCGAACGATTGAGAGAATACCAGAACTACGGGTCGAACGATCGAGAGAATACAAGACCGACAGGTCGAACGATAGAGAGGATACCAGACCGACAGGTCGAACTATCTAGAGAATACCAAACCGACAGGTCGAGCAGTAGATCAGGGCGTCATAGGCCCGTTTGGGGAGTTCCATCCCTTATTGACGACTCATACGAATGATAGGTGCTCGACGACTGAGACTCTTCGAGCAATAGGAAATCTTTAGATTGTTAGGTCACGTCCACCCGTTCGGAGAGTTACGAGCCTTATTGGTGATGCATACGAACGATAGGAACGGGGCGACTGAGGCCCTCCGAGCATTAAGAAATCTTTAGATTGTTGGGTCGGGTCTACCCATTCGGGGAGTTACATCCTTTATTGACGACGCGTACGAACGATAAGAACTAGACGACTGAGACCTTCCGAACAATAGGAAATCTTTAGATTGTTAGGCCGCGTCCACTCGTTCAGAGAGTTACAAGTCTTATTGGTGATGCGTACGAACGATAGGAACTGGGCGACTGAGACCCTCCGAGCAATAGGAAATCTTTAGATTGTTGGGTCGCGTCCACCCGTTCGGGGAGTTACATCCCTTATTGATGACTCGTACGAATGATAGGTGCTGGACAACTGAGACCCTTTGAATGAGAGGAGCTGGGATACTGAGGCCCTCCGAATGACCAGAACTGGGCGACTGAGGCCCTTCGAACGAACGATAGGAGTTAGGCGACTGAGACCTTCCGAACAATAAGAGTCGGGTGACTGAGACCCTCCGAACGAACGATAGGAGCTGGGCGACTGAGACCCTCTGAACGAACGATAGGAAATTTTAGATAGATAGGCCGACAGACCGAACGATGGAGAGTCCGATAGGTCGAAAAATCAAACGATTCTTGAGTTAGAAAACTGACAAGAGATTGAGAGGTCGATAGGCCGAGCGATGGAGAGACCAACAAGTTGAAATATCAAGCGATCTGGGAGTCAGGAAACTGATAAGAGATTGAAAGGCCGACAGACCGAACGATGGAGAGACTGACAGGTCGGATAGTCGAGGGTGGTATAGGAGATAAATTCTATCGGTAAATCTGGGCGACATGGGTCTATTCGGAGAGATAGATTCTAAAGATAAGTCGCGGCGACACAGACCCGTTCAGGGAGACGGATCCCAGTGGTAAGTTAGGGCGACATAAGCCCGTTCGTGCTAATTGTTAAGTGGAATGTGGAATGACAAGATTTCTTATGAAAAGGGAACGATTGTCACTGATAGTAGGCACATAGGCTCTCAGAGTTTGGGATGACATATTTGACGTGCACGAATGATAGTAGTTAGGCGACTAAGGCCTTCCGAATGATAAGAAATTTTTAGAGAGTTGGGCTGCGTCCACCCGTTTGGGAGTTACATCCCTTATTGATAACGTGTATGAATGATAGGAGACTCTAGATAGGAGGGTCGTGTCTACCCGTTCGGGGAGTTATATCCCTCATTGATGACACTCTACGCTTGGGAAAGTTCATTTGAGAGAACTTAAATGAGAGAATATCATGATACAGATAACCAATAGATTATCCATGCGAGACGAATAGGGTCAGGAGGTCTAATAACCAAGCGATCGAGAGATCAGGAATTGAGAGATTGACACATCAAAAGATGGAAAAACCAATCAGGTCAAAAGATTCGAATGATCAGGAGAACTAGAGACCAACGGGTCGTTAGAGACCAATAGATCGAATGATTGAGAGGCCAACGGGTCGTTAGAGACCAATAGATCGAATGATTGAGAGGCCAACGGGTCGAACGATTCAGATGATTAGAAGGTCTAGGGACCAACGGGCCGTTAGAGATTACCAAGTCCAGAGATTTAAACAAAAGTGTTTGGCCAAGTAGTAGCCAAGAGTCTAAAGTGCGTGTGTTATGAAAAGTAAAATATCTGAAGGCTAACTTGGAGTTTGTGTCCGGCGATATAAGAGGCTGGTGGCCGAAAGAAGAGAAAATAGGCCCAGGCCACAAGTTGTCGAATCGATAACAGTATTCTCACGTTACAAAGAGTCTGTTTCTTCTGCTGCGCTATGTGATGAGTAAAACCTCGTATGAATGAAAAGAAACTCGCTTGTCACCATCGCATTCTTGTGATAAGACTAGGCGACGATGACCTAACATTCGGCAGGAGCAGGGCGATATGAGCCCATTCGGGGAGTTAAGTCTCAACTTAACGACATATTCGTTCGGAAGGATCTGGGCGACTGAGCCCCGACGGCCGATTAAAGGCTTTAGAGATTAGGGCCGTGTCCACCCGTTCGGGGAGTTATATCCCAACTTAGTGACACATTCGTTCGGAAGAATTTGGGCGACTGAGGCCTCCGGCCGATTAAAGACTTTAGAGATTAGAGCTATGTCCGCCTGTTAGGGGAGTTCTATCCCAATTTAGTGACACATTCATTTGGAAGAATCTGGACGACTGAGACACTTCGGCCTATTAAAGGTTTTAGAGATTAGGGTCCGTGTTCGCCCGTTCGGGGAGTTCTATCCCAACTTAGTGACACATTCATTTGGAAGGATCTGGGCGACTGAGGCCTAATGTTCAGTGAGAGTAGGGCGATTCAGGCCCGACTTTCGCTCAGGGGGTCAGATCCCTTCGTTCGACAGAATCGGACCGTAAAGATTTTTCGACTTATCAGTTAATCGTTTCATACGGACGGCACCAATCTGTTGGAGGTATTTTTGACCCTATAGATAACTGTCATTTTTGACTCAAATGGGAAGTTTGTGCCGATATGTTCGTCCGATCTTCTCGGATGGAAAACCTACAAAAATCCCACCGGGACAGGCCCGGCGGGGGGACTCCGACGCTCAAATCAAGAAAGGTAATAACAAAAGGAAAACTGAATACAGCCGAGAGAAATATGACCCTGTGACCTCTGTCATGTGATGTATCGGTCGAGCGAATGTCGGAACCCCCGTACGTGTGTGTAGCATGCATGTGTATTGCACAGTAAGCATTATGTATGTCGCATATGTGAAGCCATGTGATGCAATATAAAATCATAGATATAGAGTCATACCTCTGATCGCGTGTAGAATCGATGTAAAAATCGTACCTCTGGTGGAATATATTTGGGTTTGAAAACCTGTACTCTGATGATATAGAACTGGCTACCGAATTGGGCATGAAACCTTACCTTCGTCGGTGTGTGTAAATGGGTATGAAACCTTCATCTGAATGACATATAAGATTGGGTATAGAACCCCTATCTGAACGATATATAGAACTGGGTATAGAACCCATTTCTGAAAGACATATAGAACTGGGTATAGAACCTCTCTCTGAATAATGTATAGAATTACCTCCCTTTCGTGTGTCAAAAACTGAGTCTCCCATGAGGGTTGCCTATACTCTGTATTTATAGCCTTCCCGAGAGTGTAGAAAATTCTAGTTTCCTTTTGCTTGAAATCTTTTAAGATGGTTAGAATTGTAATTAGAGACTTCTGAAAAGTTTAGATTTTCTCCAGAAATATGGAAATATTTGACCTTGATAGTGATTGCCTTTTTTATCGGATAACTATACATGATTTGGGAGACCTATTAAATAGGGTATCATCACATTCATTCAAATAGAATCATTCAAATATATATAGATACAGATAATATAGATCTATTATTCTATTATCTTTTATTTCTATTTCTATTTTTTTTTTCAAATTTCTAAATAAAAAATAGAAAAATATTGATTTTATTTGATCTCTTTGGACAGAAAGAGTTTTTATTTTAAATGGTAAAATAGAACCTTGATTCGGCCCACTCATGGGCCACGCACCGGGCTAGCTAGTAATCTTACCATGTGTTAGCCTGGGCCGGACCATGTCCTCTGCCACCCAAGTTGCCCCTATGGAAATTAAAGGTGAGCAAATTACCTTAATTTTCTTCTTGGTTTGATATGGCGCGAACGAAGCAAACCGCTCGGAAATCCACCGGCGGTAAAGCTCCAAGAAAGCAACTCGCAACTAAGGTCCCATACTCTCTGTATCTCTCCCCTCCCTTCAATCTCTTATGGTTTAACATGTGATTTGATTGTCGAATTAGGGTTTCGTTTTTCTGGGATTTGAAAATTTTCTCCTTTTCTTTTATTGATCGAAGGCTGCAAGAAAATCGGCGCCCACCACAGGTGGGGTCAAGAAGCCTCATCGATAGCGTCCTGGAACTGTTGCTCTTCGGTACTCTCTCTCTCTCTCTCTCTCTCTTCAGAAACCCCGTTTATTTGAAGCCATTGAATGGAATCATATGTTGTTTTTATGATATACCCAAACAGTGAAATTCGAAAGTACCAGAAAAGCACCGAGCTTTTGATTCGTAAATTGCCCTTCCAGCGTCTTATTCGTGAGATTGCACAGGATTTTAAGGTGATTTCCTATGCCCACTTTTTAATAATTATTTCATATCTTAAAGGTTCCAAACCCACTGGATGTCTGTATCATTGATATGGTGATTTTAAGGTGTTCTTTTGATTAAGAAACTTATCTTTGTATCATTTAAAACCCTTTTATCATTCTACATGGAAGCATCCTGGTAAATGCCTGTCGTTGTGAATGGAACCTCCCGAAAGTACATTAAATTTTTTATGCGAATTATATGGATATTATGAGTGAGGAGATTTCTTTAGTTGAAATTTATTTCGGTAAACTATATGATTTGATGTTGGCACTGGTGGAGATAGATGGGCAAAATACAACATGTATTTAGGGTTATAATTTTAGGGAGGGCGTAAGTTCTATTTTAGGGTGCAAAACAACATTTGGGTCATAATTTTTGAAATTACATATATATATATATATATGTCCTGGGGGGAGCTGGTGGTATTAGGTGGCTTCTTGATGTTAAAAGTGATGTCAAGGATGTTATTGTATGTCAATATCGGCATTTCTTTTGGGTGGGTTATGTTACATTGATATGTTTATTGCTCTGTGCAGACGGATTTGAGGTTCCAGAGTCATGCAGTTCTTGCACTTCAGGAGGCTGCGGAGGCATACCTTGTTGGGTTGTTTGAGGATACCAATTTGTGTGCCATCCATGCCAAGAGGGTGACAATTATGCCCAAGGACATTCAGCTTGCCAGGTGTATCCATGGTGAAAGGGCCTAAATCTTGTATGCACTTTCTTTACCATTGCTTTTTAGTCTAAAAACTTCATGTTCCTTTAATAAAAAAATGGCATAATAATTTGCCTTTTCTATTGTATTGTGAGAACAATCACAATGGTGATTCTTTCCAGTTCTTTTTGTGGCAAGAAATTGTAATGAAGCTTGTGAGTATGGAATCTTGTTCATTAATTCCTCCTTTGTGAGTATCTAGATTTGCTGCTGCAGATGTAGTTTATCATGTTGTTTAATCGATAAAAAGTTGAACCTTTGGCTATTGAACATTTGTACTTGAAATGCAGTTGCATGTAAATGACTCTTTAACTTGAAAATTTTGAGCTGGTGCTGGTCATGAGAACCAACAATTGCAAGCTGGCATGGGTTGATTTTTTTTGGATTTGTCTTGCCGTCACTTTTCCCCTTTGTTCAGACAGGTGATTTGGTCTTGGTTGCAAAAGCTATTGAATTCAACATGTATGCTGGGATTACTGTGTGCAACATATCTGAATTTGAACTTTATAAAGTCTCCAAGAACGACTGATGTTATTCACAGGTTTATCAGGAAGGAAAATAATTCTTTTCCTTTTCCAAATGATTTTCTGTCTGCAAGGAATTTTTATTGAAGGTGCAAGGGTCAGCCTATTTTTGGTGCATTTATTTGACACCAATTTTATCTGATTACAGATTGGTCATTTATATGATGCCATATATTTGAGCATGGTGCACATTTCTTTGAAGTCCAAGGAGAGAGCTGATCTTAACTGAACTCTATTTCTGAGCAGCAGTAGGTAACTATGTTTGTGAGAACACTGAGAAGCAAGGGGAATGTGTCAGTTGGCTTATGAATGATCTGGTTCTCTCAGCCTGTCTTGTCCTCAGTACAGGACCTGACCCAATGGAGATCTGGAAAGTGTTATAACTACACATAAGCAGCAACACTTCTGCCATAACAGGCAGTATTTGTGGGAACTTAACTGCTTCGGAAGTCTTCTCTGGTGTCTGTCTGTGTATATGAATAATTGCAGAGTTGCATTGCTGAAAGTCTTGTTTGGTCATGTCTTAAATTTCTTGCTTTTGAACTAGGTCAATCTCTTCTAAAATTTGTCTTGACGAGTCCTGTAGTGCCTCTTGCCTTTTTTTTTTTTTTTTTTTTTTTCATTGCTTGGAAAATGTTGTTATCTAGATCTGCATATCCTATCAGTATTATAGTATGCCAAGATGCAATTTTTCATTCATAAACAAGGTTATTGGCTAGACATGTATGACCTCCGAAGTCATATGGTGATGGGTTCAGAAACAAATATTTGGATACATATAAGTTATCTGTCTTTGACCATTAAAATCAAGTTGTCTCCTTTTAAACTAAATCTGCAACATTTTTCTGCAAAATATGAAAGCATTCAGTAGCAAGTTTGCAGCCATAGTGGGCCTATGTTGTTTCTGTTCTGTTCAATAAATTTCTTTTAATTTTGTTGATATCGTTAAAATTTTCAATACCATCTTCCGGTATTTCTTTCTTTCTTTCTATTTTCTTTCATAAATTATCCTTTTCATATGCTTGAACATCATCCCATGCTCTAACCTTTTTGCTTTTATTGGTCCTTCTTGGTAGATTATGATGCTGACAATAGGATTATGGATTGCATGATAGGTTAGATACATAGACCATCTGGATATGCGAAAGTATGGAGCACCGCAAAACTCTCCTAGGAGCTTTGTTTCTTCCTATTTCGAATGAGTTATTTATACAGCCTTGTAATGATATGTTGTAGATCTATATGCTGCAATGACAGGTTGTCAGGTGATTGGCTAGTTTTGTTAACGGAGGATTTTCCATCTTTTGTGGATCATTGAGCTCGTTTGGCTGGAGTACTTGATGGATTTTCTGACAAACGTCGATCAACAATTGTTGCAGGGACATGGTAAGTAAATCATCTGTCTGGCGCTTATTTGTCTCAAGTATTTGTTTACAAAGTAGACTTTTTGTTTTTCCATTGTTTACAAAGTAGACTTTTTGTTTTTCCACATAACAGATCGGGGTTATGTAATGAACTCATCAATTTACATCCTTTCTCCTATTGTTTCTCTCTGTTATCACTTATCAGCGATATATGGAATCTAAGCTTGTCCACTGTGATTGTTTAGTAGAGAAAATTACTTTCTTGTCCTCAAAATGATGACCATGTCTCCTTGTAGATGGCATGACTTTGCATTCATTTCTTTTGTTCTAGAGGACCACCATTTCAGTAGTATTTTATGAGTCATTATCTTCTCTTTGAGAATGATAGAATATAGCAAAAATGCCAATAGTTAGGACTCAGGTTTTGGGTGGATCATATTCAGCGGGGTTGCAGAATTCCACGGTGAAAACAGATTGAAATGAAGTATCCTTTGTGCTTTGGAGAATCAAGGAGGTGACTCTCTCTCTCTCTCTCTGGTGCATTTTACCTTATCCTTTGCATATTCATGGATAATTCAGAAAAGAAAAGATGGGTTTTGGTTGCATTTATTGGGTGCCATCAATGGGAATGATTGTTCTCCCAAAAGGGCATTTGCTTTAGTCAACCAACCCTTTTGGCTTATCTTTTAGTTTTTACAAACCTTGTTATCTCCAATCAATATTTTGCTCTCCACACAACATTTTGTGTAAAAAGTGCTTATGGTGGGAACTTTGATTTGGTTGAGGGTGCAAAATTCCGACCAATTCTGAGATTGCATGTGACACAGTGTACTCCTTTTCTTATTGGACAATCAAGTGTTAACAACACCACAACGACAGATACCCTTTCAGCACTTGCGATTATTTTGGATTGTTTTGTCCCCACACTCATTTCATGGGAATGTGATTGGTCGGGCCTCAGAGCCGGTCCCCCAACCCCCCCGGGGGGGGTGGCTGATCTATACATATCCTCTGCATGGGGTTGGTAATTGATGGGGTTCTAACTTACTTGGCCAAAACGAGAGAGAGAGAAAGAGAGGGGTTCATAGTGTCTCTCTGCATAGTGTTGGCCAATTCAGTCGATAAAATCCCTAGAACAGATTTCAGTGTGTGAATTCAACCTTCAGCAAAGTTGAGGAATTGAAGCGCCAAGCAAAGCATTTCCAGTGTCCATATAAGATCTCTTTTATTCTTGTTGGAATGATGGAGAGTTTTGTACCGAAATGCGCTCTTGGGTGGATTTAAAGGGACTTGGAAATTGATTTTCCCAAACTAAAATTTGCATTTAGAAAATGACATTTGAAGTAGCTTGGCTAGGGTTGGAGAGTTCTCCCACAAGTTTGTATGACTTGAAAATCTCAGTTTTTGCAGTTCAAATTGTACAAGAATTTCAAATAGTGGCAAAATCAGAAATTTGTATTTGGGATAACATATGTACTATAATATTTATTGTTATAATGTAGGAAAACAAAATCTTAATTTTTTACTGAATAAATAATATTTTAAAACTTTTCTTTAAATTTTTATGCTGTAACTCGCAACCTTCTTCCTTCCCTCGCCTCTTTTAAATCTCTCTTTCTTTTTTTTTTTACTTATAATTGCAGGGGTCATAGTGAACTGACAAGGGCATGTTTGCCTTTTGAACAGATAAAACTTGCATTATTTCAAAAAGGGGTAGGGTCACTTTTTGACCTCTATTATCGATACACACTTTAGTTTTTAGTCTATTTGGTGTTGGGAATTGGGCAATGGAAAGGGCCAAGTCTGGACCATTTGGTTTAAATACCCAAGTGGCATTTAGAGAACAAATTCACAAACTGAAAGTGTTTTTGTTCTTTTTGGTCTGTGAGGGTCTGTCCAATCAGAGTCTGCAGAGTGTGCAAATTAAATTTGCCAAAATATATCTTTGGAGTGCGAACAAGCAAAGGTCTGATTAAGAAAATCCCAGTTATGATTGATGAAGGGTTCAGCTTAGTGAGGTGCCACTAAAAGACAGGCCAAGTGTGAAATTCAAACTGATCGATTTTGCGAGAGAGAGAGAGAGAGAAGCATGCTAACAAATGCCACGACTTGTAACGCATGCTAGACAAACTAAGGGCCCCACCAACAACACCCCCCCCCCCGGGGAAAAAAAAAAACAAAAATATGCTTCTTATGCTACCCATGCTTGAGCTATTATCATGTCATTTGAATACTTATATGGTTGGAGTATGGTATGGTATTGATTTTGTTCCTAAAGAGATTGCATTCTCCCACTCTCGGGATGGTATGGTATGGTATGGCAGTGAAACCATTTCTCAAAACAGGATTATTTGAATAAGAGAGCTGATTTAATAGCTATCTAAATGATTTGAAATCTCAATAGACTTTGTTCCCTCAACGATAGCTTAAATGGTAGAATTTCGTTATTTCTACTCTTTTTTTTTTTATTCGATTCGTTTGATTGCATATTCTTGTAAAAAAAAAAAAATTCAATAGAGCTTTTTAGGTATAAATGGTGTTCTCTCTGCATTGTCAAGCACAAAAGCTTGATTTTTCATCTAATATATACAAGCGATTTAGAGAGAGAGAGAGAGAGAGAGAGAGAGAGAGAGAAGCGTTAAGTTCTTTAGTAAAAGTTTGAATTTTAAGGTTGGCACGTTTAATCAAGCTGTCTTAGTGCATTGAATATTCATGGCTTCTACAATGATAGAGGCGTCATTGATCCTTCTTGACACCCTTTGATGATAAGTAAAAACCGAAGAAAAGAGAAGAGGGGTATGCATGATTCAATCTTAATTATTGCCAAATCTCGACACTGATTATAGAAAATTAGGGTTATTCTACTATTTCATAGGTATTAATATTCACAAAAATATTTAAAAAAATTCTTTTTATATGCTAGGTAGGGCACCGGTTCCACCCATTTGATCAAAGTTTCGCCGTAAATGACATAATTTATAGTCATGTATTTGGAAGAATAACTTTCCAAAGGTACGAGATTGCTGTTGTTTGATTTAGGTCAAGACCCCAAAGATTATCTGCCAGTTTTTATGGTCAAAATAGATAATTAAAGATCATTGACATATTATATAACCTCAAATTGTAAAATAAATACATTGAGAAGCTTTGTAAATCAAGCCGATGTACTAATTTGTATAGTATGAGATTATATGATTCCTAGGTGAATAAAGGATATGCTTTATACGTCATGCATGGACATTGTAAATCCAATTTGAATCAAATTTACTTAAATCCAGTGTAATTATCGGATACCAATGAATAAATAAAAAAAAAAAGCATGACAGAACATGTTATATGTCAAAATTCCTTATTTATTATCATCGCTAAGGATGTTCTTCTTTCTGCTCAGAGGAGATAAGAATGCTTGCTACCACTCGTCATTCTTTTATTCAGCAAAATAATAAAATAAAGAATGATCATTTCCCCTAAATTAAAATTTATGATAAAATATATATCATTACATATATGTATATACGTACAATTTTTTTTTTAAAAAATAATATTTAGAGATTTTCATGTTTCTTTAGCTGTGTGAATGACTCTGGTAACATGCAAGGACATATGTGTGTGTGTGTGTGTGTGTGTGTGAGAGAGAGAGAGAGAGAGAGAGAGAGAGAGAGAGAGAGAGAGAGAGATTTTTCTTACTACATTCACCCACATTAATATTTCCTTTTTACAGAATACTATGTCTCACAAAGATCCACAAAACCCCAAGTACTAAAACATTTAACTTCATATAGTTGCACCAATTTAAAACCCTCTTGAGATATGGATATATTTCTCCTTTTTCCCTTATTTTTCAAATATGCATATTCCAATATCACAGTCGGAGTTGTTACTCAAGAACCCGTTATCCAACTTGTTTTCTTCATCTCTACTACTACTTTGAAGCAATAGCAATGCCATATCCGAATTATTATGACCCGATCCAAAGCTTGCGACTCCATGATTATCATTTTCAATGTACCTATCCTCTTGGCTCAATTGAGAAGCAACAAACTTGTCTAGTGCCCTCCAACAAGTCACTTTCTCTGCATTGTTATTGTTGTTGTTGCTGTTGCACCCTCTTCTTAGTTGGTCTTCATCTTCATAATTTTCCGATATGGGAGATATGGAAGGGCTAGGCCTCTTTACCAATGGAAGTGAAGGGCTTTCCAGTTGAGGGAGCTGTCCAAATTGATCGGATTGCATGAAGCTGTTCAAGTTATCCGATTCGTGTTCTTGCTTACACATGAAACTGTGGCCTAAATAGGTTTGTGATTGTCCTGCTATGTAGTCAAGTGGATCCGCTATTGAGCTTATACCACTTGGCTCATCGCAGAAGTAACTCAAATCCCACCCTTCAATGCTCTTTGCTAGGCCATTTGTTCGCTTCTTGAATGCTCGACACACTACCCATCCTTCTTCCTGCAAAAATCTCCCCCAGTTTAGACAAGGATCATCAAGCAAATCGTGCTTTCCTAAAGTCTCTCAGGAGCTTACTATTTTTCTAAATAATTCAAACCACAAAAAACATAAACAGTAGAGAAAAATGTAACAAAAGAAACTCCATACGCGTGTTATAGCAAAAGACTGAGAACTAAAATCATAGGAGGAAAGACAAGGTGGCTTTTGTTTTCTTCCTTAAGGGTGTGGATATATCCTTCTTTTGCTTTCAAAAGTTTTCTTTCTATTTGTTAAAGATAGGTAGCTAAGGATTTGATGGGTCGAAGTGACTAAAACATAGAAGAAGATTGGAATTTGTCTTTTGACAAAATGGACAAAGGGGTAAACAGAATACCAAAAGAGGAATATGAAGAAAGTGATTTACATGCTTGTAAAGTGATTGTTTTTTTAATTATTTTCTTCTTGACTTTGACATTGGTGGAAATCATTTCCTTTGCCAAAGCTTACCAAAGTCAGTGATTTCTCATTGGTACCTCTCAATTATGAAAAAGCAAATTGTGCGAATGTGACTTTGTTTTTCCATACATTGAGACAAAGCATCATGAACAAAGAAATCAAAAGAAGTCAAAAAACTAAATTTTCTTGGAACAATTAAAGTTGGTAGAAAGTCTATCGTTGAATTACCGTAATCAATAAAAGGAAGGGGGGGGGGGAGAGAGAGAGAGAGAGAGTTTGAATAAAATTTGCCAGTTGGGATTGATGAAATTTAATTTCCTTCACATAATTTTCAGAGAAAGTCTTGCAAGAACAGAAAATGAAACAAAAATGGAAAAGGGAAAGTGTAAAAACAGGTGAATCACTAGTTATCAAAAAAACTTGCCTGAGGAGGTCCATTTTCTTCAGATTCAAGCCTATACTCATGCATGATCCAATCTGTTTTTTGGCCATTAGGAGCCCTCCCTTTGTAGAACACCAAAGTCTTTCTCATTCCAATTAGCTTTGCCTTATCATACACAGCCTTGTCTCTCCCGGTCGCCTTCCAAAACCCTGCTATTGTTGCTCTATTCGTTCTTGTCCCCGTCGGATACTTCTTATCTTTGTGGCTAAAAAAATACCACTCATTTTGCTCCTCATACCCTATCCTGCATCTCTCTGTATGCATTACCCCACATGAAAATTTACTTACATTGTACAATCAACAACAAACATTTCTCATTTTGATAAAAATAAGGGTGATCGCCATATCCATGCATGCTTCTCGCTTTAGCTAGCGAATTAACTCATGCATGTTGCCAATACAATTTAGAAAGATCAATGAAATTTAAGCAATCCCAACTGATTAAGCAAGGCATTAAGGCATTAAGAAAACCCTAATTTATGGATCATAGCTTAATGATTCACGGTAAAGATCGATCCAAAGCTAAATCAAGACTTTACCAACTCTAGTGGTTTTCTACTAACTATATAGGAGAAACCCTATCAAGAGAGACTTGAAGGTTGAGGATATGTGTGTGTGTACCTTGAAGATCCCATGGTTCAATTCTATATAGATCAATATCTCTAATAACATCAAGATCAATCTTCTGTGATGCAACCTTCTTCTTCAAATAATATCCTACTAGCTCCTCATCCGTTGGATGAAATCGAAATCCCGGAGGAACGCATGATTCCATAGTCTCCATCATAAGCACCACCTTAATAGTTGAAGGACTGCAAAAATTTGAACCATGAAAAAGACCACCACCATAAAACCCTTTTAGATTATCATCCACAAATCATGACTAAATATAAAGAGAAGGAGAAGAAGAGAAGCAAGAGCTAAAAAGGCCAAAAAAAAAAATAAATTAAAAAAATTAAGTAAAAAAATCATGAAAACAACCCAACAAACCAAGAGGTGACAAGTGTATTTCGATCATGAAACTAACCCTCCATTCATTTATCTTAGAAAGGAAATGAAACGCGTAGTAATAAACAAAACCCCATTTTTTGTAGGGCTAATGATTTGCCTTTGGGGGGATGTGTAGATAAAAGAAGAAAGAATGGAGAGATGAAAAGGAAAAGAAAACCGAATGATGAGAAATTTGGTTGTTGTTTTGATAAATACCAAGAGAAGAAGTTGACAGAGAGAGAGAGAGAGAGAGAGAGAGAGAGCTTAGGCTTCACTGTTTGTGCGGGCGTGAAGAAACGGACAAGTAGAGGTTTGTGTTAATGATTGTTGTCTTGTGTAGGTGAATGGTCGAAATGATGCATCAAGAACAACTAGGCTTTTTATTACCACATAATAAAATAATTAAAACTTGTTTAAAATACAATTTATAGACTAAAAAAACTCATAATATTTGTTAATATGCCATTATAAATGTAAAACATATAATAATAAAACCACTATGATTATGAATATATCTATTATATTTGTTGTTCGAAACTAACCCAAGCTAAATTTTATTAAAAAAAATAGAAATTAAAATTTTTGAAAATCTCGTTGAAGATCAAACAATCAAATTGGTCAACAATGATTAAGGAGAAGAATAAGGCAAATTAAAAAAAGTACTAAAGTTTTGGAATGTTTGTTTACAAAATGAAGAGTTGGATGTGATGACGCAAGTAGGGGGTATTTGGGCACGCGTTTCTTGAAAGAGAGAAGGTGGAGAGAGAGAGAGAGAGAGAGAGAGAGAGAGAGAGAGAGACAGAGAGAGAGATAGAGAGTACAATTTTCATTGGATCAAAGGCCTGCTAGCTTAAAGCACTTTGGGGGTTGAAAGATCTGTTGTATTGCTTGCTGGTCTCATGTCTCAACTCTCAAAGCTTTAGAAGGGTATCTGACCCTCTTGTCTCTTTGTCTAGAATTTTGATGGCATCATCTGACCCTCTCCTTTTTTCTAATTACACCTTTTCAGATAAATGGCTCATTCAACCCTTCACCAAATTTATATCATATCCTAAACTGTGCGTGAGAGAGAGAGAGAGAGAGAGGGTTTCCACAAGTGACGTTTGATTAGAAATGGATGCAGTTCAATATAGATGGAAATGTGAAAAAATCTGACGAAGAGTTTGAATATAGATGTCGAGTTTTAAGTGGGTTAATTATAAGCTATACATTAAATGCAGAAAATGAACATTCCAACTGTCTTTGAGACTTCCACTTGATCTCTTATCCTACCAGAATTGTCTTTTATATATATTAAAAAAAAAACACACAAAAAAACGAAAAATCAACTTGGTGTAGAGAGAGAGAGAGACACCCTTATGAAAATAGAAGAGAAACAATAAAACAAAAGATGAAGATGTAGACTGTGCATGCATGATATTCTTGAATATGGCAAAAGGCTTACCTGTGCTGAGAGAGAGTGGGTTTTACTTGGTGGGTTGGGTGTGTGTATTTACTCAGTTCATGACAAAAGAAATGAATAAGAAGAAGACAAATAGGACGTAAGAGATTAGATGAAGATGGGAAAAAGAAGCCAAGAAGTAGAGAGATTGGCAGAGTATATAAAGAGAGAGAGAGAGAGAGAGATGAGGCCCGCCTATAATGTGCGCATGGGTTTGATGGTTGTCCCCAGTGGTTGACGTCACTGACTAGCTTACTGCACAAACCACACCTTTCCATATTTTGTTAAACATTATTTAAAAAAAAAATTATACTTTTCTGCATCTTCTCGCTTTTATCATCTCGAGCGATAAAGAGATGAAATTGCATTGCTTAATATCCATCTTTATAAACTATGAAAATTAACCAAAAACCGTATCTACAATTTTGGTTAAGATTTTCGTCCTCTATAATTTTGATTTTAATTTTATTATTATTATTATTATTATTAATTTTTAGCATGACATATTTCATTTTCTTTTAATAATAGTAAATATTTTATAAAATCTTTTACTTAATTTAAAAATGTTGTAATCAATTGAAAATCATAAAATTTTCTCAATTCAATTATTGATTCATGAATATGAATACGAGGAAAAGGGGCAAAGTTAGCAAATGACATTAAAGGTCTTAGAAACTAATAAAATTCTATAAAATCCTGTTTGTATTAGGAAAAGTTATTCTTGCAAAAAATAATATATATGCCTGACAAGAAACATAAATCAAATATAATACACAAAATTTACGTAAATAAATCATTACGCCGAGGTCAACGATTACTATCTACTATTGTTTCTTCTATTCAATTAACCATCTTCTCAAATGCCCATCATAACTATTCTCATAATTTGATTATATATTTTTAAAAATCTCAAATTTTAATAATTGAACAATAAACGATATCTTTGAGTAATATTGATATTCATTTTTTCTATAAATCTGTACCATGTCACTCTTTATTTAATAATTAATGACCCACTTTCTAACTTTGAAATAATCTATATATCACCTAAATTACCTTCCAAATTCTTATACTCCAACCTCAGTGACCCGGTGAATTTCAATGAGTCTCTGGGGCCGTGTTCGACCCGGCCCGGGCCCGGCTACTCTTTATCGAGATATGATCAAAATATCGGGAGAACTTGACGGCCTGCGTTTTTGGCATACGGACACTGACAAGCCTGTCACGGTGTCTGTCTAGACACGTAATCCTGCCGCCACGTGTTGCCGCCAAATGACCCCTCCGTCTCCCCTGCTTTTTTCGTACCCAACTTTGGCGGCTCAGCCACTTGGGGAGTGGCTCACTCATCGGCTTCTGAGCTCACAACCAAATTTACCAATGCAATTTGTCTTATGTGGGTTTCGTAGGGGTGTTTAGGTCATTTCAAGACCATTTTTTAGCAAATGATGTGGAGATAGGTATTTCGGAGAACGGACAGTAGTAAAGATGAGGAAACGTACTGTTGGGGATAACAGTGCAAGGGAGAGCGACGTGGCAATCAATGATTGGTCGGGAGGCTCAGTACTTTACGTAGAAGATAAACAAAGGCAGAGATTGGAGGAGGAGACCCCCAATATCCTGTAGGATCTAAGACATTTCATTACATGGACCATCGCGGCCCCCAAAATTGGGACCCCACCCCCCAAGTTTCCCTAATGCTTCTTCAACCGGACATCTTTAATCTTAATCAATTCATAATTAGCTCTCTGAGCCCTTGTTTTATTGGAGGGGGTGTAAAATCTTAGTTTTGTAAAATTATAATTTTAAATATATGTCATAAGCATAAGCGTATGGATATAATTATGGAAAAAGGAAGAGGGCAGAAGTGGAAATAGGGGGAACGTAAACGAGCCAAGTAAGGGGAAGTGGACGGCTAGAGAAGGATGTGGACGGCGGAGTCCACGTAGGAGGTTGTGTGGTCGGCCGTGCGTCTCCAATCATGCAGCGGACCGCATCATTAAACTCATTAGACCCCTTCTTGGCCCCCACCACCACCGCTCTCTCTCTCTCTCCCTCCCTGCCTCCCCCCGGTAACTGGGCCTCTCTCTCTCTCTCTCTACCCCCCTTCGCGTAACCGGGCCGGTGACTCTAACTTAACTCTGTAGGACACACTCTCCCTGTTATCAATTTTTTTATCTTAAATCATATTTCAATCCATTAATATAATTTTTTTTCTTCTTAAAATTAAAATTAAAATTTTAATTAATGGATTCGATAAACATTTTAGTTAGACAACCGATTATATGACTCTCTTTCTCCTCACAAAAATGAGTACCATAAATAACAAAAAGTTCAAATTAAAAAGAAAAGAACTATGTATCAAAATTATTTTAACTATTGATTAGTGATTTCTTTTGATTGGTTCAAATATTATATTAAAACATTTAAAATATTCATTTCAACATAAATTGAGGTTTAAACTAATTTTATTTTTTTAAATTGAAAGTTCAGGGACCATTATTTTTAATAAATAATGGGTTCTTTTTCTTTTTGAGCATTTCTTTTCTATATAGTCTAATTTGCATGTATTTATTTGTAATTATTAAAAAATATAAATATATATATTTTTTTGTCTCATATATTTGCAAGTGTATAAGTAAAATTTCTTTCTCTTTAGATCAGCAATCATTAAGAAGTAAGTTGGTTCATGTTTAAAAACTTCATTACGAAAAATGTGTGGGAGGCTGCCTAGCGTAACCAGAAAAAGGGGGATATCCTTGGGGGACCCTATTTGGATCTTTAGCCCCTTTGACAAGGACTTCACTCCAAACTCTCTCTCTCTCTCTCTCACACACACACACACATGAAAAACACCTTAACCCTTCAAAAATTTTTATGTTAGTAAGCGATTTTTAATTTTATGGTTGATGGTGTGGTTGGTGATGATAAATCAACCCAAATAGCTCTATATGATATGGCATCAATGGTTTTGACCAAACTCTTCAACCTTACTCCTCTCCACTACTACTCTTTATTCCCCAAAGTTTATCGCTCTTTTATTCTTATGTGTGAATCACAAGCTTCTTTCTAGTGACATCAACTATCATTGCACCACCTCCCTTCTCGGTAGATGGAAATCACAAGTGTGTTACACCCTTTTCTAGACCCTAACTTTTCTTTTTTGTTGGGTTAGGGGACTAAAAACCCTACGTACAGAGGAGGAATATAAGATTTAGAATGCTTATACTTGGGCAAAGGTAAGAAATTTCAGTATTAGTTGGCTAAATAACTTGCCTGGCCATAGCATATTTAATTATACTATGCATATGAAGACTTGACTTTCAAGTTTCAAGCTAACTGTTGGGTCTATTAAGTGGGCAAGCTCCCTGGTTTTTTCTTTTTAAAAACTCAAATCTGAGAATTTGATTAAAAAAATCTAATGCATTTACTACTAAATCCACAAAACGTTGGTATTTTATGAAATATTAAAATTGTGGTAGTTTGTTATTAATTTTATTATTTTCCTTGTGGAAATATTTTTTTAATCATTTATTCTTTTTTTCAAATCTATATGAGATTATGATTGGTCATCATGGTGAATTAGAGTGGACATTCTGTTGCTAATTGTTGAATGATCAAAAGCCAAAAGGCAAGTTTTTGATCTCAAATTGTCCTTATTGCTTTTTGTCATTGCAAATTGAATATATTATCAGTATTCTCAATATTTCTAGATGGGATACAAGAATAATTATTATAAGTAAAGATATAAAACCCTACACCATATACAAAGTTAGCCCCCCCCCAAAGGATCTTTTCATCAATTTAATTTCTCAAAAACAAAAAATCTAGAATATTTATATTTATTTATTTTGTGAAAAGTTTTTCAAATTTTTTTGACCCATGGAGCTGATAGTACAATAAATATTGATGAATAATTCTCTGACAGGCGATCAAATAAGAGGAATTTGATCGAACCATTTTGAAGGGAAGACACCCCGTTTTGTAATGTAGCTACCGACATTTTCATCATTTGTTTGAATAATATTGCAGTTAATTTGAGCTTGTGAAAGGAAGTCTCTAGGGGAGGGAGGGAGGTGGGCAGTGAGAGTGGGAGAGGATGGATGGGCCATTGATTGAGAAACACTGAGGGAGGGAGCGAGGGAAAATAGTTAGCATGATGATATTAACAGGTGAGCTAAGAGAAGGGGGTCCTGGCAAAAAACACAGGAGGGAGATTAATATTAACAGATAATTAATTTAGTAGATAAAGATTTTAGATCTTTTAATTAAATCTTAAATTTAAAATTTAGAAATAAAAAAAATTACAATATGAAATTTTTTCTTAAACTGAATTTGATAATAGTTAAATTAGATTAATTAAATTATAATTTTAAATATCGATTAATTAAAAAACAATATTAATAAATATGGGTTGGGCATCATACTGTATCCAAAATGGAATGGCTCCGACACTGACTCGTGTTATCAATGCCTCTTTTCTTGGGTTTCAGTGGAGGGTCCAGTCCAGTCCCAATTCACTCAAAACCTTGAATCTATTTGATAACGCATATGAAATTTACTAGTTGGATCTCTCTCTCAATTTTATTTTTTATTTTTGATTTCTTTTTTGGTCATCATATGTTGTATGAGTTTCACCATAATTAATCTGAATCGATCTGTTGTTAAAATCTTTATGAGAGAAGATCTTCCAATATCGATTTTTATGTTCTCATGACGGTTCGAACTCTCAATCATGATTAACTGACTGAAATCCTTTTTTAATTATACCACCGAATATTGGTAAACATCGACCATGGTCTCTCCCCCCCTCTCTCTCTCTCTATCTATCTATGTTGCTTTGCTTGTATAGCACAGACATGCCCTCTATTGCTTCTAGATGCTATTTTTTTGCTATGCTAAAAGGGGTTTTGGTGTGCTTGTGTGATAATGTATCATCCTGCATCAGCTTTTCATCACTTTCCTTCTCTCCCTCCTCTTTCCAAATCTTGTGCCAATGAGCTTTGTGAGAATGTCAATGTTATCTGATCAGGCTTGTCATGTAAACATAATAACATATTGATGTGTAATGTTCAATTCCTTCATCATCATTAGCTTCAACAAGATTAATGAGTCTTGGTTCAAATAGTAATTCACTGAACTCTAAAATTTTTACTTGCATTAAGGTCAAAACCCAATTTTCTCCCTCTTGGTGGACAACGAAAGGGGAGTGTTTTTTTTTTGGGAGGGGGGGAATAACCATCCAAAAGGCTTCAAAATTCCTTAATTGTAGAGACAAGCGATCATGCTGTTGGGAAAAAATAACTTTACATCTTAACATTTCTATCAATACTGAAATGTATCTCTAACTAATGTCATCCATCAATTATACCAATTTAAAATTAAGACGGTTTCTGTTATATTTATTTCGTAACTCAACTCTCAATAATCATGTAAATTGATATAACCGAATGACATAGATCATGATATTGATACGTAGTATAAAAATGTCATGCAATGTGATATTTAACATGTATATTTCTAATTGGTCTTTTTTAATGAGATCAATCATACTAAATATCAGAGTATTATTCAAAATTGAATCTTTATTTTTGAAGAAAATAATCTCAAAATATCTTAAATTGAAATAATTGAAAATGTATATATTAGATTAACATTTAAAATTATAAACTCCTACTGAAACTGAATATCTTGAAATGATATGACATCCATACGAGTAGTGTGCACATGAACTTTTTGGGTGATAATCCATTAATAAATGGATCCGTAATTTTGAAGTTTGTACCAATGTACTTTGTAGGCAACTGTCCACTCTGAATCATTTCCTTAAATAAAACATAAAACTGTCGAATTATTGTCACATAATAATCTGAATGGTCTGTCAATGCCATCCACTATCTGTAATTCTGTGACAAAGTTTTATAGTCATATTTCACTATCCGTCACCATGATGGAAGAGGTTATATAAGACTATTTAACACACTTCCAAAATGGACTCCTTCTATTAGCATACAACATGCTATAACCTTCATGCTAATTTAACATTCCATAAAATCGGAGTCAGTATATCAAATGATCTCAAATTGATCTGATTTCTGATATGTGAGCATATGTCATTTTGTTCTCTATAAGTATTGTAAGACCCATTTGGTTACTTTTCAATACTTTATTCCCGATTTGCTTAAATTTCTGCTCAACATTTCTATAATATATGTAATATCTGAGTGCATACAACTCTAAAATACATCAGACTCCATACTGCTGAAGAATTTTCTGTATTTTTCTATATTTAAAGTCATTCTTGAGGTAGTAATAGAGATTAATATTGTTTCTCTTAACCATAGGGTATCTCCTGAGTATTTGCTCCCATAGAACTTGTGATATCCACAATTATTAACCAAATTTCATCTCAAAATTTAATAAGATAAAGATTTGATAAAATTTGTAATATTATTATCGGGATGCGTATGTGAATTTTATCTATTCTGAAGGTGGTTGAGTTTGTTCTTTCAGAATGGAGAGTTCTCCAATATTGTTTAATAACACTTTTGAGAATATCAATATATTTCTCTTAGAAGATAATGTCTCTAACCATATCTCCCTCCACAAACTAAACATTCTCAAAAAACTGAGTATAAAATTAATACCTCTTAAATCTTTTCAGATTTCAATTCTAATCAACTAACCATTCTAATGTTTAATTTTCTTTTCTTAGGTCTAATAGATCTAATCTTAGTTAGACAACTCCAACCATACAAATACTTTAGACTAGGATATGTGACGGTCTAAAATTTTTATGGGTTTCAGTAGTTGCCTTAGTGGGAAATCCTATTCAGGATGTATGTTGTAATCTTGATTGAGCCATATTATGAATAATTGTCTATGAACGTGATAAAATAATTTTGACTATTCCAAAAACCAAAAGAAATGGCCCATAGATATCCTTATATATCAGTTCTAAGACGTCTGATCCAATTGGCTTTAATATCCTTTTGTTAGTTTGTTTTCTCTTTATATAATTTACACAAATACCGAAATCTGTGAAATTAAGGGTATCAAGAATTTCTTTTGACACAAATCTCCCTATTCTCCGTTTGGAGATATTACCCAATCTCTTATGCCATGATGAAGAGAAATTTTTACTGGTTAACTTAAATTGTATACTTCAAGTATTATATTGCAGAGATTCATTAAATTAAGTAACAGTATCAACTTAATATAGATTATCAAATTCTGATAGAAAACCATAACCAACCTATTTGGATTTAAGAAACCAACCAACTTGTCCATTTCCGAAAGAACATGTAAAATCTGATCTGTCCAACACTAAAATGGAAATCAAATTCTATCTAAAAGATGAAACAACAAAAGTTTCTGTAAAATCTAAATATAAATCGATTTTCAATTATAATCTAAACATTTTTGTTACTATAATTGAAACTTTATTGTCATCGTCCATATAGATATATCTTTCATCATCAACTGGCGATCGACAATTTAGAAACCTTGTATAGACACACTGATGTGAATAGTCGCAGCGAAACCTGACCACCGAGTGTGTTCTAATACCAAAGTTAAGTTAACCTCGTAACAAACCAAACAAAAAAATATACCTTTCTTATCACGTCAAACGTGATAGTTGATACATTTTTTTTTTCTTGTATCCTTCAGTACCATAGAAGAAGTAATCATTCTTTTTTGATTCAATCAGTCTCTTTCATTACTTTTTTTGTGATGTTGTACCTGCAACATCTTTATTCTGTTTCCTTTTCTTTCTTTTTGTCCTTAGTGGTCAAGAGTTCTTAACCATTATACCATATAGAGATAAGATTTGTCAAGAGTGTACTAGTAACCATTTTATTCTTGACATGTCATTTCTTAATATCTATAAGAAAAGATTTAGCCGTCATAACTGACTTACATGTAGTGTCTCTAAATATTTCTGGATGACCCACTTTATCATCATTAAACATATGCGATTCAACATCTCATACTTTTCTTTCCCTCTCTTTTCAGAGGTACTCTTATCAATAAGTGGTGGGGAAAATCAGTTTTTAACACAAGATTTAAATTCAAACTTGAAATTTGAACCATTCAATTTAAAAATCAATCTGAGTTGGACATTAATGTTAGTGGAAATAATATTAATTATCAAACAGAGAACAATATTCCAAATATGCTTACATGTAACTTTAAAATCAAATAAATTCAAACATGAGTAATCCCCATCACAAGATACTGGACACTCCATTAATATTTCATCTTTGAATAAAATAATTAACTTCTAAGAGGTATTTTGATGCAGTAATCAAATTCTGACAATAAAAACATGTCAACCAATTACATTCATTTAGATTGATAAATTGATCACATGTAAAACTGTAAAATTATCACGTATTTATTATCATAAGGTGCACATGCAACTCTGTCAAATACAGATTTTTCTCTGAGCCGATCAATATTCATATGAGTTTCATACATAGTCTTTTTTACATCTCTAAACAAATTAATTTCCACAAGATAGGTCACTTTGATGACATATTGTTTCAATTAATTTATCTTGAGATATATATAAAACCATAGGTATAGTAATCAAACGCTGACAATAAAAACATGTTAACCAATTACCTTCTTTTGGGCCGATGAATTGATCACATGTGAAACTAAATAATTGTCACGCATTTATTACTATATAGTATACATGCAATTCTGTTAAGTACGAATCTTCTTTTGGATCAATCGGTACTCACATGAATTATATGCACAACTTTTTATATATCAAAATAAATTAATTTACATAACAGAGATCACTTTGGTGGCATATTATTTTAATTAATTCATCTCAAAATATATACGAAACCATACTCATATTTGAATCATATTTACAATTGAAAAAATTTTAATTTCATCCTGATTGGCTCAATTTCTTGAAAATTGAGCAATTTAAAGTCCAATCTTATTAACTTTAAATTGGACCTATAAAAGTATAATTTTATCAAATCTACCTCATTCATCTTACTTTTCCGTCCTTATACTTTTGTTATCGGCATAAAACTAAACTCTTCACTCTTTGCCGACAACTGATTCAAAATTTGGCTAATCTCCATTCTGTAGCAAAGGATACTAAAAAAGTTTCCAGATAGGTGGTGAGTTTATTTAGAACTGTTTAAAGATCAGCTAATCTTAAACTTAATCCCGTCTTGTTGACAGAACTTTTCTAGATATGACATATCATCGCATACTAAAAGATTGGTAAATTTTAAATATAAAATGGACATTATAAAATGATAAGGATGAAAAATGAGTTTAATAGAGTTCAATGAGTTTCAATACCTTTACACCCAGAATTTGGTCTGTTTGGCCCCAAAATGATCCACATCTTTTTTTTTAAAAAAAAAATTTATTGATCCTTTTGTGATGTAGATTTATAATAAAAGAAAAATTTTATTTTCTAAAATTGGGAAGCCAGCCTTTAAAAAGAAGAAATTGAAATTTGAAAATTTCTTTTTTTTTTTCCAAAATTAAAAATTTTCTTAATTACAATTTATTTTCTAAAATTGAGATATCATTCTTTAAAAAGGAAATTAAAATCTGAAAATTTTCTTTTTTTTGTTTCTCAAAACAAAAGTTAAAATCAGAAAGTTTCTTTTTTTTTTTTTCCAAATTCTGAAAATTTCTTAAAAGGAAAATAAATTTTAAAATACTCTTTAAAATTGGAAGTTTTTCTAAAAATACTTGAATATTGAAATTTCTTAAAAGAAATCAAATTTTAAAAGAATTTTTAAAACCGAAATTTTTTTAAAAAAATGTGTCATCGAAAAATAATATCCAATATATTTCTTTCAAAAAGGAGAAGAAGTTAATTTTCTTATTTGTCAAAATTTGGAAGTCCTAAAGATTTCTTTTCAAAAAAATGTCAACTTCCTCAAAAAATGTTAGTCATAAAAAAAGGCCACAAATTTTATTTATTTTCCTTATTTTTTTAAGTCGAAAGGATTTTTAAGAGAAAAAGGACAGAGAGTCGACTTCCTTAAAAACAATATATATATTTGCCCAAGAAAGTGACGACATGAGATATCAAAGACCCTTATAAAAAAACGACAACTTTTCTTAAAAGAAAAAAAGAAATTAACTTCTTTAAATATATATATATATATATATTTACCCAAAAGTACTTGCCATTTTCCTATGTTCTCGGGCTATAATTTTTTATTTGTAACACCGAATATCAATTTTAATAAAATACTTAATATCGATTTTGATAAAAAACTTTTAAATTATTATTTTTTTAAGACATTGAATATCGACTTTTAATAAAAACCAAAAATCGACTTTAATAAAAATTTTCTATAATCTTTTCTTTTATTGGAATCCACAAAAAAAAATCTTGAATATATATATATTTACCGAAAACCAAAATATTCACAAATTTTTTTTTTCAGACATATTTTCAAAAAATTCACACAGTACTAAAATTATATAAAATCTTAAAATATACAGAAAAATTCTAATGATTTAAGTACGAGAGGTTCTAATACCACTTGTTCAGAAAAAATAACTTTATGCAAAACGATACCAAATATCGTGTTAAGTTATCGGAATTAAAAACTTAATAAACTGAAATTGAAAATTTAGATTGGATAAAAATATACCTAATTCTATAGTCAGAATCTGAATAGAGTGAAATCATAATTTGAACAAAGTCTTGAGTTCGGTCTTCGTCAGAGCAGAATTTTGGGTATGACCTTCTAGGTTAAATGCATTCTCACATATTCTCTCTATATGATTGGGGTATTAAGGAAAAAAAATGATAAATTGATCCGGAGACCATAACCCTATTTATAGTTACAGGGTAACTTTTATCTTTCAAATCTGTCTGTTCAGTTTATGATATTTGTTTTTAAATCATTTTTAGACATTCTTTATTTAACTCATCATAAATAGCAAATGTCCATTGATATCTATATATTAATTTATTTTCATATCCTTTGAGATATTTAAATCCAAATTATCGAATTTCTAAATTTATCAGATCACTTTCATATGGATTTAATTTATAAATTTTATAATATATAATACATAATTATTTAAATATATAAATCTAATATTGAATTAATGATTCAACACGTGGAAAGAACGGAAAGATGAAAAAATGGAAAGATGGGTAAGAATATCTCACATTTATCGTATAAATAATTTTTTTTTTTAAATTCTTCTCACATTTTTTGTTCCCTATAAGAGTAAGTATGTAGTCAAAACCTTTAACCTAAGCAGCGATTTGCATGGTTTCCAAATCCGTTAATTGTAGAGATGAAGAGTTAGTATATTAAGATAAAAAAAAAATAAATTATTTTTTTGTTAAAAGTTGCGTAAAAAATTAAAACATAAAAAAAATAAATTAATAGTTGGTTTAGTAAGAAAGACACAAGAACACCACACCAAACGTTCGGGTTGGAATCTTGATAGTGACAAGAATAATGTTGGGAGAGCCCCCTCCGAATAAGGACCCGACAACGATTCGGTTTAGATTAGTCAGAACGAAATTTCAGATATAAGACGATGAACAAAATCCAGGATACCAAAAAAAATAATAATAAACCGTGTCACTTTCATACCAATAAAGAAACTTAAAAGTTAAAATAGATTTCGCCTTGATAATTTTCTTTTGGAGCAATTCAAAGCAAGTTTCTTATGTATGTGTGCATATCAGAGATTTATATATCTATATACCTACGAGTATAAGTTATTAGAAAACAATCAGATTCTTACCATAAGAACTAGTTATTAAGATAAAAAAGTTTTATCTTTATATATCATATTTGAAAAAATTGATTTAGTCAATGTGCAACTTGATATCCTCTTCATAGATTACTAACGAGTTTTACAGACAGATTTAGACTATTTTATAAAGTCTGTAATAATAAAATTTGAATTTTTGGTCTGATTCTAATACTACATTATTATAAAACTGAAATTTTATATTAAAAATTGACTAGTAACATAAAAATTTATACACCACATAAGTGATATGAGATTTTACATAAATGAATGTGTGCAATCCATGTAATGGACTAATATACTTATACGAGTCTCGAAAGAGCCCCCAGTGCAAACGCAATACATGATTTAAACCTTTTTTGAGATCTCCACACGCCCCCTAATTGAAAACTCATCTTTGATGAACCAAAACATTTGCTTTCAAATTTTGTTGTTTGAATATATTTGGGTCCCCACAAGCTGTTTGGTTTCTGTGGCAAAATATTCGTAAACGTGTGGGGCTCGATAATTTATCCTTTTAGGTGTAATGTCTACACAGGGAGAAATCAATGAAAATTAATGGATAATCGGTGTAGTGAGTTAGGGTATTAGATTTTTTAATCAAATTTTAAATTTGAAATTTTAAAATGAAAAAGACTATATTAAAAGAGTTATCTCTTAACTAGTGGGTCGGATACGAACTAGTGTTGCTGTATGTAAAATTGCATGTCCCCAAACGTGAACGGGAAGCTTAGATTTCAAAAGTAATGGTCTCGCTATTAATTGAAGATGTTTAATAAATGACTCTGCTAGGCCGTTTTGGGTATGAACATAAGTTACAGGATGTTCAACCTTTATACCAATGGACATGCAATAATCATTAAATGCTTGAGACATAAATTCTCTAACATTATCAAGACGGATTGTTTTGATGGGATAATCTGGGAATTGTGCTCGTAATCTAATTATCTGAGCAAGTAACGAAAAGAAAAATGAATCCAAATATCAGTGATGAAAAGAAAAAAAAAAAGAAATCGATGAAATCATTTCTGATTAATCGACCCCCAATTCATTATAACAATCCCCAATAAGTGTAATCAATGAGAAAATGTCAAAGTTCCCTTTTTTGGGGGGCTTAGGAAAATAATAACATCTTAAATAGCACTAAGTTTAACATAAACAATCATTAAAAAGCGACAAAAATCATGTGCATATCTTTTTATCCTAAACCTAATGAAATGTTTTAAGTGGTAAGCATTGCCTTCTCCTTCTGATCAACTAAGTCGGTGTTGTTGGTTGAGCCATAAACTGCCTTACAGAATTAAGCCAATGTACCTTTGTTTGAAATAATGAATACATATAGTTGTTGATGCATAACATATTTACTAATACTCTTTCATATTTTTTCTATTATTATATTTTTTAAAATTTAAATTAAATTATATAAATTTAAAAAAATAAAAAATAAAATAAAAAACGAAAAAGGATATTAACCCCTCTATCCCCTCGAAGAATTGGAGATCCGATTTTCTTTTTGACACTATATCTATCGATATCTAGAATCATACTCTAATCAAATCCGATTCGAGCACTTGTTGGGTCTATTTTAGGGACAACTCTCCTAATGTAATTTTTTTTTCATTCTCAAGTTTCGAATCCAAGATTTGGTTAAAGGACCTAACACCTTTACTCATTAGACCGACTGTCCATTGGTTCAAAAATCCAATGCTTGTCCTTCGATCCAACTATTGCCCATTACCGCCTAAACTTGTAATGTTTTAAAGGTCACAATTTGTTTTAGACTAGGTTAGAGGTGATTTCAACAGTTTTAGAGTTGAGATTCAGATTTAATCCATTTTGTCTGATTCATTTGATTCAAGACTACCCTCTCAACTTTGTTTCCATATGAGATATGATCCAAGTTCAGAAACTTCATTTATCGGACTACATTGACACCCTAAGTGCTTTGAGTATAGGTCATGGGTGCAAGGAATGACCACCTTCCTCGCAAATCTATTTCCTTTCCCTTTCAAATTTTCCTTTAGACAATGGTCTCCCACGTCTTTTAATAACTACCAAAAATAAGAACTCCATCATTGAATAAACCCACTTGTGTGAATTACTTTTGAACACTTGTTCACTCTTTTTTTGGTCATTCATTTTATGCCACGAAAGTGGAAGTTTATCAAGGTGGTCATACTTTTTTCACCAATCAAGGTCCAAGATATGGACAGGTTGAAGCTTTGCCTATTAAGCAACAGCCCAGCCCATTACACTGGGGCTCAAAATGTGGACCGGACCAACCAGTATTCGAAATCATATTCAAACTAATTTGATCTGAGTTAATATCAGACGTTTTTTAGGTGAAAACTCTTCCAATATAATTTTTTTCATTTTTAAAATTCAAAACTGAGTTTTGATTAAAGAAACCTAATATATTCAATCGTTCAAGAAGGCCCCAGGGGCAATATTTTAAAAGTGAATTAAAAATTTCAAAAATCTCATTAAATATCTTAAAAATAATTTCAAATGTTGTTTGATCCTTAAAAGGTTTTAATCTTCTCGCCTTTGATATACATTTTTGGTTTGATTATAATGGAATGTCCGATGAGAGATTGCTTCTCTGGGTTTTGTCCCCTTGTGAAGGGTCTTGGTCATATATGGTCCAGGACAAATGGTCCTCACGGGCTTTCCGTCGGATATCCCTCTACATGGCAGATGGCCATCAATGGTCCGGATTTATTGTGTCAAAAGATAATTAGGACCACCATGGAAATTATCTTTTGTTAACACAGTTTCCCATGTGCTTTATGGGTTGCCGACGAAAATGCAATTATTGACGGAAAAGATTTGGGGAAAAAACATGCATCTGAATTATTTTGATGGAGCAATAATTCTTTTGTTTCACTATTTTTTCATTAATACTTTTTCTTTTCTTGAACGACCTCAATTTTATTAATTCTGATTAAATTCGATTCGAATTAATTGTCAGATCTATTAATAGATAAACTCTTCCGTCATATATATTTTTTTTTTTTTAAATTTGAAATCAAAATTTTAGTTAAGAGAATTCAATACCCTTATCATTGAACTAACAAGATATCGGTTTTATGGTTAATACTTATATAGAAGTTCTAACTCGTTCATCCCATTACATTTGGTTTTGAGCAATCGTGGGAGAATTTGTGAGGATGCCATGCTCCTCTCAAACTCTTCTAACATATGAAAACAAAGAGATGTGATTGCCTCTTAACTGTTCTATGATTTCAACTTTTAGCTGGGGTTGGACTATATGTTGTGTAACTACCTTATCAAAATCAAAAGGTTAATGATATTCATTCATCCCAAGTCAAATGATATTAATAAGATGTCTGATTTCTGTGTCACCAGAATTTGGTTTCAAGTTCCCCCAGTGCTATGAAGTACTATAGATGAATCTGCACTGATCCAGTCTATTTGTGAGGATGCCATTCTCAAACTCCTCTACCATACCAAAAGCATAATGTTGAATAAGATTCCCACTAGCAACTTACTTTCTATTTTTATTTCCCATAATGGTAGGAATTTTTGTTATTAATCTTTTATTGTGTATCAATAAATTAATCAAATACACTCGATAACTCATAAATTACCTATATCAGTATGCAGCCACAAAAACTATGCTGATGTGGTCTACAATAATTGAATCTTGAACTTTAACTAGAGAAAGGTGCAACTTCTAGTAGTTAACTTACGTTTTGATTACAACATTAATGACTGAGCTACTCTCGAAATATCAAAATTAGATATTAACGGATATTTAGTTTAATGCGATAGAGTGTTGATCTCTTAAACAAGTCTTTAGTTTGAAACTTAGGAATGAAAAGGATTACACAATGAGAGTTACCTCTTAAATAGGACTCTTTCAAAAGATTGAATTGGATTAATCAAAATATCGGTCTGAATAGCCGTGGTGGAAACCAAAATAAAGTTAGACCTCGTCCCAAGAATGTCCCCATTTTTAGTAGGCTTAACCCCAAAAGCCCAAATTCATTAATCAGAATAAAAGCCCATGAAGGTGAAAGCAGGCCCAATAATAGTCCAAGTTCTCTCACATAAGGCCCAAACCAAGAGAGAGACCCTTATCTCTCATTTACGAAATTTCTTTCATTCTCTCTCCTCCTCTCTCTACTCGCAAAACCCCAACCGGAGTCGGAGATCGAATTCAAGAATGGCATCATCGTTCAGCGGCGATGAAACTGCGCCCTTCTTCGGCTTCCTTGGCGCAGCCGCCGCTCTCGTCTTCTCCTGTAACCAATCTCTCTCTCTCTCTCTCTCTAATTTTCTCCAAAAACTGATTTGGGTTTTGTTCAATTTTGCCTAATTCAGGCATGGGAGCAGCATATGGAACAGCGAAGAGCGGAGTAGGAGTGGCATCAATGGGAGTGATGAGGCCAGAGCTGGTGATGAAATCGATCGTGCCAGTTGTTATGGCCGGAGTTTTGGGTATTTATGGACTCATCATTGCTGTGATTATAAGTACTGGTATTAATCCTAAGGCCAAATCCTATTACCTTTTTGATGGTTATGCTCATCTCTCCTCTGGTCTTGCTTGTGGTCTCGCTGGTCTCTCCGCCGGCATGGCCATCGGCATCGTCGGCGATGCCGGTGTTAGGTAATTATCATTGGTTCCTCTTACCTTTTTTTTTTCCCCTTATTATGTTTGATTGATCGCGCTTTTTTTTTGGGAACTGTGTTATTTAACGTTGAATTTTTAGGTTTGTTGTTCTTCTTGTATTGTTTCGGAGCTATTTAGGTTTGTTTATTATTGTTTTCGTTTAGTTAATGTTAGATTAATTGTGCTTCTTATTTGAATTGGGCTATTTCCAATTGATTGTTTTGGGGGTGGGGTGGGGTTGGGGCTTATTGTTCTTGTTATTGTTTTGAAGCAATTTTTCTTTTTAGTTAATCTGTATTGATTGGGTGCTGTACTAAATACTTTTCATTGTACAGAAACTTCTAACCATGAGTGTTAATGTCACACTTGTCTTTTGAACACGATATAATGCGATAACTTAGGATTTTGTAGAATTTTTATAACGTTATATATCCTTTGGTTAATTTGTATCGGTTGGGTGCTCTATTGATTACAAAGTACTTTGCACATACACTTTTGAAAAGTGATTGTGTTAATGCCAGGCACTTCTTTCAAACAAGTAATGTGATAACTTACAATAGTGAAATTTTTACAATGTTATTTAACTTTTTAGTTAATTTGTATTGGTTGGGTGCTCTGTCGAGAATATACTTTGCACAAATACTTCTAAAAACGACCCATTAATATCATGCACTTCTTTTAAACAAGAAATGTGATAACTTACAATAGTTAAACAATGTTATTTATTTTTTCATGTGATGTATATTTGTAGGGTGCTTTATTGAGTATACTTTGAACAGACACTTGAGTGTATTGGTGTTAGACAGTCTTTTGAATGCAAAAGTGATAATTAAAAATATTGTAAAATTTTTGTAATGTTTTGGTGTCCGTCTCGTGTCCGTATCCATGTTTCATAGAATACACTGATGCATACGTAGTATAAAACTACACATGCGAAAAGCCTAAGCTTATAGATCGTGAAACATTTGATGTTAATTTGGGCAATTCATTGAGTTTTTCGTAATTAATGTGGATCATGAAGTGTATAACATTTTTATATGTGAATATGTGAGTCACTCAGCCATTTCATTTGTTTAATGTGAGATTTGTTGCTAACATGTGCTCGGACACACATGTTTGCTTGGCATCAAGAGCTCTATTGTACTTTGGTACTAATGTTCATGAAGGAAAGGTGGTTCTATATAAATTTTGATAGTCTAGAGTAGAATAATAAGTGAGTGGGCATAGTAATTAGTACCATCATACTTGACATTTTTGTTTATTTGTGCCTCTGTTTAGAATTTTCTCTTGCAAAATCTTGCGCTTCCATGGTCTTTTTGATGGGAGTTTGCAGCCATAAATAACAATTTTGCAGTGGAACTGTACATGACATTTAACTCCATTAGTTTTGGAGGAGTTTTCCCTTTTGTTTATTGGGCATCTCTGGATGCTAGGGCTGGATCATGGTTCTGCTAGCAATATTCTTGACAGTAGTATGCTGGGCCTAGATTCTCTAGAAAGGATATTCTATATCTTGATTCCATGGTGGATCTCTTGAATAAACTCTTTTTGTGTTCTATATCACTTGACTGTCATGTGAAACTTCTTGGTATCTGCTTTACATTAACATGCCTACTATAGATTAGCTTAGACTAGGTTTTCCGACGAGTTGACCTAGGTGGTTGTTAATTTTGACCCCTGTATGCATATTGAATTCAACATATGCAAATTTGATTTTATCAAAAGCATAAGTAGATGTGCTTTTCAATTGATAGGAATAAGAAACAATGCTGTTAAATTCTTACACTGGCTGGCTGGAAATCATGGATGAGTATCTAATTTTAGTTTGTCTATCTGCCTTTTTATTTTCCTCTCCCAATTTTTTGGATTCTTGTCTGTCTGTCTTTTTGATGGGAGTTTTTTCAATTGTTAATCATATCACATACATGTCAGTGTTTGTTGGCACAAAAGAGTATGCCTTCTAATTGTATTGTGTTTACTGCAGAGCCAATGCGCAACAGCCAAAGCTTTTCGTTGGAATGATTCTTATTCTTATCTTTGCGGAGGCATTGGCTTTGTATGGACTCATTGTTGGCATTATCCTTTCTTCTCGAGCTGGTCAATCCAGAGCAGATTAAAGAAAGGATATTGACCTTGATCAGCAAATGCATGATCTTGCAGGTTAGTGTTGCTTAGTTCAACAAGCACAGATATTTTTTTGGTCATTCTTACATGGATGTGATTCATCGGTCAGGAAAAAGTGTGGGTTTTACTAGTTATACCTGGGTGTTTTACAAAGATGTTTGCTTCATTTTGTGGCGTGTATATTTCATTCATGTGGTAAAGCTAGTTTTGGAACCACCTGTTGAATGCGTTATTTGAATACACTTGTTCTCTATTTGTAAACCATTCTTATGACTTAAAGGGTATTGCATTAATCCAATTCTCATCATTTCATATCATTATTGCTAAATTTCTAGTGATAGCATGTGTAAATTGAAGAGTTGGGAATGAACTGGAGGCACCAGGCCTAGAATTTTTTGGCCTTTAGAGTGTCCTCCTGTGTGTCAATTGACATAGAAAACACCCTCCTAAACAGGTAAAGTTGCTTGACGAGAGATTGGAATGTGAATCATCCCATATATGACTTGCCTTGTTTCTTTTGTACTGTAAAATGCTAGCTTTGCGATCTGAAATCTCTGGCAATTTTTTTTCTTTGTTTCTTTGTTATGGCATTATCTAAATATATATGTATATTTTTTGCTATAATGTTCCAGTGGTCAGTGGTTTAGGTAGGTTTGGGGTTATTTTTTAAACTTGGTCCATATCCAAGGTCAAGTTCCCTTTTCTAAGCATCTTTCCTTAACCATACACATGGCATTTCTTTACCATGAAGTACAACAAGTGGGTCCTTTTTGTGGTAGTATCCTCTCTGTCCCTCTCTCTTGACAGCTACAAACTTATTTTATCAGTGATGGTGGTTCCTCCTTAATGTAGATGCTTATTATTAAAAAGATTTTACTCCACTAGAACACTAGAAAAAGCAAAGCTCATTCTTCTTTAGCTGGAAACTCCACACCAGACTTGGTGCTCATTCTAATACACCTTGACTTGGTGCTTGCTTTGAAATCCTTGTATTGAGTACAAGGGGTCGTTTTCTTGTTTGTGATGGGAACAACATACTTTAGTGTATTAGAAAAGTTGAGGTTAGGGTCAAATATGATCAGATTTGCTTTTCAATATTAAAAATTATCGACATAATGATAATTTAAATCTTGCGAACTCATTTTTTACTTTGATTATTGCTTTTCATAAGTGTATCCAAACAATTCCATTTATAAATATCATTTTACGATTTTTATAGATATTGAAATTCCTCGTTATATTTTAACCCAACAATAATCGGTGATTATTTAACCCAACAATATATATATATGTATTCTGGGGCTGAAATGGTTGCCCTAGCACTAGCTAAAAGTATAGAGGTGAAACCCCTTTTAGCAAGCCGGTGAAGGTAACTTGGCCTAGAACAGCTCTCTGCATTTCTTTATTTCTGTTTTGGGTTGGATTATTAAGAGCCCTTTTCTTTAAATATTTTTTTTTAAGGACTCGATCGATCTTTGAAAAGGGTGTCGGTTGGATTATTAGGAGCCCTTTTCTTTAAATATATTTTTTTAAGGACTCGATCGATCTTTGAAAAGGGTGTCTAAATCTAGATCTAGAACCATATATTACTCCTTTTTTTTGGTAATAATATATTACCCTATCTATTAGGGCAAGGAAAGCAACTTTAACCAAGAAGAAAAACGAAAGGGCATTTCTGGGATTAGTTTTATTTATTTATTTATTTTGAAAACATCAGCCCTTTGAGAAAGCATCAAGAATTGGTTCACTTTCCCGAATTTTCTTTGAGTAAATTCTATATGATATTATATATTAAATAAAAAAAATTAAAAATTTTTAAATTTGAACAATTTTAAATTTATTAAAATACTCTTTTCAAATTAAGCTAATGAAAATCTAAAACATGTTGAGGCAGATTATTACATAAGATTTGATTATTTATTGTTTATGAATTGTAGATAAAAGTTTGGAACAATTGTATCAAACCCACCGGTCAACAAATATCGCTAAAAATTTTTTAAAAATATTATTATTTTTTTAAAATTATAACCTATATTTCATTCCTCAATATCTTATATTCTATCATAATATAAATTTTAGATTTTGCTGAATGGGTTCAAGTCGGTTCTAATGCTTCTTCATATCATTTTGATCCTTGTGAATTATTATTCGGTTGTTTGAAGCGGTGGGTATTTTTTTTTTAAATATTTTCATCTTAATTATCTTATTAATCTGATTTAAGTATTATAGATTAATTTAAGAATTGATTCTTTTGATCACTTTTTTTTTTTTATTTTTCAATATCTGAACTCCTTATCACCGGATGCAAAGAGGTTGGTATTTTTAAAATAAAGTGGTGAGTTATTTGAGCCAAATCTGGTACTACTACTTCCACTACTCGAGTAAAATAATGATTCGGTGTTTGCTTAACGGTCACTTTTAGAAATTTGTCACTTTGCTTGGGGTTCAGTTATGGGGTTTTGTTTATTTGCCAAAATTTAAGGGTAGAGAATCTTGTCCCCCCCTCCTTGCCTTTTTGTTTGTTGGAAGGCGCACTTGGCTCGAGTAGCCCCAAAAAAAGCCTCGTTTTAAGGGTAGATACCCACTATCCTACCCACCCCATATCAAACCCAAAAATTAAATTCTCACGCCTTGTACCATGCAATATGTACCTTACCCTTTCTCTATTAATATACATATTTCTGTGGGTATATGATTTTAATGAATTGAGCAAAAACTGACCCCATCCCATTAATTATTTATCCTCACACCTCATGACCCACAACCAAAACCATAGCAACTCATGCAATCCACCAGTTACAGCAACCTTAGCAATGGGACTTCTATTCTCTCTCTCTCTCTCTCTCTCTCTCTTTCTCTGTGTGACCCGGTTGAGGACCCGAACAAAATTTTGGGTGTTGTCTTCTTCCGTTTTTACTCCTGTAATGTCTGCTTTCGAAAACTAAGAAAAGCAGCAGAGAATGCTA
Organism: Dillenia turbinata; assembly: GCA_037126225.1. Classification (NCBI taxonomy): domain Eukaryota; kingdom Viridiplantae; phylum Streptophyta; class Magnoliopsida; order Dilleniales; family Dilleniaceae; genus Dillenia; species Dillenia turbinata. The sequence continues at coordinate 22,037,612 of JBAMMX010000017.1, read as the reverse complement.
CGTGGCAGCCAAAGAGATCGTACTTGAGACACTACACTACAGATTCGAACTCGCCATCGAAAACGACGGTTTTCCTTGGGTTTTGGGGGGGGGGGAGAACCCAAAAAATATTTTATAATAAAGAAAATTGGCTGTCACTCAGAGACCCGTTTCTCTCTCTATAGCTTTTTACTGGCTACATTTTTCCCCTCTGACTCTGACTTCTGTGCCACCTGAGCTTAAACGATTAGTCTTTTCACAATTGGCGGGAAAATTTGTTAAGTTATTCTGTGTACCCCACAGACAATCATATTTGGACTTTGTTGACTGTCGCACTGGTCAAAAACCAACAAAAGTTTTGAATTTTTGCTCAGTGTTCTTCTCCTCGTCAACAACTCCGGCCGGCGAAAGGGGGTGGGGTAGAGAAAGAGAGAGAAATGGACACAGAAGTTCATTCCAAGAAAAAAAAAAGGAAAAAAATAAAATTACACTGCCAATGCTAAAAAAGAAATGGGGTTGATAATTCTACTACCTTACTGTTGCAATTTTGATTTCAACATGCAAAAAATGTTAGGAATTGTTTGTAACAGTTGGGGGAAGAGAGAAAAGTGGTGAAGGGAGCTAAGCTGGGGAATGTTGGGAGGTGGGATCAGCCGAGGAAGGAATATCAGGACCCACGCGACAACCTTCAAGCATGAAAACAATGTCAGCCATTGATGGTCGATCAAGTGGATCAGGTGCAGTGCAGAGCAGACCCACTTTGATTCCCAGCAAGAACTCCTCCCATTCAGATGATTCTGGATCAAGCTCGAGCAAACCCGGTTCAAGCAATTCAGTAATTTGCCCTCTCTGCAGTTGTTTCTTTACCCACTTGACAATGTCCTCATCTTGTGTGAACATTACAGGTCTTTTGCCTGTTAGCAACTCTAGTAGTACAATCCCAAAGCTGTATACATCTGATTCCTTTGTGACCTCTCCGGTTAATGCTGCTTCGGGTGCTACATACCCTAGTGATCCAACTGTGATGGCTGAGGTTGAGGTCTCGGATGGGGTGGCCGTGGTTAGTTTTTCTAATCCAAAATCAGATAAATGTGCTTCGAAGTCTGCATCAAAGAGCACATTTTGAGGCTTCACATCTCCGTGCACCATTGCTACAGAATGCAGAAATGTGAGGCCTCGAGCAATGCCAAGCGCAATTAGGTGTCGCATTGGCCAATTCAGGACATGACCATCTTGGTGTGATGCTTCTTGGAGGAGAGTTGTGAGGTTTCCATTAGGCATGTAGTCATAAACTAGTAGTCTTAAGTCTGGTGGACCTGCATAATAGCCTCGGAGAACTGTTAGATTTCTGTGCTTCACTTTGCCTAGTGCTTCTGCTTCTTTCCTGAACATGTTTTCATCAATTGATCCATCTGGGAGTCTCCGAACTGAGAGTACCATTCCATCATTGTATGAGGCCTTGAAAACTACTCCATGACGTGTTCTGATCAGCACGTTTTCCTCATCAAATTGCCTTGTCGCTTCTACCGTCTCTGCCACTGTGATCTTGTTGTTGAACATTACAAGTTTCGGGCCCCCATTTTCGCTGCTGCGACGTCCACCACTTGCTCCTGAGCTCGCCCTAGCAGGGCTTTTCTTCTTCTCCCCAGAAACCCCTTCTTTCAGCCTCTTCCTCCACCTCAAAAGGCTGTATGTGTAGCAGCAACAGATCAATAAAAAGAGCAGAGCTCCACCAGCAATCACAACAATCAACAAAATAAGCTTCTTCTTCCTATCTCTGTCTTCAGTCTCACATTTCTTACCCAGTGGCTCTCCACACAAGTTCTGATTCATGGCATACAAAGAAGGATTATTAAACCTAGACCCCAATCCACGTGGGATTTCACCTTCGAGATTGTTGCTTGAAACATTGAAGTAAGTCAGGCCAGAGAGGAGGGAGAGGTTTGCAGGAATCATCCCACTCAAATAATTTGAAGACAAATCCAACATTGTTAGATTTGACAGTTTTGATAAAGAGTCAGGTATAGGACCCGAAAGACGATTACTTTCTAACAATAATGAACTCAAGGAAGAACAATTGGAGATCTGCTCTGGGATTTCACCAGATAAATTGTTCCTACCAAGATCAAGCACATTCAGATGCAAAAGGCGGGACACATCGCTAGGGATTTGTCCTGTTAAAGAATTTGAACTAAGTTCAAGCACTCTAAGATCAGAACAATTACCAATCTCTGGTGGAATCAAACCAGAGATGTTATTTTGGGACAATGACAGAACATTCAATGATCTAAGAAACCCAAAAGTTTTAGGAATCTGACCTGAAAACCCATTCACAGATAGATTCAAATAATGAAGACTCAACAAACTACTAAACCCTTCAAGAGCATCACCAGACAACATGTTCTCCTGTAATGCAATGACCTGCAAATTGGGCAAACCCGAAATCTCCATCGGTAACTCACCAGACAAATTCTGTCTGCTCAAATCAAGAGTAGTCAGCTTAAACAAATTCCCCACATTCGCTGGAATCTCCCCAGAAAATTCATTCCCACTCATATTCAGCACAACTAGCTGCCTCAAATTCCCCAAATTCTTCGGCAACTCCCCGGAAAACTTATTCCCGCTCAAATTCAATGTAGTCAAATTACTCAGTCCCATAACTTCATCAGGTAATCTCCCGTTCAAATCATTCTCTCTCAAGATCAGTGTTTGGAGCATCGACAAATTACCAAAACTTGCTGGAACTGAACCAGAGAACATATTCCCTGCAAGAGATAAGTACTTCAACCCACTCAAATCACCTAAAAACTCAGGGATTTCACCAGAAAGCCTATTCCCTTCAACATCAAGGACACTTAGAGCTCTACATTGTGTGATCTCAACTGGGATTTCTCCCAATAGCGAATTATTCGCCATTTTCAACTCCTCCAACCTCAACAAATTTTTGATATCACTAGGGACTGAACCCGAGAACAAATTCCCAGAAACATCAAGCTTTGTAATTGTAGGGATATTTGAAAGCCAAGAAGGGAATTTACCTTTTATCTGATTATTTTGAAGATCCAACTCCTGCAGAGAGCTATGAAAACCTAATTGCTGAGGTGAGACAATGCTGGTGAATGCATTGAATCCGAGCAGCACGATTTTGAGCGAAGGTGGAGAATCTGAAACATTGATGAACATTGAAGAAGGAATTGGACCTGAGAGGTTGTTCTTTGAAAGCGCAATCACTTGAAGCTTTTGAAGAGCTCCAATTGTGGAAGGCAGTACTCCGCTCAATGAATTATCCGCGGCGCTCAGGTGCGCCAAAGACGAACAATTTCCGATCGCCGACGGCAAAGTTCCTTCTAGAAGGTTCGAGTCGAGCCACAAGTACTGGAGCAGCTGAAGTTCACCGAGACACGCCGGAATCTCGCCGGAGAACTGATTGTAAGACAGGTTCATAAGCTGAATCCAAGACAAAGTAGATAAATTCTTCGGTATTTTGCCGGAAAATGAGTTCGACGAAAGATCAAGGTACCGCAGATTCTTCGGGAGATTACTCGGAACTTCGCCGGAGAGAAGATTTTGCGCAAGGTTGAGAACTTGAAGACCGGTAAGATTTCCGATATCCGGCGGAATGTTGCCCGAAAAGTAGTTGTACTGAAAAAAAACCGACCGGAGAGAAGTGCATTTCGAGAGAGAAAACGGAACGGTGCCCTTAAAGGAATTAGAACGGAGGCTTAAACGGCGGAGATGTCGGAGGTTACCGATTGAGTCAGTGAGCCGACCACTGAGCTGAAGCCGAGGAAGCCGAAGCTCGGTGACCTTAGCATCAACGCAAGCCACGCCGCGCCAGTCACACGGAGCCGACGGAGTTGATGAGTTCCAGCCGTCGAGTGCACCGAGCGGGTCATGGACGTTGAGCTTGAAGGAGATTAGGGTTTCGAGCTCGGATTCGGCGCATGATAAGAAGGGTGTGCATAGCACCAGAAAGAAGAAGGTGAGAAGAATGAAGGCCATTGATGAAGGTCTGAAAGGACAGACAGAAGACAGAGTAAAGACAATGGTTTTAGTTGGAATATTTCAGGTTGAGGATAAGGGAGTGCGCTTGAGGAGCGTAGGATAGCAGGAGAGAAGAGGAGGACGAGGAGGTGGTGGTGGCAGAGGAGAAGGACGACAGAGGCGTCGCCATTTGTTGCACCACTGTCCAGTTGCTGCACATATCCTAGGAACCCACACCCCTCTGACTCTCTCTCTTTCTCTCTCTGTCTTTCTCTCTCTATGAAAAATGAAAAAACTTACGAGAAAAGGCTTTTTGGTTTTGGGGGTTTGGTGGGGTAAGGTGTGAGAGGGTCCCCCTTTGATCCGCTCATGGCTTGAATCATTGAGCCCCGTGGTCTGCGGCTTATTGCCTTTTTTCACTTCCCCACAAGTACACTTGTGTTTTTAATTTCCACTCCTCTCTCTCTCTTCCCTTTTTGATAAATAATTATTTTTATAAATATCAATTTATTATAACATAGGTTTATTTATAAATGCTTGGTCCACGAACTATAACTATAATTGATTTCAAATTTGTGACTGCACGACAAAAAAGTATTTGTTAGGCTACTAGATTTTTTTAAAAAAATAAATCTAACATAAGATTTCTTTCTTGTATTATTATTTTGAAAAAATCAAAAAAATTAATATATAAATCTTATTTGATTTTTTAATTTTATATTTTTATTTTAAATTTATATGATATAGTATCTCCAGAATTTTTACCAAATTTATCCATAAATTTATAATTTAACTTTTAATACTTCTAACACTGAGCCTAAAAGTTTTAGTTTGATTTGAATATATTTTGGCTACCAAATTTGAAGGGAGGTGTTGTTTCCTATTAGTTTATCTCAAGTAACCAAAAAAAAAAAAAAAAATTCTTGGACCGTTTCATTTTGAGTTAGATTTATAAATTTTACGGTTCATAATTTGATAGATTTGTAAATAACATTGAAAATTTTGTAAAATATTTTTGATTATATAACTATCATTCTTTTTAAAAATTTAAACTAATGAGGAGAGTACGTAATAAATCAAATCCTGTGAGATTTTTAAATGAGCTAAAATAAGATCATATATAATTTAAATTTATTTATTTGTTTTTATAAATTACTGATATCTAATAATTAAGTTAAATTTGACTAAATTCATTTCAACCCAAATTAGATTAACAAAATTTTCTTATTACTTATTTTTTGATATATAAGATTCAAACATGAATTACTATTTATTAAAAATTAAACTAATAAAAATATATACCATTAATTTTTTTATTTTTTTATTTTACAAGCTTTGATTCTTTATCTGTTTTTTTGGATCAAAAGGTTAAAGAGAAACAGCAGAAGAAAAAAAATGTAAAAGAGGGATTAGCTGAAGCAGGTAAATTCTCTGTTCCTTTGAAGATAAGCTCTAATTGTTAATCACAGCGGTTGGTCACCATCTAAACCCTACTTTTGGGACTGTCATGCCTTTTGACTTTTCCCTGCAGGGTGGTCAAATGACAGGCGTGGAAGACAGAAGAAAATCAAAGGTTAAAAGGGCACATAATCACCGCTGATTTTGAATACTTTTTAAGTCCCATGTTGAAGAATTTAAAAGTGCAGCATAGGATATGGTGAAAGCTTAGTTTTTGGGGCCACTTCTTTGGGCTTTTATAAATTGCGGGCCCAGGCAGGTAATCAATCATTTGTCCCCTTTTTGCCACCATCTGGGATTTTTTTTAACTAATTCGGATCAAATCGATTCGGTCTCTCTTTAAAAATAAGGCTCCCCAATATAATTTACTCTATTTTCAGAACTCAAACCTGAGCTCTCTGGTTAAGAGGTGAGGCGAACTACCCACCACACTAACTGATCGTTGATTTTTTCTATCATTTGTGTTCAAAATCATATTCTGATTAATTCAATTCCAGTATTTATAAAGATCATATCTATGGGATGATTTTTTCGGTATAATTTTTTTTTATTATTAAATTTTGAATCCAAAACTTGATCAAATGTAATATTCAATACAGTGAAAGCTTTGTTTTTGGGCCCACTTTTTTGGTCTTTTTTTTAATAAATTGGGGGGCCAGACAGGTGATCAATCATCTGACCCTTTTGCCTCTCTTGTCACGGTCCCCAATTTGGTGGATTTTTAAGCCATGTCGGCCTAAACCAATCAACTTAAGATTAATTGGGTAAAATGTGGAAAAAAAGAAAAAATCCAAAATGAGTAAGAGATTTGATTTTTAATTTATAAAGTTTATTCTGATACCACTCTCACCCTTTTTGCAAACAAGTAAAACGTAGTTAGTATTCTTAATTTTAGTTTATAAAATTTTTCACATATAAAACAGGATGAAGAGTTCAGTTTCAATGTTTTTAGTTATTAAATTCGCAGAGTTTATAAATACCAAGAAACTCAGGTCGATCCTATTAAGTGATTAAATTTTGTATAATTTGCATTCTCTCACAAATTTCTCATAAAAATTATTATCCATCAATCATAAGAAGAATTATGGTTTGTTGATGTGATGAAAAAAAAAAAAAAAAAATTGGGGGCCCCGGGGGGGGGGGGGTTGGTGGGCTCCTCAAGGAGCATGATTAGGCATAAAAATGTCCTTTAGAAGTGCCTTAACTTACTCCCAATGGAGCCACCAATGAACTGTGCATGAATCATCTTGTCATGACTTTAAATATTTGCTGGAAAGCCAAGCAATTGATGTTGGCCCTCCAATGCATGCATTGATATCTTATGAACCCCACCGGTTACTGTTTCAACTTTCAATATACGTGCACTCTGGTAGATCCAAAATTATTGTTGTACCCTAAACTCATAATTGTCTTGATTCTGAGTAGGGCTCTACCCCTATTTTTTTCCCTTTTTGGTACCCCAACTAATATGATATGCTCACCCATATTCTTGGCATTCATGAAAGATTTTATTCGATGTATCTATGATAATGAAGACGATTGTAATTACTTACCTAAGACATTATATTGTTGTTTTTAAATGCTTTTTCTGTATTAGCGTAATACAGATATAATCAAATTACGTAACATAAAACTCTGTTTTAATTCAAATTCAAATTCTTAATATGAAAAGTAAGCCACCTAAATTCCTAGCGGTGAACATAGATGAAACTGGGACTGAGGGCAAGGGGCCACTCCTCTCCTCCCTTGTACCAAATGTTGTTTTTCCCTCAAAATTAATTTTATGTTTCGTTTTATCTTTACTGTTGACTCTGTATATTATATTTTATTTAATATAAATTTCTAAATTCGCATTAGTATTTAATTATTATTTTCGAATAATTTAGTTACAATTTAAACGGAAGCAAAATTAGCATTTCATTTAACAATATAGCAGACATTGTTTCAACTACAATAGAAATCAACTATGATAGAAAAAGCAAATGCAATGATTGAAGGAGATGAAGCAAAGGAACTATTTATGTGAATAGCTCTTTTTGAAACAAATTAGGGTTGCAATCACAGCTCACTTTTCTCTCTCTTTACAAGCATGCTGACCATCCAAGGAGTGGCTCCTAATGATGCTCAACCATATGGCCTCTGGGAATGTCTCTATTAAAAGGTCCTAGCATTTTAGGGCTTCTGGTTTTGATTTTTCTTTCATTCAAATGTCCATTTTGATTAGGACACCTGGCCAAACTCTGACCTTACCATACAAATGTCCTTCTTGATGAGGGGAAGAATACAGAGTAAGGTATGGCTGATGTGATTCCTTCATTGTTTTCTAATTATTGTTTTTTGATTTATTTCTTGTTAATTTAATGGTAAGGAGTCACGTGTAGTCCCAACATATGCCATGGATGACAACCCTCTGAAATTAAAAAAAAAAAAGATCTGAAAAAATAGTTTTACTATATTTAAATTAAATTAATTGGTTAAAATTTAGATAATGAATAGTGTAAGATTTGCTTGATTTTCAACGAGAATTGATCCCAACCACATAAACACAATAGAGAAGATTAGGACTAGCTGGTGAGGTCCCAACATGACAATTTAGTAGTCAGAGTTCCAACAATCCCCCCCCCCCCAAAGAATTGTTTTTAAGATGGTTTTTTCATACGAAGATGCATGCAATGCTACTGTTTCAACATCATCCGACCAGTGCCTTCAATGAACATTGGATATCTAGGATTGTCACATGCTGAAGACCAAAAAAAATAAAAAATAAAATAACACTTAGCAATGATCTTTATTAAAAAAGGCATCTTAATGATAAAGTTCGAAGATAAAATCTTTTTCTTGTCTACTCACGGTATGGTAAAATCAATTAGTGTGTTATTTTAATAGTAAAAGAGTAATAAATTATTAGATATAGAGAGAGAGAGAGAGAGAGAGAGAGAGATTGATTGATTTGAAATTCAAGCCCAACAAAGTTGACGAAGTTGTAAGGGGGGAAACGTGCAGCTTCTCAAATTAAGCCCTCCAAATATCACTGATTGCGATCACATTTCACCATTTGCTCTTTGAGATAATTACATGTTCCATGTCTGAACTTTACCCTCATATCATAAATTAATTGCTATAGTTAAAAAATGCTATTTCTCAAATTTTAAAAACTGTTCCATATTGATTCTTCTGTTAATGATAATAATAAAATGATCATTAAATATTTATGTGAACTGACATAGCAACAGACATGGACTGACATAATAGTATATATAAATGTATAAATGCTGATATGTCGTTACCATATCAGTTTCTAAGACATTTTATACTGTCACATCAGTAATTTGTTAACGTGGCTGTGTCACGCTGTCAAATTACTGACGTGACATGGCCACGTCATTTTAATATTGACATGGTAGTGTCATGTCAGCAAGTGAGTTTTTTTTTTTAATTTTTGTTTTTTGATTTCAATTTTTTTTACCAATCTCTCTCTCTAAATCAATTGGAAGGGGGAGGGAGATCTGCTGTTGCACTCAATCATAGAGAGATTTATGAAATTATCAATCGACAGGGAGAAAATCTCCAAAGAGAGAGAAAAGACGATGGCAAATTGATAGCGGTGGAGTTGACATGGAGATTTTCTTTTCTTCCTTAAGTCCCTCTTTGGAGAACACCAAAAGCAACCCGATTTAGGTGGTAGAGAGAGAGAGACCCAATTGAAGAATTTGAAGAAGATCTCAGAAGAGAAGAAAGAGATATAGGTTTTAGTTTTGATTTCGATTTTGAACCCTTTTCCTGACTTGGGTTTTCTTGTAAAGGCAAGCCACAATCAAGCCCTTTAGTCCACTGTGGGAGATCTTAATGGGACAATCATCAATAATGGTGGGCAGGTATAGAGAGAGAGAGAGAGGATTTTGTGGTGGTGTGGCAGTGCTACGTCAGCAATTTGACAGTATGGCACAGACACTTTAGCAAATTACTGTCGTGGTAGCATGCGATGTCTTAGGACCTGACATGACAATGACATATCAGCATCCATATATTCATATAGACTATCACATCAGTCCACGTTAACATTTAATGGCTACCCTATTGCTGTCAATAACGAAAGAACCAATACGAAGTGGTTTTTGAAATTTAAGGATCATAAGATAACGTTTTTAATTATAGGAACTAATTTGTGACATGAGATAAAGTTCAGAGACCGGACATATAATTATCTCTTTGCTTTTTTGCCAGACCAGTTCTACACAAGTGATATTTAAAATTAAAACAAATTTTTATTATTAAGAAAATTTAAAAAATTTTTGAATGATCAAAATTTATTCTAACCCTTATTTAATATTTATTATTCTATATATATATATAGTTGAATTTAGGCCAATGGAAAAGAATGAGATTTTACACCGAAAAACAATTATTGGTTTCTTATGATAAAGATTAAGTAATTGAAGTTTGTAGATTATTTTTTAGGATGGTGAAGGTTGTGATGTCATTCAGTTGTTGCATGATGGTTAAAGGTTGTGGAAACTTAAATAAATAAAGTGTTCGTATTTGTTTGATAAAAATCATCATTAATATATAAACCATGCAACCTTAAATTTACATACCAAATTATTAAGAAACCGCAAATAATCGAAAAGAGCAACCGAAAAAAAGTATACCTGAATCTATGTTTTCTTGATCTCCAACGGGTGTTCGGAATCGATTACAAACCTCCCAAAATTTTTTTGAATTGGAAGTAACTTTCTAAATCTTTGTGTTCTCTATAAATAAATCTTTAACTAATAGAATGTTATGAATGAAAAAGTATATCAGATCTGTGGACCATAACCCATATTTAAAGATAATTGTATTATCTTTTGATATTTTTATATAAACCTATCACCCAGATAAGAATTATCTCTTCAATTTCTACATATATAGGAACCACACCCTTTTAGATATTTAGAGTCTAAAAATAACTAAAACTTTATCAGATCACTTTATCAATTTCCCCTGAACTCATCATGATAGTCTAAATATATAATTATTTTACGTATTAGTTCAACGTTAGATTTAATGATCCAACAATCTCTCTTTTGAACTATATGTATATCTTTATAATTATGTATAACCAAATGAACACTCAACTTTGCTGTCAATACTGAAATGTGTTTGTAACTAATTCAGTCCATCAATCATATCAATATAAGATCAGAGAGATCTGTGTCACATTTATCGTAACTCCACCCAATAGTAGTCACGTATGCTAATAAACTCAAATAACATGGATCATGATATGGATATATGATATGGATATATGTTAGGACATAAATTGGTATAATATTTACGATTGATTTTATTTTATTTTTAAATAAATATTATACTAATTGTTGTATTTTATGATGATTGATATATTATAAATGATGGAAATGACTTATGACGAAAAAGTAAGGATAAAATTGAAAATTTTAAAAATTTTTAAAATCATTGATTTATTCTTAATATTTAGAGATAAATTTTAAAAATTTAGCTTTCAATAATTTTTATCTTTTAAAAAATTTTTCCTTTTTAAAAATAAAGTTATCACTCCTATATATATAAAGAAGTGTTACATTGTGCAAAAGAGAGAGAAGGCAGCCCCAAGTGGGTAGCCACCCACGCCCCCATAGATGTCCAGAGATAGCATTAGGCAGCAGCAAGGAGGGTCACTAATTCCTTGTTTTTTCTAGCACGATTTGTAACCTTTTTCTCTAGCATATTTTATTTAATTTCAGAAGCAATTTTCTTCTTTCGTGAGTTCTTCTTTTGTCATACTTTTATTTTAATTTTATTTTTTAGTTGAACGGTATTGAAACCTTAATTTTCTATGATTGTAAAATTTTATTGAGTATATTATTCAACATATCATAAATATTTACTTAATTCCTACACTTCATGGATCATAATTTTCTAGAATTTGTTAAATAGTGGTCAATATTCAATAGTTTTAGAATAATCTATAATTAATTAAAACAGTAAATTCATAATTGTTTGTTTGTTTTAATAAAGTGATAAATGACATTCATTTCATAGAATTAAATAATCTAATTTAAATGAATCTGTTGTGTATTTATTAATTAGAATTGGATCTCTCTAAATCTTAATTTTGTTGAAACTTTCAATGCTAAGAGTTTTTCTAGGGTTGACTCTCGATTATAGAAATAATTAATGAATTTTTTTTAATTATTGATTATTGATGAAATAAGGAGAAATTAGTCGTTGGATATTTGTCGACGACTATAACTAATTTATTTATGGGTGTTAAAATTTTTTGATAGATCGATAATCAATCACATGGAAGTGAATATAATTCCTTTGGTTAGAAATTAATTTTCCCATTAAATTTTGTTCTTTTAATTTTGAGTTGTTTAGTTATTTTTTTTAGTTGATTATTTTTTTTTGTTAGTTTAGTTTATTAGTTCAGTTAATTTTTCAAACCCTTCATATTTTTATTATTTTTTTTCTTAAAAGAAGTAAATCTATCATTCTTTGAGAAGACGACCTTACTCATTTTATACTAATATTTAGTGAAATAGATTAATTTATTTTTGATTGTTTGACAATACACCAATTTACAGGATGGAAATTACATACAATGTGAAATGTAATATGTCCATTTCCAGCTGATCTTCCTTGAATTATAGTGAGATCAACCGTACTTAATATCAAAGTGTGATCTAAAAAACTAAATTTTTATTTTCGTGAAACTTAACCTTAAATACCTTAAACATAAATTGAAATAATCGAAAATACCTATAATAAATGAGTATCTAAAATCACAAACTGTTACTAAAACTGAATATTCTAAAATGATATGATACACATACAAGTAACATGCACATAAAACTTTTAGGTAGTAATCCCTTATTAAGCGGATCAGTAATAATGGAGTTTATACCAACGTACTTTATAAACAACTGTTTACTTTGAATCATTTTCTTTAAACTACTAAGATATTGTCACATAATAACTTAAATGGTTTATCAATACCATCCACTATATGTAGCCCCATGACAAAATTTGCAGTCATATGCCATAAGTGGATGCCTCATAACATGCTACCTTAATACTGTTTCACTATATGTAGCTCCATGACAAAATTTGCTATCATATTCCAGTAAAATTGAAATAAGTATACTGAATAATTTCAATCTAATCTGATATTCGATATGTGAGCATATATCCCTTTTTGTTCTTTGTAAGTACTAGAAGACTTGTTTGGCTACTTTTTATTGGTTTACTCTTAAATACTTATCCAAAACTCTCATAACGTACGTAATATCCGAACGTGTACTGACCTGAACATATATCAAATTCTATACTGTTGATATGTAAGGAATTTTCTATATTTTTATATATTTAAGGTCATTCTTAAGACACAGATTGAGATTAAAGTTGTCTCCCTTAATTATAGAGGTATCTCCTGATTTGTAATTCGAATGTCATATCTTTTGAGAATTCTTTTTGACATATAAAATTAGAAAAGGTAATTACTCTCACAAAATTTGTTGTATACACCAATTTCAACCAAATTCATTTCAAAATCTAACGAGAAAATCATTTGATGAAACTTATAATACTATGACATCAGTTTTGAAGGCAGTAGAGTTTGCTCTTCCATAATGGGGGTTCAACATTATCCTGATCTGTTTCTTCCTCACAAACTCAACATCCTCAAAGAACTGTGTATTCTCTACTAAAAATAACCTTATTTGTGAGATCTTAAAATCTGTATCCCTTAAATCTTTCAGAGTACTCTGTAAAATAGCAATTACCATCCTGATATCCAATTTTCTTTCATTAAGTCAAAAAAGCCTAATTTCAGTTGGACAACTTCAAACTTGAAAATACTTTAGACTAAGACATCTCCCTATCCAGAGCTCTTATGGGGTTTTGATAGTTATTTTAGTGGGGACTCTGTTAAGGATATATGTAGCAATCTTAATTGAAATTTATCCATAAGGAAATATATGTAGCCATATCAAGAAAAGAAAAATAAAAATCTATGAACATGATACATTATCGTTGACCATTCTAAGAAACCAAAGGAAATAACCCACAGATATCCGTATGTATTAGTTCTAAGACATCCAAAATTCTTTTCACTTTATATTTTCTTTTGTTGGTTTGTTTACCCTTTATATAATAATTTAAATTTTGGGTATTAGTTTGCAGAGATTTACCAAAACAAGTTACGGTATCAAGTAAAAATTCATTGGATCCTGATAAAGAACTAACCAATTTTGAATCGAAAAACAAATTAACATTTCCATTTTTGAAAGAACAAGTAAAACCTTATTTGTTCAACACCGAAATAGTAATTAAATTCTATCTAAAAGACGGAATAATAAACATTTCATATAGATTCAAATAAAATCTAGTTCCTAACAATAATTTAAATTTGTCGATGGATTCGGCTGAAACTTTATTATCATCGCCGCATGCAAATGTATCTTTCACTATCAATTAGCATGTGACAATTCAGGTAATCCTGCATTGACACACTTGATGTAAGTAATAGCAGCAAAATCTGACCATCAAGTGTGTCCCAATACTAAAATTAAATTAATTTTATAACAAACCAAATTAAGAAACATACATTTCTTAGTACGCCAAACGTAGTAGTTGGTACATTTCTTCTTCTTATACCCTTCATTATTACAGAAGAAACAACCCTTCTTTTTCAATTCAACCGGCGCTTTTGATACCGTATCTGTAGTATCTTTATCCTATTTTCTTTTCTTTCCTTTCCTTTTATCTTTAGTGGTCAAGTTTGCACCTTCTGTCCTGTCTTGTTTCAACCTTTTCTCTTCCTAGACACAGTGTAAAATGAGTTCATTCAAAAATCAAGTCTCTTTCTGGCAATCATAACTCACTTTAAACTGATTGTATTGTTTAGGAAGAGATAAAAGAACCAAATACATTAGCAAGTTCTCATAAAGTTCTAACTGGAGTGTTTTCAACTTTGAAATAAGGTGAGACATCTTAAGGGTATAGTCCCTGATATTGCCTTAACTCTTATATCGCATCAAGATAAGTTTTGTCACGACTGTACCAATTTCAGCCTTTTCATTCTTGACAAAAAGGTTTCTCAATATTCAGATATAGTGTCTCTGAATGTTTTTAGGATGGTCTGCTTTATTATCATTAGGAACAAGCAATTTGACCTTTCACACCTTTCTCTCTCCCTCTTTTTCTCAGAGGTACTTTTATCCATAAGTGATGGGGGAGAATTGGTTCTTAACGCAAGGTCTAAATCCATGATTTCTAAAACTATAAGTAAACTCGCTTGCCATGACTTGAAATTTAAGTCATTCAATATAGGCATCGAGTTGAGCTGAGTATGGATGTTAGCAGAAGTAGTATATGAAACTGGGCAGAGAACAATTAAATAATCAAAATCATGCTCATAATAACTTAAATCAATTAATTAATAATTCAAATAAAAGTAACAATATCACAAGATACTGCTAACTCCATTAATATTCATCTTTGGACAAAATAATTAAGTTGTAAATGATACTTTGATATAGTAATCAAATACTAATAATAAATTAACATATTAAACTGTAAACTTTCCTTTAGGCAGATTCACAATTTACACATAAAACCAAATAATCATCACATATTTATTACCACAGATACACGTATAATTCTAATGAATACTCACCTTCCCTTCAACCGATCAGTATTCATATAAGTTGTATATACATATCTTTTTATATTTCAAAGCAAAATAATTTTCATAGGAGAGTTCACTTTGGCGAGATGATGTTTTAATTAAAATATCTCAAAATATATACACAACAATTATTTGGGACTTATGTCCAATTTTAACTTGATAAGGTCAAACTTGAAATTGGTTCTACACTTAGATCTAATTTTATAAACTGTTTGGACTTCTAAACTTAATGGTCCATACTCTTTAAACTGGGTCTAAATTTAGGCTCAATTTTATAATTCAAATATATCAAAAATAACAAATTTTACTTAATGAGTTTTAATAATCAAATCTACCGGAAAACTTAATCTTATATTAGAAAATTAGGTCTATAAGAGCCCAATTTTAACATTAAAAAAGGGTGTATAATTTTTTTGGCCCAATTTTTTTTAATAAATTAATTTAACTTAAAAGTGGTCCAAACCACTCTTACTGACCCAATTCGATTCATTAACTCAAATCCTTAATTACTTAATTATGTCCAAATGTATCCAAAGGATTCAAACAAAATTCGTTATATAAACCCTTTTAAAATAGGCCTAATCAAGCCCCATTGTAAAGTCCATTTGGGCCCACAATGGCCCATAAACCTTTTTTTTAAAAAAAAAAAAAAAAAAAAATCTGAAAACAAAAAGGAAAAAATGGGCTCTCAAGGCATTAAATGTCGCATCTCTTTCCCCTTTTCTTTTTTATTTCGCATTCGAATGCCATTTTGTGCAATCCAACACAATAAATTTACCTTTTTTTTTCTTTTTAATCCTACAAGGGACGGAAGAAAGGAGATAAAAATAATATAAAAATCTCCTTTTCGTTTTTTCCTTTAATTCTTAATTTGATCCACTATTCGTACAATCCCAAAATCACTTGGTTTCTAAAAAATTTTAAAATCTAAATAACCAAATTTTCTTAATTTCAAAAATTGAAAACTTTAATTTTTCTTAATGATCTGAACATTTAGGTTCTGATGCCACTTATCGGAGATTGTTTGATGAAAATCATCATCATCAATATATAAATTATATAAACCCAAATCTACATATCAAACTATTTAAAAATTGTAAATAATTAAAAAGAACAATCGAATGAAAACATACCTAAATCCATATTTTCTTGATATCCAAAGGGTGTTCGGAATCGATTACAAGACTCCAAGAATTTTTTTGAATTGGGAGCAACCTTTCAAATCTTGTGTTCTCTTAAGAAATCTTTTAATTGATGGAATGTTAGGGATAAAAGAGTACACGAGATCCGGGAGACCACAATTGTTATTTAAAGATAATTGTGTTATTTTTTAATATCTCTATCTAAATCCATAACCCAAATAGAGATTATTTCTTAGATTTTGCACATGTGAAAATCACAACCTATTAAATACTTTAGAATCCAAAATTAATCAAAATTTTAACGTATCATTTTTTTATTTTTTCTGTGGACTCATCATGACAATCTAAATACATGATTATTTTATAAATTAACTCAATATTAGATTAAATTAACCCAATATTAGATTAAATGATCCAACATAAAATTACTCAATCACAAGTCTTTGCCTTCATGGAGATAAATTTGTCCATCATAATTGAATGTGAATTGAATTGAATGCGAATGGAAGACATTCCCTAAAATGTAATCCTCCTTTCGGAATGTCTTGAGAGAGAGAGAGAGAGAGAGAGAGAGAGAGAGATTTATGGAGATTATTATTATCACCTCAGAAACATGCAGGGGAAGAGGGTTGGGGGCAGCTCCCATCCTTAAGATTTGTTATATATACATATATGGAAGTGTATATATATATACATATAACTTTATAAATTATAATTTCAAATCTGTAAATATAATCTCAAATGTATATAATATTTCACCTTTTATATAAATTTTTTATTTTTTCCGGAGACAAGGATTCAGAGTAGAGAGAGAGAGAGAGTTATGAAAATTGTCATATAGATCCACCCCAGACATGGATTCACAGATGAAGAAAGCCCCCAGAATGCAACAAGTAGATACATATTCTTGGTTAATACATTAGTGATATATGAATGTGGCTCTGTACAACGATGTTACAGGCATAAATACAACATTCCTAGGCCTCACCCAAAGGTTACAAGCCTTTTCTACGACCAAAATTCCACTTAAAATCCAAAGAATAGGAAGAGAAGATGAGAAAAAGGACCACAAGATGATCTTGCAGACACAAAAAAAAAAAAAAAAAATCATGCAAGTGATGTAATTCTCCATATTAATCTCCACACAAGGGAAAAACATGAATTACACTATGGACATCACATTGCGCTTCCAATGATTGGATTTCCCACTTACCCGCATAGGAGTGAAGTTTAGTCCAAACAACTCCTTGGAAGCGTCCGCTGGCTCTGCAAATCCAATCAACTTTGCCACAAGATTGGCACTTGCTGCAATGTGATTTAAGTCCTTGGTGTCGGTCCACAAGCGATGGGCCAGCTGTAGTCTCCTGTGCTTTGAGTGCAAGTCAATTCCCCATTTCTCATAGAGGCTCTTCCTCTCCTTTTCACTGAGCTTCTTGGTCATTTGCTTGCTCAGCATCTCCCTCTCTCGGCGAAGAGCCCTCATACTACATATGTAAAACAGAAACTGAGTTAAGATTTCTGTAGTTAGACTTTGTTAACAGCCTTGACGGTGGAATGTAGGTAATATACCTCGAGGAAAGGGTGAGAATGTGCCCGCCTTCCATAGTCTGCTTACCCTGAGTGAAAGTGCCATTGATAAAGGACAACCTCCTTCGTTCTACCTCCATGTAAATCGAGTCAGTTGAATCACCTTTAAATAACATGAAGAAGTAGGTTCTGTGAACTAAGGACACATTGCAGCTATGCCACAATTCTATAATCTCTCCTTGAAGCCTTTGAAATTCTGATTGCCAGTTTGAAGGATTGTCTAACTTGACTTCTATTGGATCCAACGCAACATCTTTTACACTCCTCGAAACTTCAACAGGCTTTGCTTCAGTTTTGAGTTCCTGTCATGGTAAGGAATACAGATATTCATCAAATGAACAATTTTAACTAGAAAAAATATTTGGATCCTAACATGAACAATGGGAGAAAATATCATGTGGAGAGAAAAATTTACCTGTTCATTAGCAAGTTGCTCCTCAGGGAGCTGAACCTTGTCTATCTGCTTCTTTCCTGGATCAAGACTCTTACTTTCAGTATCCATGTTATTTGAAGTCTCGACATCTTGTGCTTTTGGCTCATCAATACCTATCAAATGTGCAGAATTCTGAGAACCACTTCTCGATAATCTTCCATTTTCATTGTCATAGTTCAAAGAAGAAAGCTTCCTTGGAAGATCCTCAGGTCTTCCCAAGAAACTTTTGTCAACCACGTTTACTGGTGTATTTTCATCCTTTTCGGTCTCCACAAACCAAGGTGGAGATGGGGTATCCGTTACACTATCTTCTTCACAAGTTTTGCTCTGATTGTGAGTCAACTTCAAGCTTCCAAGGCTGGATGCATCTTCTGCCTGCTCAGGAGTAATTGAAGCTGGAAAAATGTATGACTCTCCATCGGCCTTTAATGGCAGTGTCATCTTTTCCTGATCTGTCTCATCAACATTTTCATCCTTCAAAGAGAAAACTTCTTTATTTTCCACAGGTGACAATGCAGTAGAGTCCATAAGTTTGCTTCCATTCAAGATGTCTATCTCAATGCACTGAACATCCTTGCAAATATCTTCCGAGTTATCAATACTCTGTTCTTCAAAGTCCTCCCAACCCTGACCTGGTGCAGTTCCAACAAGTGTAGGACTACCAATTGATAAATGTGGAGATGCACCATCAGTAAGGAAGTTTTCATCAGAGTCGGGAATTTGTAGCTCATCAGATTCATTCCTACTGTGTCTTCCATGAAACCGAGATCTGTAGAGAGTACCAATCCCAGCCTCAGGAGATTGAGGACCTGCTGAAGCAGAAAAATCTGAAACCGAACTATTGTGCCGGACTCGCAATCTAGGATAGTGATGCTCGGATCCTGCCTGGAATAGAAAAATAGGACACAGATATGCATTGAGAGTGTGAATGGGGCTAATATAGGAAAGTTCACTTAATGGAAGGACTACACGTACCGATATGATTGATGACTTATCACTACCTGCCCCTCTCAGCAACTCTTCAACCTGAGACTGAACAAGGTCCCGTTGTAGGGTTAGCTCCTTTACTTGCTTCTCCAGCTGCATAAACAAAAAGACGAAGACAATGAAGAATGTAGCCTCTAATGAATTAGCTTCTAAAAATATTAGTTGTAATAGAAAGTCTAGCATCTCCAAGCCTATCAGCTGGATTTATTTTAAAGACAAACATTAAGAGTGGAACCCCAAAACAGATGATATAAAGTGCCAAATGATGCATAAAACTGAACTAGTGTAAGAATTTTGATGCTTCCAAGTCCAATTGTAAATACATCTTCCCGTCAATGTGAGTCCTTCAAGTGTATGTAAACATATTGCTCAGCTATCAGAGGTATCATTAGCAGGTTTCTCACGGTTACCTCGTCAATCAGAAGATCTTTCCCTCTCAGCAACTCAGAAACACCAGATGTGACAGATGTGAACCCTGGACTTCTCAACTCATTCTCTAATCTGGCTACTTCTCTTTGCAGATGCTTCACCAATGCTTTATCTGACATAACGACATTGACTCTTGCACTGGTAGACACTTCTTTTGCACAACTTGCAAACAAAAGCGTGTTCCTTGACTGTTCAACATGGCTTCGTGCAGGGCTCAATGTACAGATGATGGCAGTCTTGGCATTTCCTCCCAATGAGGATTGCAATATGCGAGTCAGCTTTGAATCTCTAAAAGGTACATGCCCATTTCTTCCTTTGCTGCATATAATCATAGAGAAGTTAATCATGTGTCTGGAGTTCCGATCGCATAAAGTAATAAGCACTAAAGAAAGAAATAGAGGGGACAAAAGAAAAGGAAAACCACAATTTTCTCGATTACCGGAGAAAATCAAAGAGAGAATATTCATCTCTATAAACAGAAATTCACGTATTAGAATGCAATCTAGTTTTGCATCAGAAGGCACAAGATAGCTACTTTGTATTCAAATGGGTTGGAAATAACTTTTTAAATTCGTAAGAAGCACAGAGTATAAGGCAAGAGTCACCATATATATCTTTGTATCAGATTAAGATTTAGGAGGGTGTTCAGCTTTGCTACAATAACAACAAACTGAGTCTTACTCAAATTTTGAAACCAACCAGATCAATATGAGAGAGACAGAGAGAGAGAGAGAGGAAAAAAAGAATAACATAAAATTAAAGTTTGAAAGCAAAAATAAAAAAAATAAAAATAAATTATTCATGAAAGCTTAAAATAATAATAATTTAAGTGATTCGGATTCTTCTATACCATTTATTTCTATCTAAAGTCATATTTTCAATTAAATTCTTGACACTCTCTTTATAAATAAGTTGTATGCAAGTTTTCAATGTTCTATCCCAATATTTCATTAAATCTCCTACATTTAAAATCTCGCTCCTGCTAACTATTGCATTTTTAGATTTTCATTGAACATGTCCAAATTACCTTAAATGATACTCTTTCATTTTATCTACAATTGAATTTACTCTCAACTTTAATACGTATCTTTTCATTTATAATCCTATCTAAAAAAAAAAAATCCTCCACCCCAAATTTTTTTTTCCTTAACATTTTCCATATTAATAAATAACTATTTACATAATACTAATAGCATCGTGTTACTAAAAAGAGTTTATAAGAACTTGTTATTACCAAATACAATAGCTTATAAGTTCATAGAATATCTTAGAAATTGTTTGATGTTATTTTATCCGCACACTTTAGCAGCTTATTTTGAAAATAAGAAATAGTAGCTTATAAGTTGTTCAAAATAAATTTAGCCAGTGGACACATAAAGAATATATAAGTAAAAACTTGGTATTCAACAAATAAAGTCCATCTAATGTCAACACTTGTGTCTATGATAAGTCATGTCTATTGGGTTCCTAATCAGGATGTTACTAAGATAACATAAACCATTAAATTATTATAGGCTGAAAGAGTAGATTATGACTTGCAATGAGTAAGAAAATAAGAAGGCAACCTTAACTTCCGGATGACAGTTCCCAAGGTTAGCAAACTGCGATTTATATGGCAACCTTCTTTCAGCCTTGTGCCTGCGGATAATGTCTGTGATGCACGCTCACTTCCTGCCAGATCAACAAAGTTCTGCATACAAATAAAAGAGATGGGGAAAAAGAAGAAGTAAGGTACCAAGACTCCCCCCCCCCATCATCCAACTATAATGCCATACATAAGTTGAATCGCAAAGACAAACTGGAAAAGACCCATACCACAGTAGCAATAAGGGTGCTTGAACTTTCTGCACTTCTAAACTCACGAGCACAACTTTCGATTGTCTGCAGAATTTCAAAAGTCAAAAAACTAGGAAATTTAATCAAATAGATGCCACAATAAAAGCTCTAGGAACTGAGATCTGTACCAGCCTGATTATCTGATGAGATCTAGAACTGGTTTCATTCAATGAGGTCTCACCTATCTGCCTTTGAGCTGTAAAAATGGAAAACCACATTAAAGTAAGATATTTGGTCCTGAATGCACACTATACTTCAGAAAGTCCTTACCTTCACAAATTGAAAGGAGCTCAGACAGATGGTTCCAATCTCTCAAAGTTTCCTCCATGAGTTTCTCAACAATAGTTCCCCTCTGTTAAATTAGCTATTAATATCACGAAAAAGGAGAACATAAAGATACTTTTCTTTTTAACGTGGATTAAGAACAGACTTCACCTCTGGATCATCAAGGAGTCTAAGTGGAGTATTATCTACACTAAGGAGGTCTCTCACAGACTCGTTGTAGATTTCCATTGCAGAGAACCTCAAAATAAATTCTCTATCCTTGTGCTACATTTGCGAAAAGTAGTTGTATCTTAGCAATATGATGAACATCTCCACGGTAATAAAAGGCAAAACATGATGTAACTCTATGATTACCCTTTGAATGTGATCATATATATCTGCCATGGCATACTCTGTAATCCCGCTCATGGTATACGTCTTCCCACTGCTTGTTTGTCCATATGCAAAAATACTCGCTGGAGAAAGTTGTCAATGGAGCTCAAGTGAAATACAAAGCGCAATCTGAAAAGAAAGATAATTCAAATAGGAAAGTTATATACTCACAGTTAATACCACTGACAACTGAAAGTGCAACTTTCTTGGCTCCTTCTTCATATACTTTCCTTGTAGAGCGATCACTCCGAAATACTCTATCTGGAACCAAAATAATAATAATAATAATAAAAGTAAGGTTAAAAATTTCTGTGCTGCAGCATACAAGTCATGAGGTTCTGCCATCAATAGGCTGAAAGCATTCCGATCAAATAATATTAACAATCTAAAATGACTGCAGACCAACTAAGAGCGGCACATGAAAAACTGATGGTATGCCAGCAAACGGGAGCCCAAAAGGTCCAAAAACCACAGTAACAGAGCAAAGGCCCTCTGTCTTGTTCAGAATAAAACCAATTCATGGTATAGGCTGCATTATTTGCCAAAAAAAAACAAAAAAAAAAAGGAGGATTTTCCGCCTCTTAGATGATTGCTTCCAATATTTTGTCATAAATATACATGTAATTGATCTCAAATATTGCGCATTACTGAAGGTAAGGCCTCAGCCATGCCTAATGCTGATAGAACGGGTGATAAGACGAGGAATAAGGTACAAGGAAAGGATCATTCGGTCTTTATATTAGAAACTAACAAAATGATTCATAACCCCTTGAGACCAGTTTCTTGAGATCCAGATAGAAATGAGACACTTACAAGATTACGTCAAGGCATGACATCTACTTCTACCCCATATACCCATATTGGCAAATCCAGACCCAAACCGAAACTTAAATTTTACCAAAAAAAAAAAAAAAAAAAAAAAAAGAAACACCCAGTCCAGACCTTAAAAGAGTATGGAGAAAACATACCAAATGTATAAGCAGTAGGATACGTGGATCGCTCCAAAAGGTTATTCCTACATATAATAGTGTGGTCATCGATGCATTCCCAATCAGACACATCATTTCTTGCAATCTCCTTCTCATTCAAAGGCCGCAACCTTACAGAAACAAGGATCTTCTCCTCACTGCTACTCAATTCTTTCAATTCTTTCACCATTTCCTCCCCTCCGATCGACCCCATCTCTTATTTTCTTCTACTTCTCTTCTCACCCATGAAACAATCCTAAATTCTCCAAACAAAAGGGTTTCCAAATCTCTTCCTTTCTCCCTAAAACAATGAAGAAATGCACAATAAAATTATAACTGTTTGGTTCATCCAAAACATCATGACCTCAAAAACATAGCTGAAAAAACCAAAATTCTAACATATCTAATCATGGGTACCAGAAAAAATTCCATGCTAAGAAATTTGTTGTCGTGACTATTTTTTTTTTTTTTTTTTTGAATCTAAATGTAGGAAATTGACAGTTGAGGTGTCATGGTACAAGCTGTGAAGAAAACTAAAAATTGATGTATGTGTTCATTGAATTTTGGTTATAAATGGACGGTTGAAAATTGGCTTTTTCAGAAAATGGTCCCATGTTACAGTCTGTCAATCAATTCATCTTCCCACTTTTTTCGGGACTCATAGTTTTAAGATAAATCAAATAAAAATGTACTGGAGTAAACAACAAATGACAGAAATTTGGAGATTTTGTTTACCGTTCAATTCATGAATTTGCCTGAATACCCATCCAAAATGTGCTTGAATCCTTGTTTCTACGCAAATCTTCAAATATGAAACCTTCATTTCAAGTGAAGTCAAAAAATAAAACAAAACAAGACATGGGTTTCGCCGACTTTGAGTTAAACATGAAGAATGTTCAGATCTGAGAAAAAACCTCGTTTTAAGGGGAAAAAAAATAGAATCCCGCTACCCCTAGGAAGAAGAAAGAGAAAAATGATTGGTGGGTTCTTTGTTTCAAAACATTGACTGTGACAAAATTTGAGATTAGGATCATGCGGTGAAAAAAAAATAGTTAGCATTTGTCAACGCAGAGGTTTTTCCTTTTTTTTTTTCTTTTTCATTTTGAGTGGGAAGAGAATCAATGTTGTTTGAATTTAAAACCAAAAATTCTCACCTTCGAATTCAATGTCTCCGAGATCAGAAACCAAGTCAGAGAAATTTATATTAATTTTAATAATAAAATCGAAAAAACAAATGTCGAATCTTTTAAGGAACCAAAAATATACACTCTACAGCGGGAAAGAGATGGGGGAGAAAAAACTCTCTCTCTCTCTCTCTCTTCTCTCTTTTCTGTTTTCTCTCACTTAATTTTAACGACCGGCTTTTAAGGTGCTGAAAAATCTGGGTAGAAGTGGTGTGGAGGGGAGAAAGAAGAATCGTTGTCACAGCGTCGACGATGAAATTTGGGCTTTGAAAAGTATACGACCCCACCAATCCGTGGTTAGATTATGTCTCTCTCTACCCATTTTGAGATAAACACTCCAACATTAATTTTCGTGAGGCTACGCTAATAATCTTTTGTCCCATACATACTTAGTATAATAATTGTCCAAAACCGTAAATCTTTCTCAAAATTTTGAGTTTACTTTAAGAAAAAATCTTAATTGTGAAATATCATGAAAATAGAAACAATTTAGAGAGAATGAGAGAAAAATAATTTTATTTTTTTATTTTAGATTGTACATCATAAGATTATAAAGATATTTATTTATAGGTACTTTGAGAAATAATGAAAAGACATCACTATTTAATATGGTAATTCAAAAAAGTCAATGGTCATTCTTGAATATGTTCATCCATTTGAAAGGTCATTCATATGAATAAATATCCACAATAAATGTATATCATTTATAACAATTTCAAACTTGAAATTTTAATTAATCTATATTTTATAGTAATTTTTGATTTAATATTGTTAAGAGTTGATCATAATTTATCTGTTTCTAAAATACTAACACAGAACGATGAAACCCTTTAAAATTTACAAATAACTCTAAAATATAGATTATTTATATTTATAATTTAATAATTAGGATCTTATATTATACTTAATTACTCATTAATTGGATTTACTTTAAAGTTTGCAAAATTTTTTTGCAAGAAATGTGAAATTTTACTTCTAAATTACTCAAAGGACTTGCTTTCTCCTCCTTATTTTCTCTTTGATAAAGTTTTGAAAATAACTAATATTATTTGATTTGGTGAAGCCTTTTAGGTTTTGGCTGCTCTTTTATCTGAGAAAAAATTTTCAATAAATTTGATTTTTTAATTAAAATTTTCACATAAATTTCATATTTAGTCTCAAAAGTCCTTTTGATGCATGTGATTGTGATTCTAAATAATTAGAAATTTTCATATTTACAATAAGTAATTTTTTAAAATGTGTTATACACAATACTTCTTTTTACCATTTACAAAAGCCTCAATCAAAGAATTCAAATTTTACAAATTTCTCAAACAATGTAACTTGGTTTCATAGTTACGGGAAAAAAATAAAAGATATAAAGAAATAATACGCAAATTCATATGGTGAAATTTATAGAAAAATTAGAAAATAACTGCATCCCAAATTAAAAGAAAAAACAATTTTTTAATTTTTTTAAAATTATAATTTTCATCTTGTTTAAAATTAGTAATTCAAATGTATATTATATTTTACATGTATAAATTTTTCATAGGGGTGCGTCTATGCAAATATGATGACTTGGGGAGTGCGGGGCGCCCCCCACAAAGGCTCCTGGATACAGGGGTTGACAAAAATCAACCAGACGTAGGGGTTGTAAGGGACAGGATTGACCAAAGATTAATGTCCCAAAATTATGTGACTTTCAAAAATTATAGAACCCCATTTGGATGAGAGAAAACTAGAAGTTTTATGATTTTGTTCTTTGATTAGTGGGTCCATCCCACGTACTTGTATAAAGTTGGGGAGTAAAGAAACCTTATAAAGAACAACACCATGCATGCATGTGGCTATAAGAAGGCATGAAATGAATATTTAGAGAGAGAGAGAGAGAGAGAGAGAGAGAGCTATTGTGGAAAAGGAATCCTTTGAAATAAGATAGGTTCTTCCACCGGCCCATGCAGCTCTTTTGTTTTTTCCTTGTGCGCATATTTTTTGGGTGATGACTTTTCCATTTGAGTTGATGCAAGCAAGCAAGAAGAAAAGGGGGGAGGGGGAGTATATATATATATATATTTATTTTATATAGAGATTATAAAAATTATAAAAATATATATATTTATGAAGGTTCAAGTATTAGAGTTTGGAAAAAACATTTGAGTAAGACTTTATTACTATTTGAGTATCCCTAAACCACTTGATGCAGTACTTGAATTCATGGACTAGGTTACTAGGTAGAATGTTCTAGTTTTAGCATATACAACCTCATAAATTTCTGCCTATGATGTTACTTGCTACCAAGCAAGGGGTCCCCTAAATTGATTGAATGGCATGGCCTATGATAATACCGGATAGCAGACACCCATTGGTGGTGTGTACAAACTCCGGTGTACTTGTCCTACCCTGATAAGGATTTTGGGCACAGAGGTCCACACATTTTTCCCAATTAAAACTATATATTCAACCAACTTTCAATTATGAGTGGACCACTTATAAAGACTTCTTTACCAAAATTTTCAAAAAAATATTTAGTTTTTATGAAAAATATTTTATTTTTCGAATAAAATGCCAAATACAATCACATTTTAGTAATATATTACCTTTTTATAAACTTTATTTTCTTTCTAAGTTTGTCTATCAAACCATTTGTTCTTTATAAAATTTAAAGCGAAGATAGATATTATCGGAGTTGGGACAGAATAAAGGAAACGGAGAAGATAAAAAAGGAAATAGCAAATAACATAAAATGTGGAAAAACTTCTTTTTTCTCTCTCCTCCCCTGTTCTCTCTCTGAAAAATGGCATAGGTAAAATTTATTACTCAAAAATTAGTCAAATTTGAAAATTTTTCTTGATTCAACAACACAACTGAGGGAAAAGAATAATTTCTTTTAAAATAAATTTTATGGGAATAAATTTTACTCCCAAATTGTTACTCTCTCACCACGTAGGTAAAAATTTCTAAAAGTCTTCTTTTTTTTTTTTAATAAGATCTGTTTTCGTTTCTTGATTAATTTAAAATTAGTTCTATAGACTAAAGGTCTTCGAGCAACCCATCCCAAAAAGGCAAGCATTTTTTTTTTTTTTTTGGAAACATAAATATGTAAATAATTTATCAAGATTGTGTTTAACTGACTATAAAAGGATGAAAATTTTCTACCGCCCGCTTGTGTGTCACACCCCGAAAATGGTGATTAAGATAAATTCTGATCATTCAAAATTTTAAATAATTAAAATTTATTCCTAATAATATCAGATAATTACCGTATCCTAACACTATTCATATTTTTTTTTGTTACATCGTTATTTAAATCCTAAATCATTGGGTTGAAAGGGAGATATTGTGATCATTAAATTATCCCCTTTGAGACATGATATCTATATTCACAAATTGTAAAATGATATTATAATTTGATGAATTAGGTAATAATAATGAGGTATTCCATATGTTTAATGAATATGTATATAAATATATTTTTTGCATAAGAGAGACTTGAGATCTCTAAACAAAATTGAGACGGCGTGGATTGATTTATAACTCATTCATTTAATGTTTAATGTAATCTATAGTTTAATTAATGTGCATGATGGGCACATGATTAATGCCTAAGAAAGCAACCCAGCCAATCAGCATCAGCCATGTGTTGGTGGATTAGGTGAAGCTGCTTATGAAAGCTTAATTGGGACCTGCACTGCATTACCAGAGGAAGACAAATGAAAAGTTAATTATTTTATATTAAAAACTCTGGATTCTGCTGCCTATCCTAAATTAATCTAAATTATTTTTATATTACATAACCTAGTAGGAAGGAAACAAATTATGTAATACGATAGCAAAACGACATCTGTTCTCTGCAATATTTATGTCTCAATCTTCAAAATAATCTAGGAGGAAATAAATTAATTATTTTTAAATTAAGCTTAACCGGAAGTTTGGGTGCAAATTTAAATTAAGTTTTAACACCAAAATTTAGACAATTAATTATTGATTAATTAAAAGATGGCTTAATTTCAGTGCCAAACTTCAGCACTCAATATCAACAATGAGACTTATTCTAATTTTAAAATTGATCATTTGAGAGATCGAATAGGAGATAGGAGTAAAATTCTTTTAGTACATGTATTCTTCATATATAAGATTCTAATCTAAAACATTATTTAAGAGACACAGATGCTCAACCATTGCACCAACTAGATGTTGAGGAAGACCTATAAATGATTTAAGGCCTCCTATCCAAATGATTTCTACATTTTTTAAGTTTATTTTTAAATTAAAGTTTTGTTGCTTAGAATAAAAATATATATATATGAAGTTTACTTTTGAACCAAGAAATTATGAATTTTCATATCACTAAAAAAAATAGTAAAACATACTTTTTAATTATTATTTTATCTTAATTAATCTTAAGAGGAGGAAATTTTAAAGATAATTAAGTAAATAAAAATACAGATGAATTTTGTATTTTATTTTTGTTGTCTAAAATATGAATTCCTCATTTTAATTTTGGTTCAAACATTTATTGTTCTTTGTAAATCATATATTTTTCATTTGGTACTAAGTAGGGGTAATTGGTCCCCAAAGGGATAATGATGAGATCATCAAGATTGTAAGGAATTTACAAGATCCAAATCAAATTTCAGTTAGGCCGGTGACAAAGACTCAAGTTAAAAAATTCAGAGAAGTGCTGAATAACTTAATTCATAGGGTTTTATAACAAG
Organism: Dillenia turbinata; assembly: GCA_037126225.1. NCBI lineage: Eukaryota > Viridiplantae > Streptophyta > Magnoliopsida > Dilleniales > Dilleniaceae > Dillenia > Dillenia turbinata. The sequence goes on along the minus strand of JBAMMX010000017.1, from coordinate 22,008,580 downwards.
AAAATGGAGCCAAAATGAATGAAGAACCAAAAGGGGGCCTTAATTATGTTCATACATGCCCAATTAGAAGAATAAATGGCCCAAAACTATCCAAAACCAAGAGATGATGAAAAAAAAAAACAGCAAAACTTGGTCAAAATAGTTTGATTTATTTAGTTTCATAATTCTTCTTTATAGTTTATATTTTAGTTTTCTATTTTTTTTAATTGTTTAGGAGTTACTAAATTTTTAGTTATCAATTTAGTTTTTACCTTTAAATTATAAATAGACCATTACACATTGTGTAAAAGACAACTTTTGAGAGAATTAATAAAATTGTGAAATTTCTTCACACGTCTTGTTCTTTTGAAAACTTTTGAATTTATTCAAAATATGAGTCTTGTTTAATTCTTTGACTTATCAATTTAGGTTTTGAATTACCTAGATTGTGGTGTCATTCATTCCATCTTTATACCAAGATTTTTGTTTTAATGAGAAACGAGTTTAAAATCATATACTTTAGGTTCTTTCTCATTTAGAGTAAAGGTTGAGGTTTTTAATTCCACCGGTTCAAATAATTCATTGGGACAATTTTTTAGGCTAAATTAACTTGTTCGTGGGTTTTAGAGTTTCCGTACCCGTCGGATTTAAATCAGTTGGTATTAGAGATAATTCAGGTTTTTTTTCCTTTGAATTATTCTTATTTTATTATTTTCTTTCTTTTGTTTTTGTTTGTATCTTAAAACTCTAATTCCAACTCGATTCATCATCTTGATCAAAATTCTTCATTCGTTGGTTTATTTCTTATTTTTGGTGTATTTCATTCTTTATTTTATGTTGTCATAGTTAAAAAAAAAAAAGAGCTCATTAAAAAAAAAGGTCATACAAAAAAAAAAAGAAAAGAAGGGTAAAAAAAAAGAGGCAAAAAAAGGGAAGGGCCAAAAAAAAAAAGAAGGCCCACAAAAAAAATACCGTGAAAAAAAAAGGGGGCAGCTTCCAAATTTTGCAAAATTGATAATTCTTCATTTTGTGATTTTTTTCAAATTTGACAAGTTCTAAAGTGTTATTACCAAATTTGAATTAGAATTTTTTAAATTTTTTTATTGAGTTTGAAATATTTCTTTATTTGTGCACTTTTTTAAATTTGTGCATTTTCCTAAATTCAAAACTTTCTATAATTGTTTTTCATTCTCGATCTCTTTCCTTATTTGCTATCTTTCTTATTTGTTCCATTCTTTATTTGTTTCCTCTTAAATAGAAATTTTTTCAAATTTATAACTTTCCTTATTTCTCATTTTTTTTCTTTCTTGATATTTCTTTCTTTGTACCTCTTATTAATATTTTTTTCATATAAATTTTTGAATTTCACACGACAATTATTCTTGAATTGAATTCTCAAGTTCAATAAAGAACTTGACTAAGTGAAGAGGGGTGGTAAAAGACAAGAGAGAATTTATTAAAGATAAAAACCAAATTCAAAAAGTGAAACACGAGTGAATTTGAATTAATCATTATTTTTGAGTGAAACACGTGAGAGAGTGTGGTGAGATTCTTTCCTATTTTATTCTAACATTGTCTTGTAGATTCCAATCATGTCTCAAAATCAAAAAGATAACACAAGTGAGTAGGTTCAACCACACATTGGGCCGAATTTACAACTACAAGTATTTATGGGGAAGATGAGACGGATGATGAAGAGAGAGTTAGATCTTATATATGTAAGGTTGGATAGGGTAGAAGAGGGATCGCAAAAGGGACAACCATCAATAGGGTCGAACTCCTCAAGAATGAATAGATTTCATCAAAGGGAAACTGAAATTATGGATGAGTTTGAAGGGGATGAGTTAGAGGAGTTTGATAGATTATCAGTGGGTAGTCATAGGAGATTGGGTCGGGATAGAGAAGTTAGGAATCGGATAAACAATAACTTAGGTAGTATCAAGATGAAAATTCCATCGTTTCAAAGTAAAAGTGATCCCGAAGCATATCTTGAGTGGGAAAAGAAGATTGAGTTGGTTTTTGATTGTCACAACTATTCCGAATTAAAAAATATAAAACTGACTGTTATTGAGTTTACTGATTATGCAATTATATGGTGGGATCAGTTGTGCATCAATAGAAGGCGGAATGAGGATCGACCTATTGAAACTTGGGATGAGATGAAGAGGGTGATAAGATGACAATTTGTGTCGAGTCATTACTATAGGGATTGATATCTCAAGTTGCAGAGTCTCCACCAAGATAACCGAAACGTAGACGAGTATTACAAAAAGATGCAAATGGCTATGGTTAGCGCCAATGTGGAAGAAGATAGAGAAACAATGATGACTAGATTTTTGAATGGTTTAAATCGAGAGATTGCCAACACGATCGAATTTATCATTATGTCGAGTTAGTGGATTTAGTACATATGACAATCAAGGTTGAGAGGCAGCTCAAGAGAGGCAGCACACGACCAAGACCAGCCCTACAGATTCTAAGTGCAACATCTTGGAGAACAAGCTATCCAAAAAAAGAAGAAAATTTAGCCACCTCCAAAGTTAAATCTGAACACAAACCAACTGCCTCCACCACAACTTCTCAAGGTAAGACAATCTCTACTTCAACTCGTTCTTGTAAGATTAAATGCTTCAAGTGTCAAGAAAAAATGGGACATATAGTTAGCCAATGTCCAAACAAGCGAGTTATGGTGATTCAGAAAAATAGTACAATCGAGTCAGAAGATGAAGATGACATTGATTGTTTGTCACCATTGGAAGATACCACCATCGGAGATGAGGAGTACGGGGCTGAACATGGTGAAATGTTAACACTAGTTACATGCCGAGCTTTAAGCTTACAAGTTAGAGGATATGAAAAAGAAGTACAACAGGAAAATATTTTTCACATTCGTTGCCATGTGAAAGATAAAATATGTATTTTAATTATTGACGGTGGTAAGTTTACTAAGGTTGCGAGTACGACTTTAGTGGAAAAACTAAATTTGTCAACCACTAAATATTCTCAACCACACAAACTATAATGGTTGATTGATAGTGAAGAAGTGAGGGCTATAAAGCAAGTTGTTGTGTCATTCCAAATTAGGAAATATGAGGATGAGGTGTTATGTGATATGGTGCCAATGCAGATTGGGCATATTTTGTTAGGAAGATCTTGGCAATTTGATTGATATGTACAATATGACGGCTTCACCAACAAGTATTCATTCATGTTCAATCAACAAAAAATCACTCTGATTCCGATGACACCAATACAAGTTTATGAAAACCGAGTGAAATTACAAAAATTGAGTGAACAAAAGAAATAGAGAGATCAAAATGAGTTGAGAGAAGAGAAAAAAGAGAGAAAAGAAGAAAGAGAGGCTGAATTTGGTAAGAAAGAAAAAAGAGAGAAAAGTTCGGCTAATGAGGTAAAATCCAAGAGAAAACAAAGGAATTTCTATGCCAAAACAAGTGAGGTTAAGCGAGTGATACTCTCAAAATGGCCAATGATTGTACTTATGTACAAGGAATCCCTTTTAAGCACTGACCAACTTAACCCTTCTTTGTCTAGTGCTGTTGTTTCTCTTTTATAGGAATTCGAAAATATATTTCCTGAAGATCTACCCTAAGGTTTGCCACCGATCTGAGAGATTGAACATCAAATCGATTTCGTACCTGGTACATCAATTCCAAATCATCCAGCATATAGAAGCAACCCAGAAGAGGCAAATGAGTTACAAAGGCAAGTCGAAGAGTTGATGGGAAAAGGATATGTGAGAGAAAGCATGAGTCCATGCGCAGTTCCAGTGATTTTAGTGCCTAAGAAAGATGGGACATGGAGGATGTGTATTGATTGCCGAGCTATCAATAATATAACGGTAAGATATCGACACCCTATTCCTCGATTAAATGACATGTTAGATGAATTGCATAGTGCCTGTGTGTTTTCTAAGATTGATCTTAAGAGTGGATATTATCAAATACAAATGAAAGAAGGAGATGAATGGAAAACAACATTTAAAACCAAATATGGATTGTATGACTAGTTAATCATGCTTTTTGGATTAACCAATACTCATAGTACATTCATGCGCTTAATGAATCATATTTTACGTACTTTAATTGGTAAATTCGTAGTTATTTACTTTGATAATATTCTGGTTTATAGTAAAAGCTTGCATGATCATGTTTCATATTTACATTCGGTTTTGGATGTGTTCAGAAAGGAAAAGTTATATGCTAACCTTAAAAAGTGTACTTTCTGTACCGATAATCTTGTTTTTCTAGGTTTTGTTGTGAGTGCTAAAGGAATTGAGGTTGATGAAGAAAAAATCAAAACCATCCAAGATTGGCCGACCTCCTCCAGTATCGGTGATGTTAGAAGTTTTTATGAGTTTGCTAGTTTTTATAGAAGGCTCGTGAAAGATTTTAACACCATTGCTGCACTGCTTACACAAATCATCAAGAAGAACGTTGCATTCAAATGGAGTGAAGAGCAAGAGAAGGCGTTTCAACTTATTAAACATAAACTTACTCATGCTCCTTTACTTGTTTTATTTAATTTTTCTAAAACGTTTAAAATTAAATGTGATGCTTCTTGTGTAGGTATAGGCTTTGTTCTTATGTAGGATGAAAGACCACTTGCGTACTTTAGCGAGAAATTAAGTGGGATTGCATTTAACTATTCTACCTATGATAAAGAATTGTACGCCTTGGTTCGAGTTTTGGAGACATGACAACACTATTTGTGATCGAAAGAATTTGTGATCTATACGGATCATGAATTCTTGAAACATTTGAAAAGTCAACATAAGTTGAATAAGAGACATGCTCGATGGATGGAATACATCGAAACTTTTTCTTATGTCATTCAATATAAACAAGGTAAGGAGAATATGGTCACGGATGCACTTTCACGCAGGTATGCCTTAATCTCTACTCTTGATGCTAAATTTTTTTGTTTTCAGCATATTATGGAACTTTATCATGATAACCATGATTTTGGAAAAATTTATAGTGCTTGTGAAAAATCTACAGAGGGTAAGTTCTATAGGCATGAGAACTTTTTGTTTAGAGAAAATAAGTTATGCGTGCCAAATTGTTCATTGAAAGATTTGTTAGTTCAGAAATCTTATAGTGGAGGGTTAATGGTACATTTTGGAGTTGTCAAAACCTTGACATTTTATAGGAACACTTTTATTGGCCACATATGAAGCGAGATGTTGAGAGATTTTGTGGTAGATGTATTATATGTAGGCAAGCTAAATCTAGGGTTCAACCTAATGGTCTTTATACACCCCTACCTATTCCTAGTTCACCTTGGATTGACATTTCGATGGATTTTGTTTTGGGTTTACCTAGGAGTAGATATAGACGGGATTCGATCTTTGTGGTTATAGATCGGTTTTCTAAGATGACTCATTTTATTCCTTGTCATAAGTTTGATGATACTTCTCATATTACGGATTTATTCTTTAGGGAGATTGTAAAGTTACATGGGATGCCTAGAACAATCATTTCAGATCGGAATGTTAAGTTCTTGAGTTACTTTTGGAAAACATTAAAGGAAAAGTTAGGAACGAAAGTTTTATTTTTAACAACTTGTCATCCTCAAACTAATAGTCAAACAGAAGTAGTCAACAGAACTTTATCCACTTTATTGAGGGCTGTCATTAGTAAAAATATTAAAATTTGGGAAGAATGCTTGTCACATGTTGAGTTTGCATATAATCGTACTGTTCACTCTGCTACCAAGTTCTCGTCGTTTGAAATTATTTATGATTTTAATCCTTTAATTTCTTTGGATTTATTACCTTTACCCGTTTCTGAACAAGTGAATTTAGATGGTAAGAAAAAAGCAAAATTTGTGAAGCAACTTTATAAGAAGGTACGACTCAAAATAGAGAGGAGGACCGAGCAATACATTAAGCAAGCTAACAAGGGACGCCACAAGTTGATTTTTGAGTCCGGTGATTGGGTTTGGTTACATATGCAAAAAGAAAGATTTCCGGCACAAAGACGTTCTAAATTATTACCCCGAGGATATGGTCATTTTCAAGTGTTAGAATGGATCAATGATAATGTTTACAGACTTGATTTATCAGGTGAGTATAATGTTAGTGCTACTTTCAATATTACTAACTTAAATCTTTTTTATGTAGGTGACGATTTGATGACAAATTTTTATCAATAGAGGGGGAATGATGAGGTCATCAAGATTACAATGAATTCACAAGATCCAACTCAAGTTTCAGTTGAACCGGTGACAAAGACTTGAATTAAAAAATTCAAAAAAGTACTGAATAACTTAATTCAGAGGGTTTTACAATAAGAAATTGGAATCTAAATGAATGAAGAACCAAAAGGGGTCTTGATTATACTCATATAAACTCAATTGAAAGAATAAATGACCCAAAACTACCCAAAACCAATGAAGGACGAAAATAAAGAAAAATAGTAGCAAAATTTGGTCAAAATAGTTTGGTTTATTTAGTTTTCTAATTCTTCTTTATAGTTTATATTTTAGTTTTCTATTTTTTTTAATTATTTAAGAGTTACTAAATTTTTAGTCATCAATTTAGTTTTTACCTTTAACCTATAAATAGGTCATTATACATTGTGTAAAAGACAACTTTTGAGAGAATTAATAAAATTGTGAGATTTCTTCACACGTCTTATTTTTTTGAGAATTTTTTAATTTATTTAAAATAGGAGTCTTGTTTAGTTCTTTGACTTATCAATTTAGGTTTCGAATCATCTAAATTGTAACATCATTCATTCCATATTTATATCAAGATTTTTGTTCTAGTGAGAAACGGGTTTAAGATCATATGCCTTAGGTTCTTCCTCATTTAGAGCAAGAGTTGAGATTTTTAATTTCACCGGTTCAAATAATTCATTGGGACGATTTTTTTGGTTAAATTAACTTATTCGTGGGTTTTAGAGTTTCTATAACCGTCGGGTTCACATCAGATAACTTAATGATCATAATTTTTTCTCTCAACCTGATGATTTCGGATTCAAATTTTAATGTTAAAAAAAAAAAAGAGATAACTATGTAGGGGAAATCGTGTCCCATAGTTGTGATGCAGCTGCCGCTATTCTTAATACATGGGTTCTCCACTCATTTGGGCGAGTCCATCTCCGGATTAAAACCTCTGTTATCCTCTCCCGGTTATATTATATATTCAATGGATTTATCGCTCAAAGACAATAACAGAAATTTTCTTTTAAAAATCCATATATAAATTTTTACGTTAATTTTATGTTGATCAATGACTTAACGTAACCCTTTTTCTTTATCCGAGTTTGAAGCCGACCACAGCAGAGTTATGAAATTTTCTTTTTTGAGTTTTGAAACATTTCAAAGAAAATTGAAAATCAAATTTTCGCTTGTACCATAAATAGGGATTTCATAGGTAACGAGACTCAATAATCCTTTCTTTTTTCTTAAACAAAAATAGTTTAGAATACGATTTGAACTTTGATTTGAGCACGGCAAGTTGGGCGTAAGATCGTGCCAGGACTGTGTGGATTGGGGGGGCCCAATTACCAACCAGTGTCAATCTGCCCCAGTTGGAACCGAAAAAGATTTGGTCCATGATCCATTCCCGGGCCCAATTAATAATTTATTGTGTATGGGTTAGATTTTTTTTTTTGGGGGGGGGGGAAAAAGGAGATCGAATCGAAAAAAAAAAGAATGAAAATGAAAATACCTTATCACTTGAGCTGTCCTTGAGAGACTAGGTGTTGGATTTATCTTATGTACATAACTAGATCTATTTTGTAATCTATCATAATATATCCATTTACTTCTTATCAATTTACCATATTTGCCCCGCCTTGTTGTGTTTCATTTTTCTTACCTGTTGCGGAATTTATGATTTATAGCTTAGGGTTTTTTTTTTAACTGCTGGTATATGATAATTATATCAAGTTTAATCAAATCCTATTTGACCTAGGTTGGACTTTTAAGGACAGCTTTCTCGACCTCTATTTCCACCATATACAAATCGAACCATAAAGCTTCCTTAAGAGATATCAGTATGTGGTAATTAGACCAAGTAGACATTGATATGTTTTAGGGTTTTACAACATTATATTTTACCATTGATTCACTATCTTATGATTATTAATATAAGAAAATTAAAAGAAAATTATTACAAAAAAAGAACCTTTTCGCAAACGTACTGTTTAGCAACATGAGTCATTAAGATAGAACTAGAGTAGAAAATTCAAACGAGGCATGATATTAGCTTATGGTCCGATAGAATTCAAACAAGCCATTGAAACAAGTTTTGTACTTGGCAAACCTAAATGAGTAACCAAAAAAAAATTGATTGCATTTCGCTTCTTCAACTTATCACTTCATGGGAAATATATAGGAGGGTTGAAAATTGCATATCGTCCTATACTTTGTGAGGATCATAAATGTACCTTTTCAAGGGGTAAATGTGGAATTTTTGTGGAAAATTCGAGTAGAAGGGTCATCGGAGCATGTTACTAGGTTTAGTTATAATGGAGTTCACGTCCCGTCGATGCCAAATTTTCTGGCCCTTTTTGGTGCAGGGAGAGGGTTGAGACGGACGGACACGTTCCTTAGAGATTGAAAAAAAAAAACAAAAAACCATATTTGTGTGAATATAAAAAAAGACCCATTTATAGATTTGATACTTATTTTATATTTTTCACTTTTATGGTAACAATTCGTGACTAAGGCATAGTTGATCTACTGTGGTGTTAAAGGGTAGTTTTTGAAATGAATTACGGTAAGTTTCAAACTGAATTAATCAGAATATGATTCTGAATACTGATTGTATAAAAAAAAATTATATGAATGTGATAAATTAAATTCATTGGTCATAAATAAAAAAAGAAAATAGTATTTTTAGACGCTTAAGAGGATCTTAAGGGATGCTTGCAAGGACAGAATGAGTCCTATTTTTTAAGCCCTTCAACAACAACGATAATCTGATTTTAATTCCAAATTTTTAGTCCTTCAAATATAAAGAATAGGAGGAGCCCTTCATTTCAGGTTCTGTCCCTTAATCGTCTGGGGCGGAAATCCTATTTAGAAAATTTGGTTTTTGATTCTAATTTTTCATAAAAATTCAAAATTAGAAATTCAAAGAAAAAGGGGAGGATTTTCTACAAAATAATATAGGTATGTTTTGAATTGAAATCAAAATTGCCACTTTTGATTTCAAAACTAAGTTGAGGCCTAGTTTTGACGCTCTAGCTTGACTATAACATAAGCGTTGAGGCTTATTGGTATCTTGCCTTACTCCCTCACAAGTGAAAAATTTACCTCCCTTTTGTTGAGGTGGAGTGTTGATGCTCTAACTTGACTAGTTTTGCTAGCATAACTCAATAGAAAAAATTACCTCGTACAGTTTGATTCTTCTTATGTATGATGATAACTATAGAACATTGTGTCTGACTAAAATGAAGTTTTATGTAGAAGGAAACTTCCTTTCACAAGGACAAGAGGCCAATGCAGACATAGGCCACAGAACAAAAGTTTTCTTCTTCTTCTTCTTTATAAAAAGGTTCCATTGCCGATTAAGGTAACTCACACACGCGAGAGAAAGGTGAGGAGAAAAAGAAATTCAGGAAAGAGAAATCTGAGTGAAGTGAGAGGAGTGATAGAGAGAGAATTATGATAATGGAGATTGAGGAGATGACATTGCCTCTGCTCTCCTTAAATCATGTCTCTATTTTAGTCAGATCAGTTTGGGAGTCTGTTCGCTTTTATGAAGATGTTTTGGGCTTTTGTCTTGTCAAACGTCCCTCTTCTTTCACTTTTCATGGAGCTTGGTTGGCCTCTCTCTCTCTCTCTCTCTCTCTCTACATTTTGAAATTCCATGTCAAAACGCAGACTTATAAAAAATATGTCATGAAAAAGATATGCATGATAAATAATATTTCTTGCTAATCATATTTCAATCATTATAAGGAACTTATGATATCTCTGACCCACCCTTTATATTTTCATTAGGTTGTACAATTATGGGGTTGGGATTCACTTGCTCGAGAACGAATCAATTGATCCCTATGAGATTGTGGAGGCACGACCCATTAATCCTAAGGACAATCACATCTCCTTCCAAGTAAGAAAGTTGAAACCTCTTTTCCATCACAATGCTCAATAGTAGCATAATTGACCATCAGTATCAAGGGTGAAGCAAGGGGAGAAATTGTACCCTAAAATTAAAATTCGAGAGGTATATCATATCTCATCTTACCAATATAAATTTCTAACTCCCGTCTCAAAATACAGTGTACTGATGTTGAAATTGTGAAGAAGAGGCTGGAAGAACTGGGGATGCGGTACGTGACGGCAGTGGTGGAGGACGGAGGCAACAAGGTTGATCAAGTGTTCTTCCATGACCCAGATGGCTACATGATTGAGATATGCAACTGCGAGAACATACCGATGATTCCCGTCTCTTCCTGCGCATTCAAGCCAAGAGGAACAACCTTAAAGAAGGTTGCACCCACTGCATATAAATGTGGATTCATGGAGAAGGATATGATGGATAATTTGAGCATGGAGATGATGAACTTCTCCTTTTAGAATTTTCAAATACTATGTGAATATTATTTCCCTTTTTTGAAAAAAAAAAATATATGTCGAGTTTTTGTGTGTGCTGAAGTCGAGGGAGGGTCATGTCGAGTGTTCTTCTTTTTTTTTTTTTTTTTTTTTTTCTTTTCTCCTTTCAAAATTGTGTTTGGCATCAAGGATATATATTCGTTGTTAAGTGTATGTAATGCTTAAACTCAATGCATACTAATTCCAATTCTAAATCAATTATGCATGGTAAGAAGAATAAAGAGCGATTCGGTGGGGGAGAATCTCTGGTTTCGTAAATTAGCACCTTATCCATTGGACCACGGAGTCCATGGTGACCAGGATTCACAAAGTCCATTGGTCTAGTTAAACCCAATCCAATGAACCTAGGCCCATATTTATATCAGACCCCTTAAGAATTTTTTTTTTTTTTTAAATAATCATCTGTATCTGAGTTTTGTCTAATCCGATTCGAATGTCTACGGAGATCTTATTTATGTGATAACTCTACCAATATAGTCTTTTTTATTTTTAAATTTCGAACACAACCAATTTCTATGTAAAACAACTAGTGAGCTTGAAGTGTGGGAAAAAATGAAAAAATAAATAAATAAATAAACACACTCCCTACCTAAATAAATAATGGGGCTCCAAACATAAGATACTGTAGTGATGTTCGAAAAGTCTTTTTTTTTTTTTACTTTTCTTATTTATTTTCTTTTATTTTAAAATATTTTTTATTAAATAAAAAATTGATAAAAAATATGGAATTCTGTTAGTAAGGTTCATGTATTATTATTATAAATTGAGTTTTTTTTAATAGTGATTTACTAAAATAAGATTTTTATTTTTAAAGAGAACAATCTTATGATCGTAACTTTTTTTTTAATCTAATAATCTCAATATTAAATCTCAATATAATTTCAATCTAATAATCTCGATATCAAATCTCAATATAATAAAAAAAAAAAAATTTCTTGGCACTGATTAATCACCATCCGAACCAAACCCATGTCTAAACCTGAAACCAATGAACTCAAACCATTCTCATGACAGCTAGCAACCTAGGATTCCAAACCCCACCAAACCAAGAATTAAAGCCTCCTCTCCACTGCCAAAGGAAGGGACCACCCCCCCCCCCCCCAAAAAAAAAAAACTATTATTAAAATCATAGGCTCAAATATTATTTATTTATTAAAGATTATATCTTTTACCTATAAAATTATAATTGTGCTATTCCCTTCGGACAAATCTTCTCTAATGGTGGAAGGCTCGATTTGATTTATAGTTACAATTATTAGGGTAAAATTAATATTATAACTTATCAAATATCAATAAATCATAATATATTTTTTATAATTCAATTATTTTAACATATTTGCATGATCAACACTAATTATTCATTAACTTAATAACTATCTTAATATCTTCTAAAATTATAATTTTAAATATATATTTTTTTTATATTTTGCATTCGATATAAGTTTCTATTTTCTTTGTCCATGCTTGGCATCATACAAAAGATTGAGAAAAGTCTGCAGTTTAAAGATTTGCCTTCTTGTGGACGGCTGGGCTTTGACAGAAAAGAAGGGCAAAAAGATATGGGGTCCACACCCACAGTCCCAGATATTCAACTAGTGGGTAAGAATTCACCAGAGAAGCATTTGGTGGGTGCCCACAAATGGCTTTGAGGTTTGAAAGTTGTGTGGCTATGGAGTTACCTTTCAACAAGTGAACAAAAAACCAAAGTCGACGCTTGATTTTCCCCGCTCTTCTTTAATCTGTGCTAACATTTTTCTAGAATCTCCTCATCCCACGTCTGGTCCCTCGCCCTCGTTCCTCCTCCCACTCCAATCTATCCCTCCTTTTCTCATTCTCTCTCTCTCTCACTCTCCCTCTCCCTCTCCCTCTCCCCCATTAATATCAAACTCAAAAAACAAGACATCACTGCCCCCCACAAACAAGAAGACTCAACAACATAAACATGACTATTACCTAGTATATAGTGTTTTTGTTTTTCTTTGGAACATTGTTTGTGTTTTACTTGTGGGTGGGGTTTCATTTTTTTGGGATGAAGTTCTTGTAAATCTTTTTTCTCTCGTTTTTTTTTTTTAATTTTTTTTTTTTAGTATTGTGATTGGAGACATGAAAGTGAGAGAAAATTATGCGAACGATTTGTGACGTTTGTGAGAGCGCAGCCGCTATTCTTTTCTGTGCTGCAGACGAGGCTGCTCTCTGTCGTGCCTGCGACGAAAAGGTTTGTATGAGTATGCCTCTTGTTGTATGCAGAATTTCTGTCTGTTTTTTTTGTGGGTATTGTTTCTTTAGGTTCTTGTGTTGCTTAGTTTAATGTTCTAATGTTTGGAGAACTAGATTGACTTAGAAATCATGATGTTTTCCCCCCTTTTTTCATTAAATAACAGTAGAATTTCGGGTCCGATTTAATCTGGTGTCACCATGTACAATAACTTATAAATTACGCATGCAATTTTACGGAACAAACTCTGTTTGTAATACTAAAAGAGTTACTCGAGCTTTCACCATGCGCACAGATGGTCTAAGCTCGGATTTGGATGCGACTTAGAGGTCGTGTTAATGAATCATGATCACTTAATTCAGTACCTAGGAATTTGAATTCAGATTAGGCCCCTTTTTCTTTATTGAAATGGAAAGTGCTTTCTGCAAGATCATTTTATTCTGGTTTCCCGTTATGTCTGGTGGTTTTGAGATGGAGGTTTTAAAGTATAGCGGAGCCTTTTTTCCCCCCTTTTTTTTCAATCACATAGTGGGGTTGGCCCTGGGTCCATCCATAAACCTTCCCAACCTGCTGTAGGTTAGGCTAGATTTGGACTTCAGTCTGAACTAATTAGCACAAACCCAGTTGTGTAATGATGAATTTTCTAAATTATTGCAAGATATAAGCAATATATATTATTTGGGCTATGCCTGCGAAATTCCCCCCCGGGGGGGGGGGAATGATTTATATGTTAAACAGGCACGCACATTTATGACAAATGCCCCCTCACCTGGTGACCAAGTATAGCTTTTTTTAGAACTGTAAGCTTTAGATTCTCCATTCTGTTTCAATTTTTACCTGGAGTTCTGGAATTGATTATCCTGTTTTAGTTATACACTTTCAACATATTTGTGTCTTCATGCAATCTAATACCATGGTTATTTCTTGACGGATGATTATGGACCGTAGCCTAAACTTGAAACCTTAGATATGCTTACTCAAAACTGATGTACTTGGTCTTCCATGTGTAATCATTTAACATATTTGCTAATGAATTTGTGAACATCAGCCATATTTCGTAATAAAGAATTTGCAGCCCTGTTTAGCGGCATAATGTAATGCATGAAAAAGAAAATGATGAGGACACTCCATTGCACGCAACAAGGCCATCGAAGATGCCTAAAAGGAAGTTATGCCCTAGACTTTGGATCCGTTGTATCAAAATTTCCTCTTAGTACTCTATGATTTCAAATTCGTCAGAAATTGTGACCGATTTGGTCCATCACATATGCGCTGTTTTTTTGTAGTGCAAGTTGTGAACAACTTAACAATGTCGCATTCCTCTTTTCTTGTCCTTCTTTTCTCTTTTGCAAATCTGCAAGTTTAATTTTCTTTTGACAGTTCTGTTTATGAATGATGATTTTTTGACTGGTCTAAAACCCAATGTGAAAAATGCTTAGGCTGTTCTTTGCTGTCTAGACGCAGCAGTTGGAACCTTTGTCTAAGCTGGTGTTTCTGAACAATGTCTAAATTGGATGACAGGTTCATATGTGTAACAAGCTAGCAAGTCGGCATATAAGGGTTGGGCTTGCTGACCCTAGCGATGTGCCCCGCTGTGACATATGTGAAAATGCACCAGGTAGAAGCATTTTCCTTTTCCTTGTACCTTTTTTCCCCATTTGATTTAAACTTAAAGTTGATTAAATTCTACTTGACAGTTCATATCAGAAAAAATTAGAATCCCAGTAGAATTCAATCATGCTCGCATTAATCTTTGAAATATATTTGCAAATGTATGCCCTTTTGCTTATTATAAAGCAGTTGAAACTCACACCGTCGCCTTGGAAATGTGCATGTAGCTTTCTTTTACTGTGAAATAGATGGAACTTCCCTTTGTTTGCAATGTGATATGATTGTACATGTTGGCGGAAAAAGGACTCATGGAAGGTACCTCCTATTGAGACAGAGGGCCGAGGTTTGTGTAATTCCTCTTGGAGAGAAGGTCTAATTTTATTACCATGCCATGAGAGAGCTTACAGAAATTTCACTGGTTCAGTTTCCTGGAGATAAACCTGGCATCCCTGAGGAGGCAGCCTTACAACCCATCGATCCAGCTGAGAATAGGAAGGGCAAAAATCAGCTGCCTAAAGGGCTGATGAGGGACAACTCGCAGAATCACCAGATCCCTTCTGCTCCTACATCAGATGGGAATGCTGATGGACACAAAAAAATGGATACCAAAATGATTGATTTGAACATTCACCCTCAGCGGATACATGAGCAAGCTTCGAACAATCAGGTAGCTATAGTTATTCCACAAATCGAAAGATTGAATTATCGGAGCATACACATAATTTTGCACTTCATCAGACTTTATGCTGACCAATGAATTGATGAACTTTGAAGTTTGGAACTTTTACCAATTTACACCACATTTAATGCCCCAAGACATGTCATATAAGATGTACAATGTAACATCTGAACAGTAGTTCCTGATTCTACTGAACAGTTTGATTTTGGCAATTGAAATTTTACAAAAAATTATGGATAAGAAATTATGTGTACCATGAGTTTGTCATCCTCTTTCTATCCACTGAGCTCTTTGAATCCTACGTTTTCAGAGCATAACAGAGCTTTCTTTTTCTTTGCAGCAGTAAACCTTAATCTGGAAGAAGTGTTTATGAGGAATCTTTCCGTTCAATGCTCGAAAGGCGGTTACACTTCCTCATCTACTACTCTCTCTCTCTCTCTCTGGGTGATCATGTTACGATCCCTCTGGTTTGGGGAATAAGTTCATGGATGTAGAAGCAGTTGGTCTTTCTGATTGCAAAGCAAGAGATTGCACTGTACTGCATTTAAAATGTAGAAGGATGCATGACTAGCAAGCAAAGTTTGGAATTTGTGGGAGCGACTCAATATATATTAGAACCTTTCTTCATGTGAAATTTTAGATTTAATTCCTTTTTTATGAAACTTTATTAGAGCTGTTTGAGCAAAATAATCAATTTTTGGACCTTTGGTTCTATACCCTCTTGAGGGAAGATTGAGTTTTCTATGAGAGCAGGTAATATACAGCATTTGCCTGCATCATCCTTCGTGTAAGGATGGAACTTGCCTATGGTCATGAATTTAGCATTAGCATTACCGTCTACGTTCTTTCCTTCTTTCTTTCTATGCGTATTTCAGTTCCATGTAAGTCCCTTTTTTTTTCCTATCTCTTCCTACTATAGTTAGAGAATTATTTGGATATATGTGGTTATGGGTATGATTTTATAGAAATTTGAACTCCTGACGCTACTTATGTCGATAAGGCAAACCCAATATAATTTTTGAGAACTACAAGCCGGTGGGACATGTAACAATATAGGTGACCACCATAAGGCAAACTATGAGTGTGAATTCAATATTTTGACACTAAATTTTAAAATTTGAATATTAGATTATCAACCATATAGTCTCTTGCCACCATGGTTTTGGTCGTTCTTCAGTTGGCAAGGGGTGATTGGTTGTTGGTGAGTTATATGTCTGATGTGGCGTGCTTTCTTTTTTTTTTTTTTTAGAAGCAAAACATTAATTGAATCCAATCTTGTGTTTGATTTTGTGACTCATATCACGGAATGCATGCTTATAGTAGTTGGGAGGATTGTTTTGAAAATTTTCTTTGTTACCCCCTATTTATCTTTGAATGGACTTCTATTTTGCTCTTGTGATGTTTTGAGAGCTTGACCATCTTTGTAAAACTATCTTCCTTCTATCTTTTTTTTTATTTAAAAAAAAGGGTGTATGGGAGCCACTACTTTGCTACCTGAGTGCTCATTACATTCTGCAGTTAGATTCTCTCTCTATCTCTCATGTCATTTGTGTGCTATTAAGTCTATAGAAGCCATTCCTTTGCCACCTGAGTACTCGTTGCATTCTGTAATTAGACTTTTTCTCACTCACTCACTCAAACACACACACACACACTCTCTCTCATATTATTTGTGTGCTATATAATCCAAACACCCTTTGCAAGAAATGTAGAAACTTGCCCTTGAGCACTTTCATTAATCTTCTTTTTCTCTCTCATGATTGCACTTCAAAAAAGTTTGAACCCTAAAACTCTAGAATTCGTCCCCAAAACACAACCATCACACACTCTAGAACTGTTTCTGGTCTCTGCAAAGCCTTGCTACATCTTCCCAAACCAATATCTTTTCCTCTCCAACACTTACTCCTTACCAAAACTACACACGTTCTACTTTCCTCTATAACCATAGCAATCGTTTTGTTGGGATATTTAGGTTTTGATGATGAACAAAAATTAAGATATAAATGTGGATTTTATCCTTTGGGTTGCTCGAGAACTTCCTTGGGCTCTCGATCAATAGACTCTTAGATTTTTAGTCCTTAACTATTAACCATATAAATATAAGTATGAGAGACCTCTTACTACCTTGGTTTTGGTGGTCCTGTAGTTGGCAAGGAGTGATTGATCATTGATGAGTTAGACGTGTGATGTAGCATGCTTTTGGGGTTGGTTTTTCCAAAAACAAAAGATTAATTGAATTCAATCTTGTGTTTGATTTTGTGACTCATTTCACGAAATGCATGTTTGTGGCAGTTGGGAGGACTCTTCTAAAATTTACTTTTTTATCCCCATTTATTTTAGAGTAGACTTGCGTCTTGCTCTTGTAATGATTTGGGAGTTTCATAGCTTTGTAAAACTGCTTTGCCTTTGTCCTTTTGTTTATTCGTTTATTCATTCATTCAGCCGAAAATCTAGTTGGTTTACTACCATGATTAACACGGAATTGTCCATCTCCAATGTGTCTTGTGGATTAGTTGGAGAGATTAGTGTGCCTTATGATGGTCATGGAGCATGGTAATCATTCCTCTATGCCTTCTCTCTCTCTCTCTCTCTCTTTAAGCGGGGCAGATGGAGACAGTAGCTACTTGTTATTTTGTTTTATAAAAAATTTTACATATATATATTTATATGCCTGTCTTCCAAAAACTTTAAGATTTACAATGAAAGGGAAAGATTACGATACATTGTGCCTCTTTGGTAGCTCGCAAATTGACTCCAAAGAAAATCCAGTCAGTGCATATGCTTATCTTTCACCCTTTCTTTTTTTGTGAAGTAAGAGGCTCTTTCTCTCATTCTGTGGCTCTTGACACCACCTCACACAAACGAGAAGCTTTTTTTTCCCCCTCCAAACCAACACACATAGATACACACCTACTTTCCTTTTATATGTGATTGATGATGTGTATATATAGTTATTATTTTGTTTGTGTGTCTAAAACTTTGCTAAGAGGTTACTTCTCCTCTCTTTTTAAGATGTGCATTTTTGTTATTGTGCTAACCAGCACTGAATGTTGCACATGTAGGCGTTAAATGCTTCGAAAGGTTGACATTTTTTATTTCCAAAGGAAAGTACCGAGAGAACAAGATTCATCCTCCAAAGCAAGGCACCAAGACACATGTTGAGTGTTGAGGGACGTGCGTTGAAAGATATACGCCGGGAGACATGCAACTAAATGGGTCTGGACAAATGGATGTTGGTTTGAGATACTAATCATTATAACTGCTTTTTTCTCATAATAGATTTTCATCTGGTTTTTTCTGTGGTTTTTTTCTCTATATTGGAGGATTTTCCATATAAATTTGGTGTTTTGTGTTTTTTGGTCTTTCTTACAATGTTTGCTCAATTTTCTCGGTTCAACAGATTGCATTATAGTTATTGTCCCCTTGGCTGTTGGTTGTTGGGTATTCCGCTATGTTAGTTTTGTTACTTTTGTCTCGGTTCATGGGACGCATGCTTATGGCAGTTGAGAGAACTTTTTGGAAATTTATTTTTTTGCCCCCATTTATTTTAGAATGGACTTCTGTTTTGCTCTTTTGATGATTCGAGAGTTTGGCCGATTTTGTAAAATTGTCTTGCTTTTGCTCTTTTGTTCATTGTTTTATTCATTCAACTGGCAATCCGGTTGTTTTTTTTCCCATGATTGACATGGAATTGTTCTCCAGTGTACTATGCAAATTAGTTGGGCATGATGATCATGGTACATGAGAGCCACTCCTTTATGCTCCTCTATCTCTTTCTCTCTCTCTTTCTCTAAGCGGGTCAAATGGATATAGGCAGCTCTCTCTCTCTCTCTCTCTCTCTCCCTCCCTCCCTCTCCCTCTCTCACTGTAAGTAACGCAAATAGAGATAGTAGCTGCTCATTATTTTGTTTTATGAAAAAAAAATACTTTTATATGCCTCTATTCCAAAAAGTCTAAGATTCACAACGAAAGTGAAAGATTACGATGGATTGCGCCTATTTGGTAGCTGGCAAATTGATCCCAAAGAGAATTTAGTCAGTGCATATGCTTATCTCTCACCCTTTCTTTCTCTGTGAGACAAGAGGTCCTCCCCCCTCTCTCTCTCTAGCTCTCCGCACCACTTTGCACAAAAAAGAATTTTTTTAAAACCTGCTCGCAAAGACATGCATCCGCTTTCCTTTATTATGTAATGATGTATATATTTAATTATTATCTTGTTTGTCTGTCTAGATCTTCATACGGAGGTTACTTCTCTTATCTCCTTTTGAGAGGTGCATTTTCGATTTCTTACTCTGTCTCTCTCTCTCTAGCTCTCAGCACCATGTCACACAAACAAAAAGGTTTAAAAAAAAAAAAAACCTCACATATACGGCCACAGAATCTATTGATGTTGGAATGAATGGAACATACATTAAGAAGAACTGGAAATATTTGGTTTTAAAACATAATTTTCAACATAATGATGTGTTTGTTTTCATTCCAAAATCAGAAACAACATTTGTTGATATGATCTTTGACAATTATGGAGTTAAAAGAATCTTTTTTTAGCATTATACATTCTCGGTGTATTCATATAATTAAGCCAAAAATGTTACTAAACTCTCAGTTTATTTTTAATAAATTCAGCTATAACGATCCATAACGTTTCCTGCTTTGCAATTGTATATTATTTCCATTATTTAAGTTATAAAATAAAGAAAACTTGCTAAAATTTCAAACATATAGTGAAACATTATTGTAAATAAATCATGCGTTTCCAACAATTTACCCTAATTTTTCCAATTTAAATATCCTTATAAATAAATTAATTTGTAATTTCCTAATTCGTTAAATACCATGGTAAGTATGTAATAGAATTGTCAATCAAATATCAAATGCAAGATTATATAAATTAATATTCTCACAGTCATCGAACAAGCAAAATCGTGTAGCTACGTCAACCACCGGCAACCTCGAACACTGATGCCGAGTATGCAATAGCTGGACACTGCTTTGGTTAGCTATTGTGAATTCAGCTAAATAATGTTGTGCTTGGCTATTCTGGATTAAACATCAAATGCAAAATTATGGAGTCGGAATAGAATGCATTCCACTTAAAGGTGACAATACAATTAAAATTAATTAACAAAAAATCTAGTACATCATTCAACAATGAAACACGTATGATGGATATTAATATAAAAACTTATACAAGCAGAAACAGAAGTAATATGATATTTACATATTAAAAATGTAAAAGTTGCGAGGTGGGAAGTATAAAAGGAATAACATATGTAAGATGGAAATTATCGACAAAAAGAAGGTACTCGCCCAAATTTGTCATTTATCTTTAATTGTGGCTTTACAAAGCATATGTATTCTTTCGACCAAACCTTTACATATCTAGTTCCCCTATTCTCTTCACTCATTGCCCCAGGAGATGCCTCATGCTCGACCATCTATGTCAGACCTTCCAATGGAGGAGCACATCCACATTCCAAAGGACTACTGAAAAGAATGTAGGACATCACTCCCATTGGAAGGTCCTTTGAAACGTCGATGTCGGGCCACCATATGATGGATCCTCACATCGACAATTTCTCTACTAATGAAACCTCGTATCGACAATCCATGAAACCTTTCTGCACCCGTACCATTTCACACCCAAGTGAACTTTCCAAGACACCCTATCGGCAATGAGATACAAAAAGATCATCATACGAAAACACTCCTATTAGTCCTACCATTTAAAATGCAAATACAACTTTATCTCACAGTGCAATTTATCTCACACTCCAAATTGATGAGTCTCAGCCAAATAACCTCTATTATTTGTAGCCATAAGAAAGTGTCTTAAATGCCCTTCTTAGTGAATGAAGTGGCAAACTTTGAAATTGAAATGTCACAACTCACATTTAATGCTACTATCTGACATTCTTTGAACTTATCCACAACCTCTTCATTTTTGTGCCCTTTCAAGCTCACTAACGCAAGCAAACACATTTTTTCACCCCATAATTTCTAATATTCACCGTGTCTAATACCCATTGTCAAGTCTTTTCGCTTATTAAAAACCTATTTACTTTCATCCGAACTAAATTTCATAGTCATTTAATTTCAGTTCTACTCGTCACATCTGATAACATACAATTTATTGAATTTATTATTGTTATCATGGTTTGAATTTGAATTGTTTAATGCCCTAATGGTTGGATTTATTGAATTTTCATTTTAGGAGATTTAGTTAATTAATTCCCTTGAAATTCGACCTGGTAACCACTATTGCTGCTTAATTTGAGGGTTTCGACAACCCGACCAAATTTTGACACCATTGCCGGGGAACTATATTAATTTCTTAGTTTGTGTTTTTTTACTTGTTTGTTGATTTTTGAAGAGGAGGAAAAGATGGCAATGTATGCAGGAATTTTGAATCAACAACCCTTGTGCATCGAGTATCCAACTTTTGAGGTAAGTCATTCAAACCTTGAAACAAAACTAACTGTTTTGGTTCGTCAGTTGGCTATAGGGCAATTGCAAACTGTTAAAGTTTGTGACATATGTTCAACTCCCGGACATCCTACGGATATGTGTCTAATGTTGCAAGAAGAACCTTTTTATACATATGATCCTTATTTTAGCAATTACAATTTTGAATGAATGGAACATTCAAATTTGGGCTATGAGAATCAAGGAGAAGAGCCAAGACCTCAATCTCAATTTTTTAATATACCATCACCAGTACCAACACAATCATCTAATTCAGGTATTTCACTAGAGGATATTGTAAAAGCTCTCGCGACTAACACACAACAATTTAAGACGGCCCTTTCAAGAAACAGGGCTAGCATTCAGACTTGGGGAATCAAATCACTCAACTAGCAATTTTGGTTAGTAATTTGGAGGCTCGAACTTCAGAAAAATTACCTTCACAAACGGTCGTGAATCCTAAAGAAAACGTCAGTGCGATAATGTTGAGAAGTGGGAAGGAATTTCACTCGATCTCTACTCCATCTAAAAAGGTGGATAAAGGGAATGATGTGGACAAGGAAGATGAACGCATGCATCAAAGTTCAATCAAGGTAACATCCGAGTCCTTTTTGCCTAACACTTCTTGTACAATTGTACCATTTTTTCCTAACAGATCGAAGAATTTAGAAAGTGAAGTTAAGGAGTTAAGAAGTGATGAAATAGATGAGAATGTGTCTGATGAGATCAAAAGAATTTTACCCGAAAAATATGCGGATCCAGGTATGTTCACTCTACCTTGTATTATTGGTAAAAAAAAAATTGAGCATGCCATACTATACTTGGGAGTACCGGTAAATATCATGCCTTATTCATATGCTCTGAAATTGGGTCCCTTAAAAGAAGTTGAGGTTGCTATCCAATTAGCTGACTATTCTTATGCTTACCCGGAGGGGATTGTTGAGAATGTTTTGATATAAGTTAACGAACTAATTTTTTCGATCGATTTTTACATCTTGAAAATGGAAGGAGACACAATTATTGATTCAGCTCCACTTCTATTAGGAAAACCATTCATGAAGACATCAAAGATTAAAATAGATGTGGACGAGGGTACTCTCTCCATCGAATTCAACGGCGAGATTGTTCAATTTATTATTTTTGATCTTATGAAGTACCCAAATGAATGTCGATCAATTTGTTTTGCTGATGTTGTTGATTTAATTGTGCAAAAAATTTGTGAAGAAGAATGTGATATTCATTTTGATTCGAATGCACAATTAGATATGGAAGAGAAGTTATATGAACCTCCCAAGTTGAAGTTGAAGCCTCCTTGAAAAAAATAATAAAAAAAAAAACATCGAGCATAAAGACGTTAAACAATTGCGCTTATTGGGAGGCAACCCAATATTTTTATTTTTTATTTTTTATTTTATTATTTTTTTTTCTTGAATTTGTTTAGTTTGTTATTTGATTAGGCATATTTGATTTGTGTTGTTTGTTTCTTCTTTTAATTTTTGTAGGTGTCCAAGATGAAATTTTTAAGAGTTGCATCAAACCAAAAGACACTAAGACAATTGAAAAAAAAAATGGACAGAAATAGTATTGGTGTTAAGAGATGATCACGCGGTTTATGAAAGAAGTTCAAAATTTGGACAGAAGTAGTCTTTGCATTACCAGATGATTACGCGGTTTTCAGAAGAGACATTTTTACAGTTTAACTTTTTTAAAATCCTCTGCGACCTCACTATCGCCATAGGGGAGTTTTCTCTCTTTTTTTTATTGTCCTATTTTTATATATTGCATTGGGTGATTTTTTGAGACTTGCTGTGATTTTAAAATTGTGCTAATTTTTTTGAGTTGCATACTAGTTTCTTTTCTCTTTTCTCACCTTTGCATACATTGAGGACAATGTAAAATTTAGGTGTGGGGGAGGATTTTATGCACTCATGCCATTTTTTCTATTTTTTTTGGAACTTCATACTCTTTTTATTTTTGTCTGAAAATAATTTTTAAGTTTGTATACATTGTCGATTTGAGTTGGAACTCATGAAAGAGACAAGTGTGATTAGTTATATTTTGGATAAAAATTGTTTTAAGCATCCCATTGATTTTGATGATTGAATTAAATGCAAATGTGCAAAATTCGATATAATATTACATACTTTTATGAGCATTTGAGCCTTGAGAGCATATTATCATCTTTGCTCTAATTTTTTATGTGTGCATCAATCATAGCATGTTTATTCTAGAACTTGCTTTGCAATACTTTTCAAGACCACATTAATGAATTCATCTATTAATATGATGAGGGCAATTAGATTTACACACTTTATCTATCTTAAAAAGATGTTCTCGTGCATATTCATCCCCTAGTGAATCAAATAGAGCCTTTATCCTTTTTTTTTTATAACCGCATAACTTTACACACAATCATTCTTTTTGCGCTTAACCTTCTTTTTGGTCCTTATATCAAAAAAGCATGTGTTTAGATGTTGAATGAGTGGTTATTTGTAAAGGGAATTGGAGAATTTTATGTTGGGGGTTGTTTTTAGAGATTTATTCATTTGATTTGGAGAAATTTATGTATGCACTTTTCATTCATTCTCGAGATTATCATTCAAAAAAAATTTTAAAAAAATGAAAAAAAAATGAAAAAAAAAAGGAAAAAAAATCCCAAAAAATTCAAATGAGGGAATTTGACAAAAAAAAAAAAAGGAAAAAAAAAATTAAAAATTTTGATCGAGGAATGAGATGATCTTACTTTGAATATTTTTCTATAAGTTGATTATACTTTATGTTATGGGATGGGTTGGTTAGTAGGTCTGTTTTGTAATATTTGACATGCTTCTTTGGTATGCATTACATATCATTTTTACTTTTTACCCTACCTTTACCCAAACCACGTTACAACCCTTACAAAGACCCCCAGATTTTTATTTTGAATTCATTTAATCAATGGTGGAGATTTGATTAATAAGCAAACCTATGGTAATAGCATACTATGCTTTGATTTTGAGAGTTATCGATAAATTCCCTTCTACACACTTTGAGTGCATAGAGTGAAATCCTTGTGAGGATATTGAATTTTGGTACATTGAATTCTGATGAAATTATTGAGTTTAATGGGATATCTATATTTTCTTTTAAAAGTTATGAATCTATGATTGCTTGTTCTCTGGATGGTTGTTTTGGCTTGATTGCTTCAATGTATGCTGCTTGAAATTGTTGAATGATGAAATGAATAAAGAGAAGAATTGAAAAGGAAAATAGTTAAATGATATTGGGATAGCGAATGCTTGAGGACAAGCATTGGTTTAGTGTGAGGAAATTTGATAACATGCAATTTATTGAATTTATTATTGTTATCATGGTTTAAATTTGAATTGTTTAATGCCATAATTGTTGGATTTATTGAATTTTCATTTTAGGAGATTAAGTTAATTAGTTCCCTTGAAATTTGACCTGTTAACCACTATTGCTACAGTTTATTGTATTGAGGGGAATCAGTTTTTAATTTGAGAGTTTCGACAACCCGACCAACATCCTTTCTATGAAAGGATAATTAGGAGTCCTCCAACCCTTGACCTTTTGATCTTTTGGCCTCTTTGTCATTGTAGCTCTCGGCTCTTTGACCTATTGGTCACTCTCTCACTTCACCGGACAACTCTGGAAGAGATTCTTGTTCAGCAGCAAATCTAGATTGTTATTATCTAATAAGGAACGAAATCTCTAACTAATACAAACCTTCCTTAATGTAATAACTAATGTATTGCGATGGTACATGATCAAGCTGGCCATTACCAAAAAGCCTCAGCACATACATGATTATAAAGCTCTTAAAGTTCCGACAGACAGTGACTCTTACACAAGCAATTCCCATTTGATCGAAATCTCCCTTTCACTTTAGGGCTCTCGGTCACATACATTCTCTGTTGATATACTCTTGGTGTAATACTATTGCTTGTGTCTCTTAACTGCTCGACCTCTTGGTCTTTTGACATCTCGATCATCCTACCTCTCCGCTCTCTGACCTATTGGTCACTCCCATACTTCATCGGACAACTACGGAAGTAATTCCTATCCAGATTGTAATTATCCAACAAGGAATGAAATCTCTAACAAATTTAAATCTTTCATAATCCAATAGTAAATCTATTCTAATCTCACCCGATAACAAAACAAGCCTCCATGCCATCCAAATCCTTTCAGAACATCCATGATGACAATCAAAGACTTTGCTAATTCAAAGCTCTTCGAATCCACAGAAAGTTTACACTTACTATCCCTATAGTCTCGGAAGATTTTATACGATCTCTCTACAAAAAAAAAAAAAAAACTATAATTTATACTTTTGTAAGTGTATGCGAAACTTCCTATTCATACATAGTATATATATCCAACATCGCCAACCACCCAGATACGTTAAGGAGCCATCTCCAGTGATATTTATAGCTTCTTCCAGAATATTCAATGACACTAGTACTATCAACATGACACCATCATAATTCTCTCACCATAAAGCCTCATGGTAAGTGACAAGTGCGATACATGATTCTTGACTAAATCAATGAAACTCACCCTCCCAACTATGCACCTTTAAGGACCTTTGAAACTCATGGTAAAAAAGACACAAGGAAAATGGGAGAGCAAAAAATAAATTAATTCCTAACAACATTTAGACAACTGAGAAAAGAAACAAAGTCGAAGATTTTCTCATTCCTCTAAAAAATGTACAAGTACAAATACAATAAGAAATAAAAAAAAAATACATGGAAAAAAGATTTTGCTCCATATGTAACCAAGAAGAGGGATTGAATTAGTTAATTTCAAATTCTAGATTTTACTCTACTTAAAATCTCAATTAGACCATGGCCAAACTATATGAATCATGCAAATGTAAGTGCAAAAATTAAAAAGTAAAGATAGAAATATCAAACCTAATTTACAGTGGTTCAGTTTTGTGCCTACATCCACTCTTTTAACTCAGCAAACTAGATTCTAGCAATAGTTAGGTTTCACTATTCCATGAGAGTTACAATCTTGAATACAGTCACTTGTTGATAATTTACACCTCCAAACTTGAAAATGACTTAGTCCAACAAAACTCAATTTTAACTCTGCCTTAACTAATCTATCCTCTCAATCAACTGTTTCTCATATTTTGCCCAAACTTGTGAGACTATATAATATAAACAAACACAAAAATAATCTCTACATAATAGACACTTTCCTAGACTGTTTAAGAAGTCAACTTCAAGATCTAATATTTCACTCCCAAGACATCAAAATGGCTCTTTAAAAAGTGCTAAATATTTTCTGTATATTGCACTTTAAATCTCAAGAAGTGTGCTTGCAAAACTTGTCAACATCGTAAAGATATATAATTGCAAAATTGGCTTCAAAATAACTTTTACTGATATAAAAATCTGGTTATTTAGCTGACTTTGTGCTTGATTTTCTTCACTATATCTTTTGATTTTTACCATTGTAAATGTTTGAATTGAAACACCAACAATCCCTATTTAACTTGATATTTTCAAATTTGAAACTGGTGAATTATTGGAGAAGTTATAGATGGCAAAACCTTCCTTAAAAATTAAATTCTTGTTCTTGAAGTTTGTTTCTACTGTAGTAAATAATTTGAATTTAAACCTTCAATCACCTGAACCTCTGATGATGTATTTTGTCGTGTTTTTAGATTAATTGTAGCACCAAATCTTCATTTAATCTGCTGAACTGGATCTTGAAAATAAATCAAATTCCAGCAAATCATATCTACTCTTAAATTTTGATTTTTAACTGTTTCTACACATACTTCTATGCCAACATCTTCTATGCAATAGCTATTTTCAAGTTTTCATGAAAATTTCTATAAAATTTCAACTTTTACACATAAAAGATTATATTACTTGAAAAATGAATATTTTAAAAAACTACACACTTGGTAAAATGATTAGTAATATATATATGATTTTGTTATCATCAAAATATTAAAGTTCGATAATAATTTCTTTGATAAAAGATATCATGGTAAAGGAGGAGGAGACTTCTCTTGCAAACAAGTAAAATTGGCCCGAAGAGCTAGAACATGGGAGCTCGCTTCAACAACCTCTTGAGATAAGACACCGACAACAGCACTGACTACATTTTGATCTAGTCACTTGGGATCATTATCATCAGTGTCGCTAGCCAAATCTTCGTTCAGTCTAGCCCTAAGAGTAATCTCCTCCGCACATTGCAATGTTTTGGAGAGTGTTAGGTGATAGTGCTCATAATCATCTTGGATCTCTACAAACTTTTCCGAGGCTACAAGGGCATGCCCCCGTTCCTTGGCCTGTTTTACAGTGGGTACTCACTGCTCCTCACTCCTTTTCAAGAGACTTTCTAACCTTTTGAACTCTGCAATTGTAGCATTCATATGTTGATACAAAGTCTCCATGTCAGCTTGTAACCATTTTATTTGTTTTTCCTTTTTGCGCAAAGCAGCGTCGTTGCCTTTTCTTCCTTAACTTCCTTCTAATCTAGCGTTGCTCGAAGTTGAGAAAGCTCTTGTGCTAACTTAGCCACTGTGCTCTCTAGATGGTCCTCCAATTGCTTTTTCCTTAGCCTCTGGAACTCAGCCATGGCAACAGTCTGCATAGAAAAATGATAGGTTATCTTTGCCATAACAAAGATGTTACATCTCTCTACAGTCTAAAAACACAAACATACCAAAATTCCTAGGCTTATTATCGTCTCATCGCCTTGCTCCACCGATAAACCATTAAGTTTTAACTCGGCTCAACAAAAATCTAATCTGTTGGTTAGCCTTTTCACTTCAACAATATCCAAATAGCAAAAGTTGTTATTCCCATAACTTATCGCCGCAGTTCCTCTCTCTTTTAAATACTTCAAACGATCAAAGGACCTAACAAAAACAGATGGAAGAGGGGACGTTTCCTCAGGTATCACTCCCTTGTCCTTCTACACGTATTCATACTTCGAAAAGGAATTAGAGGAGCCTAGTTCAACCCTCGGTCCTCCTTCCTTTCAACCAACATTCGGAACTCCCGAGGAAATATCCTCTTCCTTGAGACTGCTCGCCCCAACCTCAAGGTCCACTACCTTAGGACCCTCGATAGCCAACAGAGGAATCAAAGGAGCTTCCCCTCTACTGCTTGCCTCCTTGGTGCTATAAGCTAGGAGCACCAATTTACCTCTTTTCCCTTTAGGGGACAAAGTAATAATCAGACATGCGTCACACGTTCCATCACCTGATGCACTTCCTTCCTCCTCAAGACCCCTCTTGGATCGTCGCCTCATTTACTTCTCAGTGGTAATCATAACCAGATCCTCCTCCTCGACAGATGGAACTACGTCCTGAAGCCTTATAGCATGTTTCTTTAGTAAAATAGGTCTATCGATTTTTCTCTTCTCTCCCAATAAGAGACCAGCCAATGACAGCATCTACTCATCCAAAAGAGTCTCAATGCAAATGCTCTTTTTCTTCTTCAAACAATAACCCCCTACCGAGTGGAAAAACCTTGAGGCTGGGAAGGTTTCGGGGCTTTTATACCTATTAGAGGCTCCCCCATTAGCCTCCGCAACTAGGGCAACAATTCCTTATTTACAAACTCGATGGAAAAAAAAAATCTCCATCTAAGTTTTGTCTATGGTCTCTTTATAGTAGAACATCTAGTTATAGTCTTGCCTGGTCTGTAAACAAAACCAACCATCCCCCGAACTCCCAGAAGGACACCTCCTCAAAGAAAAAAGTAAAGGACAAGATCTTGAAATTAAAACTTAGGCAATAGTAACTTAACAAACTCAACACCGCCACCACAAGGTTGTAAACACTGGGAATGAGTAAGGTCGAAAAAATATTCTAACCCTTCAAAACAGCGCCGAGGAGCCCTATATACAACACCCGAACACCATGTCTATTTACTTTTTGTACATAGGGACATATCCATCTGCTCGCTTGTTTGCCCTTTCATCCTCCATGGCAAAACACAAAATATAGTCATCCCCCAGTGCTATCTCGTTCTACAAGTTCTCCAACTCTTCTTTTAAAAGTGTACTCTTAATATTGTTGATAGTATGGTGAACACGGGAACCAAAACCTCTCACCATCTCAAATCTCTTATAAACTTTGAAAACCCTAAATTGTTAAGTTCTCTCTTTTTCAACAAAAGTAATCGGCCAAAGTGCAAATACTATAATACCTGCAACCAAATGCCAAAGTAAGGATATAAAGTGCGTTAGAAAAGATTCATGAAAAATAAAATAACACGTACTGCATTTATTACTCAAGCTTTTCATTTTCATGACCTCTCGAATTTTCATTCCAGATTTACTCCTAATGCTGATTCTACAAAATGATGTTAAAAGTAAGGAGAAAATCATGGTACATGGCCAAATGGCCCATTAGCATGAGGCTCACCAGGCCCACGATTATAAAACTCTTAAACCTCTTTCAGTAAAAAGTAAACACTCTTATGTTCTCGGTTCCCGTTCGACCGAAATCTCCTTTTTGCTCTAGATGTCTCGATCAATGTACTCTCGGCCTAACACTATCACTTATATCTCTTGGCTACTCAACCTACCAGCCTTTTCACCTCTCGGTCATCCTATTTCTTGGCTCTCTGATCTATTGGTCAATCCTATACTTCATTAGACAACAATAGAAGTAAACAAATGTGACAAACTATTACCATGAAAATAATAATGAACATAAGATTGAAGATGGGATTACCAACTCGAGGTGCATGGTCCAATGGCCCATTAGGTTAGGACAAAATTACCTCTCCATCAAGCCTATGAATGATCAAATATGCCCTCGATCTTCTTAGTTCTTTGGTTGAGTACTCTCTTTTTTTGTATATAAGGATATTTAAACTCAAGATCTTTACAAGAGGAGGGGAGACAGTTGAGTACTCTCTTTGTCGAGCACTAATTTATAACTTCTGACTCCTTGGGTCGTCCTAACTCTTGGTCCTTGAGTCTTATTGTTATTCTACTCTTTGGTGGATATGTTTCATTGATATAGAAGTAGCCTTATTATATGATAACTATAATTTAAAGAAAGAAAGAAATCTTTAACAAATTTAAATCTCCCTTACTCTTGAAAAGTTTCTCTCACAGAGGAAACTGATCTCAATAGTCAACCCCGATAAAGTAGGGAATTTTCGTAACAACTCCAGTTTTCCTTAACCAAAAGGATTTTGAATCTTTTAAAAATCTTTAACTTGAGTCCCTATAATTTCAAAAGATCTCCATCAATCTCCTTGCAAGGAAACTAAAATATGAAATCAAAAGAGCATATGGAAGATTTGCTCTATTGGATTTATGTATTATCATATAAAAGGGAATTAGGTAGTCAATGTCACACCCCGATTCTCAATTCGAGACCGTGAACAGTCGTCAGTCACCCCGTATGCTGCCACCACTCGACACGCATACCGAAACAATGAAGGCTAACACCAATACCTGTATAAAACATGTTTCCTCAAAATATCATTTCCCAATTAAAGAATGTAAAATGTAAAACATTTGTCTTAATGTATAAGTATACAACATATCTGAAAGTTGCAATTAAATTACACAACATAATTACAATCATCATAATTAATGTATACAATGGTCATTCTATAAATCTCAAATGTACATATATATATATCATCCAACATTCTCTAATGTATCACTGCAAAAGAATGGTCGATACCATACCCAAAGTCCAAGGTCTCCAATACAAATCAAATATATCAAACTCTCTCGACACGTCTTCCTGTCAATCTATCTCTGAAATCAGGGAAAAATTAGGGGTGAGTATTATGAAGAAATACTCAGTGAGTGAGGGGATCGACAATATGTTCTCAATAATAAGTGTGAATATGGAGTGTCAAAATACATTTCAAAACCATAATGATATCAAAACCAAGCAGTCATTTCCAGAAATCAGGTGATCACATATCACATATCATAGTATCAAAGTATGCATCCATTTACATTTCCAAATCATTTAGAGCTTGCCAATAAAACATTCCCTACAGTGGTCTACCTCGACCAGTGAAGGGCGTATCGGGGGTTTTCATATGTAAGTATATAAAATTAACTCTCTACCTAACGTTGGCCACAGGCCTCACCAAGTGCTAGACAGTGGCGTAACACGTATTCCCCTCATTTGGTTCAACCGGCTAGCCCGTGTCTATATGCATACCAACAATCAAGTATAGTACCTCACTCGGAGCTAAACTGTTGCGTAACACACGTCCTCTCCAATTTGGTTCATCTGAGTGCAACTTTACATACCCAACAATCAAGTATAGTACCTCACTCGGAGCTAGACTGTGGTGTAACACACGTCCTCTCCAATTTGGTTTATCTGAGAGTAACTATACATATAACGTTTAGGGGATACCTCCTGTAGAAGCGTATCCGGACACAATAGGTGCCTCTGTCAAAACTCTTCGTAGCTATGAAAATCCATCAAGGATATCATCACATCATCATATCATAGGTAGGCATCCGGCCCACATATATATCATCAAATCATATCAAAACATTTCAAATCAGTTTGTTTATACAATGGTAGCATAGTAAATCATATCAAGATTTCAAAGTATGGCACAATATCATTTCATTTTAAACTATGGATGCATAATCATTCGAATTCAATCAATTTTTTTTGACAGTCCAATAAATCACAAAAGCCATCATTTATAAAATATAATCAAAATCAAATGTTTTCACTCATGTCATAAAACATGTCATTTAAAAAGCAATAAAACATGAATTTGTTCAATTGAAAACATAACATCAAAGTCCCACTCACCGTACTAGGAACGGTAGTCACTCCCGAACGTCTCTGCAGTGAAAGTCTTGCCTTGTTCAGCTTTCGACAACTCCTAAGGGACATAACCAAGTATCCATCATCATCAATATCATTTCTTTCAAGAAAACCCAAAACCCTAACGTTGAATACCCAATCTTTCTCTCACTTACGGTGACTCAAAACCCACCAATTCTTTTTCATCAAATTTCAGTATAACTCCAAAGTCATGAAAGAGAGAAAATAAACCTAAACTAAAATTAAAAATATTACCTAAATTTCAGTCTCTGATTTATCTCAAACCGGATCACGATCAAATCCTAAATTTTCTCTCACTAGAAACCTCAACTCTCTTACTAGTTTTAACTTGCTAGATATTGGGTCATGAGTTTTGGAACTCTTAGAGTGTGGATTTAGAGGTATTTTGATTGATCTTTGGAAGAATCAGGAAGTAAGAGAGAAAGAGAAAGTGTGAACCGAGAGAGAAAAGGAAAAAGAAGAAAAATGGAATTTGGCTTTCGTGGGTTCTAATGCCCCATCACTACACTTTATTTATAAACTCATTTGCATGAATTTACTTAGTTGCCCCTTTCTCTCTCAACTTACATAAGTTCCCAATATGTCCCTTTTTGTAATTTGGTACTCAATAAAATGAGGTTAAATACTTCAAATTTTATTTATTGAAAAAAGTGTGATTTGTGATGTGTCTGGGTCAAGTCTTATCAGTCTAGCTGATTATCAGTTAAAGAGAGAAAATGTAGTTCAGGAAAACTGATCGGGAAGGCCGATCGGGAAGGCTGACCAGATAGGTCGTCCGGGAAAGCTGACTAGACAGGTCATCCATTGGGAAGGCTGACCAGACAGGTCATCTAGGAAAGCTGACCAGACAGGTCATCCGTCGGGAAGGCTTATCAGATAGTTCATACGGGAAAGTAGACCAGACAGGTCATCCGTCGGGAAGGTTGACCAGACAGGTCATCCGTCGAGAAGGCTGACCAGATAGGTCATCCGGGAAGACTAATCAGGAAAACTGACCGGGATGGCCGATCGGGAAAGCTGATCAAGAAGACTGACCGGGATAGTCGATCGGGAAGATTGATCAGAAAGACTGATCGGGATGGTCGATCGGGAAGACTGATCAGGAAGACTAATCGGGATAACCGATCAGGAAAACTGATCAGGAGGATTGATCGGGACACTCAATCGGGAAGGCTGATCAGGAAGACTGACTGGGACGACCGATCGGAAAGACTGACCAGATAGGTCACTCGGGAAAACTGGTCAGATAGGTCGCCCGAAAAGGCTGACCAGATGGGTCGCCCGGGAAAACTGATCAGATAGGTCACCTGGGAAGGCTGACCAGGAAGACTGACCGGTCAACCAAATGAGAGTGCTTCCTTATGGCTAGCCGATCAGTAAATAGAGGGACACAAGCTCCTCAAAATTACAAGTATATACCTACAGGCTCTTGACAGTACTAAGAATTTATTGTTAACAGTACCGAATAAGATTTACAAATATCCGAAGGGAAATAAAACAGATTGTTCAGCCAATGAAGAAAATTATGCCGAACGGGTGTAGGAGCAAAATCGGAAGGCATCGATAAGAATTATTTAAAATTTTAAATTTCGGGAGTCAAATAAAAATTACCCAACAGTGCCAAAGAGAACGGAAGATGTCGATTGGAGATTGGAAATGCTATTCGGTCAACGAACCGATGAGAAATAATTATTTAAATATATCAGTGCGACAAAAATACCGATCGGGAATTCAAAATATACCGAACGATAGAAATAAATAATTAGTCTAGAGATAACAATCTCCAAAAAACAGTCACTACCGAACAAACCAATACTCTACTAATCAATCACAAAAAAATTTACTGAATACCGAATATTTAAAATTCATCTAATATCTAGAGGATCTTCCGAACAACCCAAAGAATAAAAATTCATACTTATATTTAAAATTAATTACTCTTCTAAAATTTTATAAAATACATAAATTTTCAAATAATAATATTTAAAGTATATTTTTATAAATTCAGACTTGTCTAATATTACAGTCAAAGCCTATATTTTTATTTATATTAGATAAGCTATCAGTTAATAACTTCCTTACAACATCAATGATTCTAATTCTATCTCATATTTCCACATTCATTCTTATTTTAACTATTTAAATTTACCTAGTTTGATCATCATGAAAACCTAATTTTGTCGATATCTGTTAAAATATCTCATACCAATTTAAAATTTAATGTATTATTTATTTGACATCCATGATTGTAGCATTGATTATAATAATTAACGAGTGTTTGTCATTTTTTCCATAAATTCTAATTTTTTAATTTATGTTAATTTAATTCTTTATAAATTCAAAATTTAATATAATTTCTTTCAATTAAATTTTTGTAATAAGAATATGTTCATAATATTTCATACAAATTTCAAACTCCACCATATACACTCACAATGTACTCCTCCTCCTGTTGTATATATAAAGTTGTATATTTTTATTTCTAATTTTGGACATGAAAAATAAAAAAGGATACACTTTTTCTCATATAAACCAACTAATACCCATAATACGCTCCAATTAATTGGATCCAAGTATCGTCGAATCCAAAATAAAGAAAGGTTTGCCAAAGTAGTCCTTTGCGTGCTCCTTAGCAAAGAACATCATGCATGCATGTACCATTTTGGGTTTTTCTTTTTTTTTTTTTTATTTTTTTTTTTTGCGTGGTTGGAGGGGAGGGAGGGAGGGAGAGAGAGAGAGTAAAAAATAATTTACTTTGGAATTTTAAATTCAAAATGTAATCCGGGTATAAAATTGGGATGATATATATATTAAATGAAATAATAAAATTAAAATTAAAAAAAGAAACGACAAATAATATTATATATTACACATAAAAAATTCCTTTGGGCAAGATGTTTGAAATTTTAATTATATTTTTTTATCAAGACAATATTTTTGGTGGGATTTTCTTAAAAAATGATGTTGATTGAGTTAGTTTAAGATAATTTTAGAAAATTGAAATATAATATTAATTGTAAAATTTTGTAATAATATTAATTTTTTGATAAATGGAATAAATAAAAATTATAAATACAGTCTTTTTATAAAGATATCTGGCAAGAGAAAATTAGCAAAATTTTCTGTAAATAAAAAATTGAAATCGAGAAATTGAAATTACATCTGAAAAACATAATGTTTTCATAATTTTTTTTATTATTAAAATTTTAAATTTGTTCCTCTAAATTAAAAATAAATAAAATAAAAATAAAATAAAATGTTTAATCGAAATTTAATGACGATCAAGGAGCTGACCATAATGAGAGGCCCATGAGATGGCGTGGACGCCTTGGCAGACAAGACAACAAACAGAGACAAGAAAACAACCTTACCCTTCTCAGGATACGGGGTTACGAGGAAGAGGAAGAACACAGAAAGAACAAGGATGAGGGTTTCGTGCGTCGCAATTGTAATATGGTTCTTGGTTTTCTTGTTCTTCTCTTATTCCAAAAATGGCTTCGTCGACTCCCGTGTGCTTCATCATCGTACCATCACCTCCGCCTCTAATTCCAACACTTTCTTGACCCAAGACGAGCTCTGGTTCAATCAGACTCTCGATCACTTCTCTCCTTATGTATGCCTCCCTCCCTCCCTCCCTCCCTCCCTCCATCCCTCTCTCTCTCTCTCTCTCTCTCTCTCTCTCTATTTTTGGAAAATTTGATTCCATTTTAGCATTCAACTATTGTTTTAGTAAAATGAAAAAGAAAAAACCTCGTTTACCTTTCGACAATAGCGCTTAAATTCGTCGTATTGTTCTTTTAGTATCGAAACCCTAATTTGTTTTTTCAATTTTATTTATGGGTTTTGTCCGTGTGTGTGTGAAAACAATTGGGGAAGTGACCTTTTTTTAAGATACTAGTTTACTATTTTGGATTTCTGGAATCGTTTCTGATTAGGTTGTTTTCTTCTGTAAAATGGGTTTCAGTTTGTTAGTCATTTGAACTTTAATTTATCATGCATAAGATTTTACTAGGTAAATTAGTGGTCATATTTTGATTGCTTTATGATCTTCAGGATCATCGTCAATTTAAGCAGCGGTACTACGAGTTTCTTGACCACTTTAGAGTCCCTAACGGACCGATCTTCCTCAAACTATGCGGCGAATCATCTTGTAATGGAATTGTCAATGACTATATAAGTGTAAGTCCTTCTAACTTGCATGACATTGTCTCTTGCGATCAAATTGGGCCTTTTTTTGTGTATTTTGATATCTATTTTGTAAATGACAGATAACTAGTTCTGTCCTCTACAATAATTTTGATTGGTGCTGGAGCCATAAAATGAGGGATTGCTGTTCCCCTACCTATGAACCCCACCAACCTTAGTGCTGAAGCTATTCATTCCCTGAACCCTTTGATACCATTTTAAGAGTTTTTACCAGCAAAACTATCTAACCTTTAGCACAATATCACATAATGGGGGCTTTGAATCCTTACCAATGGTAGGTCAAATGTTCAAAGTTGAAACTCCGTCCCTAAAAGAGGGATGATGGTGATGACAATTTGCCTATTGAAGAAAACCATTCACTAGTTTATTTGATGCCAACTCTCGTGGCTCTACAATGGTGGAAAAATCTTATATTTGTGTAACGTTGAGCAGGTTTTGGCAAAGAAGT
The DNA here is from genome assembly GCA_037126225.1 of Dillenia turbinata. Taxonomy (NCBI): domain Eukaryota; kingdom Viridiplantae; phylum Streptophyta; class Magnoliopsida; order Dilleniales; family Dilleniaceae; genus Dillenia; species Dillenia turbinata. Next base: position 21,971,553 of record JBAMMX010000017.1, on the reverse strand, counting down.
TTGGTGCAGCTGTGGTTTCTCTAGAGCATCGCTACTATGGAAAGAGTTCTCCATTCAAATCATTGACCACGGGAAATTTGAAGTACCTTTCCTCCAAACAAGCACTTTTCGATTTGGCTGTTTTCCGCAAGTTTTATCAGGTAATATATCTTTCAATTTGATTCATTTGCACCACCTTACTTAACCTTGTGCTGTTGGATCACATTTTCACTTCCAGCTAGTGAAGATTTTTATAGGAATAGGACTTTTCCTATTATGCTGCTTTACCAAAAATAGATAAATGAATAAATGGAATTTTTTCTTAACTTGAGTATTCTTGATAATTCTGGCTTTTTCCCACTGGCTTCAGTTCAAAGCTGAATATCCTTCCAATTCATTTTAATTCTCTGATCTTTTCATTAGATGTTTTTGCTTAATTTTTAGACTTATTTTCATCTTACATATCCAATTCATCCAACAACAAGGAGATGCTTTTGGCGTTTAATTTTCCTTTGTCAAGATCATTATGTTGAGCAACTTGCACTGTGCCTATATGTTTGCCAAGAACTTTTGGTGTCATGATTGTGATAAGAGTTATGGTAGTAATAGCACCTTTAGCATATTTTTCCAACAAACCTGTAAAAAATCATTTCCTTGTGCAAAGAGATCTTTGGGCAACTAAGATTAATTCGTTTAATATTGCACCAGTTGCATCTTCAACATCATGAAATGCTTAATCATCCCTTTATTTTTCAGAATTCCCTAAATGTAAAGCTAAATAGAGCAAATGCTGAGAATCCATGGTTTGTTTTTGGGATTTCATACTCGGGAGCTCTGAGTGCATGGTTTCGCCTAAAGTTTCCACACTTAACCTGCGGCAGTCTTGCAAGTTCTGCTGTTGTTCTTGCTGTTTACAACTTTAGTGAATTTGATCAGCAGGTTAGTTCCATCTTTGATAGAGTGTTGTCTTTGTATGCCCCAGACATTGTTTGCTCTCCAAACTCATCATTTCTTGTAACTCTTTAAGGCAGACCTTTGGTAAGATTGGCATCTATTTGGAATTTGTACCTTGTATTCTTTTTGGTCATCTCTTTGACATTCTATTGTGCAGATTGGTGAGTCAGCTGGTCCAGAGTGTAAAACCGCATTGCAAGAAGTGACTCAACTAGTTGAACAAAGGCTCTCATCCAATGGAAGAGCGTTGAAGACATTGTTTGGTGCAGATGAGGTAAAAATAGTCTTTCTTGATGGTGCAATTGAAGTATTACTTTTGGTTGGCCTTGGTCCTATGCCCCAACAAAGTTAATATATCTGCTGATTTAGATTCAATGTACTTTTACTAATGGTGTATATTTTACTAATGGTGGCCGACTCCAAATTTTAGAATAGAAGGTCTAGATTGTTGTTGTTGTTTTTGTATATTTATGGGATGCATAAAGAGAAAAAAGAAAAAAGTTTGTCTGTTGTAGTTTCTAAATTATTTTAAAGTCAAGATAGTGATTTCTTTAATTTATCTTTATCTTTCAAAATTTACAGATATGGTCTTTTTCATGGACATCCTCATACTTGCTTTGTCATATTTGTATGCATATGTTGGTTTGCTTTCATCAGCAGTGTCTTTAATATGAAAGATGCATATAACTAATCTTGAGTAGCTTTATCTGTACTTTTGTGCTTGCAGCTGCATAGGCAAGTCTACTAATAGTGATTGACTAGTTGAGTTTTTCAACTTCGTTTTAAAACTGCACTTGACATTCTTTACATAGATTGCTTACCTTGAAAATATGCTGAAAATGCTTGATTGCAGAAAATCTGGAAGAGAGATATTGCATATCATTTTACATAGGCTTCTTTTATATTCCTTAAAATGCATGATAAACTTACATTTCTGGTTGCAGCTAAAAATTGATGGTGATTTCTTGTACTTTCTGGCTGATGCGGCGGTTATAGCGGTAGTTGTGCCTTCCATATCAGCTCTATCATTTGATCTTAAAACAGCAAGGCAGCAGTTACCATTTTTCTTTTCCAAATTTTGCAGTTTCAATATGGAAGCCCTGATGAATTATGCTCACCGCTTGTTGAAGCTAAGAAAGCGGACAAAGATTTAGTGGTATGCTCCTGTCCTTTGAACTTCCTTGTTTGTGCCATCATGCATACTTCGAAGCCTAGAAGAGTGTTCTCCCTTAATTATGCATACACACCAGGGATGAAGCGAAGGGGTTCCCTGGGGGAGGACCTCCTGAAATTTTAATTTCTTTTTTTCCCAAAAAAAAAAAAAAATAGTGGCATTTCAAATGCCCCTAAAAGTTTCAAAATTTCGTTAGAAGTCTCAAAAATGCTACATAAGTCTTTTTGTTCCTTAAAAAATTATAATTGGTGCCCCTCCACCCCTGCCCCGCGATAAGGTTATCATTTTGTAGATAATTAGATTGAATGAAACTCTTTTGGACTGTATATTAGCAACCTCATTAAAAGTTTCTTTTTATTCATGTTCAAGATGTCAGAAATACTAAATTAAATGCCAATGTTATTTAATTTTGTTCTTCTCTATGTTTGCTTCTCACATGATACACAATCTACTTTGCAGGAAGCATATGCTACTTATGTAAAGGACTACTACCTAGGAAAGTTCAGAGCTAGTGTTAAAACATATAATCAACAACATTTGAAAAACACCGTTCCTGGTGAAGAAGATTCTTATGATAGGCTATGGTGGTTCCAAGTTTGCACTGAGGTTGCATATTTCCAGGTGGCCCCTGCAAATGATAGTGTTCGCTCGTCAAAGGTTGACACCAGGCAGGTTTCTTTATGCCTCATGTTTGTTGATGTGCTCTTGATTCGTCATCATTTTGCGAGTTCTCTTAGAAGTTGAATATGATCTATAATTTCTTTGACAATAACTAAGTACTTTTTCCCTTAATATAAGCTCTCAATTCTCATAGAGGCCATAGCATTTGCTACTTCATTGTGTTTGTTTTAGCTACATTTTACATATAAGCAATTAATCTTATTGAACTAGCTTTTGCAGATATCACTTGGACCTTTGCAAAAATGTCTTCGGAGAAGGCATCTATCCTGATGTTGAAGCAACAAATACATATTACGGTGGCACAAAAATTGCAGGTCTGAACATCGACTTCCGTATTTTTTAAGTTTTCCATTTATGTGTTAATGAATCAATCTTCTTCCTACGTTTTAAATTTTACCATGTTGGGTTTACACATTTGAAAGCTCCAGGTCCAAATTTGAATGTACATTTGCACATGCATAATGCATGGGTTTTAAGTATTTTAAGAAGTTGTTTTTGCTCTTGGCATCTTCCAATTTTAGATTTGTTAACAAGAATCTGTACCTTAATTGCACCCCTCGAGCAATGGTGTCTTTTTTTTTTGTGACTGCTGAAGAAATTATATACAACAAGAAACAAATTAGATAAAGCACTATATTGAGCGTAGTTTACAGACAAACTTCCGTTCTTTGACTGCTAGAACTAATGTCTTTTAGCAAGACAACACATGCCTGTCTTGATCTGAGGGAAAAAGATATACGATTGCTTTAAGACAACATCTCTCTTTGTGGCTCTGGACCTTGTACTTTGAACCTGACCTCCTTTCGCTTCTTATTTTATTTTGGGATGAAATTTCTGAAAGATATATATCCATAATTGTAGCTTAAGGAATGAGAAACAAATGATTTTCTGCTGTAAAAAAATGTTCTTGACCTTGTGCTTTTCATGTTCAGATTCTCACAATTGTAAACCTAGATAAATCATCTCTCTAATAATACTATGCTTTAGCAGGGTCGAAGATAGTTTTTACAAATGGTTCTCAAGACCCTTGGAGACGTGCATCCAAACTGGTCTCATCCCCAGAGAGTGAGTTGCATACAACCCTTTTGTATTCTAGAACCATAATGCAATAAATTGCTTTTTATTATGCATAATTTACCTAATTACTGCAACTTTGGTCCAATAATATTTTTCTCATCCATTCTTTCAACATTTTGCTTCTTTACTAATATGGTGCCGTGGAACATTTCAGTGCCATCCTACACCATCTCTTGTCATAATTGTGGCCATGGAGCTGATATGCGAGGATGCCCCCAAGCTTCTTTGAACCTTGAAGGTGAGTATTGCATAATACTGTGTTTTATAGGGTTAGTACCTAATTTTTGACCTAAAATGCTCAACATGGATGGCCTTCAAAAACTTACAGAATTAATACTCCATTTATGCAAATCTAAGGTCGCACATTCCCTATCTGTTCCTTAATGCATGCGGGCCACCTTTAAATAGTTGTCTCAGTTATGAGGTTGCTCATATTGTAGAAGTAACTTGCACAATTATTAGTACATATTTTGTTATATACTAGAGAATACTGTAGTTGCTTAGACATAGTAGCTCCACAACCTTGAAGATGGGCTTTTTCTTTATTTCGTCACTTTTTTTTTCACTCCATTGAGAGGTATTGGGGTCTGGGCTGTCCATGAATACATGTCAAAAATTGTTGCTTGTCCAAAGAGTCTTGCTATAATTTTGGTTCATGTTGCCAAAATCAGTGGATCGTTTCTAGTAGTGGAGTTCAAGCCACTAATCCCTTTAATCCCTTTGCATTTGCTTTTTTTGAGAATTGAATTGCCGCTGCCGTTGACTGCTAACTCGAGGGGCCAAATCCTTGACATTTTATAAAGGGTGCCTCACTTTTCCATCCTTGTATCAATGGCTAAGATTTGGTGTTCAGTTTGATCCCTCCAAAATGAGTAATCCTGGCGGGCCAAGTGAATTAGAGATTAGATAAGTCAAATCCCACGCAATAATACATATTAGCATGTTATGATTAATTCATAATCAACAAATAATGATGTGAACTGTTGCATAAAATTTGGTCAATTTGGTCCACAATTCATTTCTTCTATCTAACGTTGTCCGGATTGATTTGATTTGCTTCGTGCTATTGATCTTGCTATATTCTGAAGTGGTTATTTTGCTATTAGGTGATGCCCGGAACTGCAGCTCCCCTGATGCAGTCGAGAAAGTAAGGCAGCAAATCACTGAACACATAGACTTGTGGCTCTCTCAATGCCAAGATACGGGTCGGGGTTACCTCTGAAATCCTGGGCAAGGTTATATACATACAAAATTAAAGCTTTCCATAAACTAGTTTGCGTTTGTAGTTTGGTCAGCTCTTGAAAGGCCTGTCCATTTGTAACTCCTGCAGACTGGGTGGCCCATGCTTGTTATTGCATGTTCTGCGACAGCAGATAGACTCCAGATATTAATTACTATATTTCGGTCAAATAACATACTATAGTATAATATAGTAATATCAAGGGATTGTCTTATATCTTACGTTGCCTCTTTTTTCCCCTTATTTTATTTTATTTTATTTTATTTTATTTTTGGGGGGTGGGGGAAGCCCAAGAACAGCAAAGAAACAAGAAGCCGAACACAAGCTGGGTTGAGTTTGAGAATTGAAGTCACCGCCAGGTGGCAAAGACCGTGAGCAGTGGGCGGGCTTGGGTTGGGCCTTACTGGGGGCTAAGGACAATATGCTGGGGCTCGGGCCAACCTGGCCTGGCCTATTCCACCCCAACCTTCAAATATTTGGGGCTTTGGGTTCTTAATAGGAAGATATAAACCTCAAATCCGTTAAATTATAAAGTCGTGCTTAATTGGGTCAAGTTCATTTAGAACGGTAAGAAGACAACAAACCGAGTGTTAAGCTTTTTTTTTTCCCTTTTTTTTTCTTTTTTTTTTTTTCTCCACCACTAGTATCCAAAGCCATTATTCGATTCCTATTTAGAGGGTAATTCTCTCAACTTAGTTCTTTTCATTCTTAAATTTCAAAATTAAAATTTTATTAAGAGATTTACTATCTCATCTTATTGTTTATCTGACGATAGTGTTAAACTTTTATCTCTTTGTTGAGATTGAAATATTCTTCAAAAAGTGTAGGCGGGATTTAGAGTTGGTGCTAGTTTTTAGGAGAGGTATCAAGGCAAAGAAATTCGAGTTCATGCCACCAGGATCTCCATGGAAGTGACAAGATCAATTCATAGGCTTCGACTAAGTTTGTTTACTTTTCCTCTCGATATAGTACAAGCTACTCTTCGTACATTTAGATTAGTTACAGATAGCTTTAGTAGACATAGCCCTTGACAAACATTCCTTCTTTGGACTCTTCCAACTCTCCCTCGCCAGTGTACTTTCCAAGCTGAGCGAGAGAGTTAGCCTTGGCTCTGAAGAGCAGAGCTTCCTGAGCCGCCTTCACATTCTCTGGTCTTCCTCCCCACTTTTTCAAGCAAGTGTTCTGAAGTGCTCTTGCATATGAGAAAGACACATGCCATGGGTTGGGACCTTGGTTCATTGCATTCAAGTTCAGAGTTGCCTCCACTTCAGATTGTCCGCCAGACAAGAACTGCTCAACCACAAACAGGAACAACAATTAGTTCAGGGGGACAAAAGCTGCGTTAAAAGATTTTGTGCAGTGTTTATCTGTTATATCTGTCATCAAATACTCCATGACAGTTGTCCTCGACCAGTAAACTACTATTTTTCTAATATCTTAAATTTCATTTATGAACACAGAGTCCCAAAGAAGGAATATAGATACTTGCCATGATTCCTGGAACAGCCGGGGGAATTCTTCTCTTGAGGAGTTTTAGGGTGTAGTCGGCAACTTGTTGTGGGGTAGCCTTGTCTTCGCACTCGGCTCCAGGAGTGACCATGCTAGGTTTGAGTAGGATGCCTTCAAACATGACATTGTTCTCGGCGAGGTAGAAGAAGACCTCAGCCCAGACCTTTTGGGCAACTTCAAAAGTCCTTTCAATTCCATGGTCGCCATCAAGCAAGATCTCTGGCTCTACAATTGGGACCAACCCATTGTCCTGCACAATTCATTCCACCCGAGTCAAAATAAAAGCAAGTTTAAAAGGAAAGTGTTATTCTTCAGTGTCATGTCTTTACATAATGATAAGGCCAATCGAAGTATGCCACCCCAAACCCAGCTTGAGAAAATCAGGGTCGAAACAGCACTCAAGAATAACCTTTTACCTGTGTAATGGCAGCATAGCGAGCGAGACCCCAGGCTGGTTCCTTGACAGCAAGGGCAGAAGGACCATTGGGAATGCTCACAACAGTACGCCTTTTATGAAAAAACAAAAACAACATTAGAAAAGTTACATAGAAATCTTTGCTACAATCGAAGTTATCTCCAAATTTTCGTTACTAAAGAGGGTGGCAAATGGTACCATTTGGCAAAACGAGCTCCCTGTTGATAGTAAGCTGCAGAGCGGGAAGCGAGACCATCAAGACCTTGGCACCATGATTCATTATTTGAACCAGCCAAAGGAACCAAACCCTGCAAATTTTCTCGCCAATTTAGTCCTCAATTTACTCAAGGCACCATGTCTGCTAACTTTGAATCATTTCATGACCCCAACCTCAAAAAAAAAAGGAAATTAGCAGTATTTCAGCACATGTTATAAAAACCTTAAAAATGTTGCTAAAACTAAAATCCATTAAAATATAGTTTGTTCTCTAAGAATTATGACCTCTGTCCCTATGACCTGTCCGTGCATGTTCTACTTCATCTCCCTGATGTAAATTTCTTCCTTTAGCCCTGTTTATGTACCTTGTCAACTTTGATGCCAGGAACAATGTTTTGCTCAACAAGAACATCGACGATCTTCCTGCCATCAACAGTAGATTGGTAGAGTGTCTCCTCAAAGAGGATTGCGCCACAGATGTAGTTGCCGAGGCCTGGTGCTGAAACTAGCAGTGTCCTGTATGCCTGGCGGTTGGCCTCTGTGTTCTCTAGCCCAATTGAGGCTAGACGTTTCCCACATGTTGCATTTGACTCATCCATGGCCAAAATTCCACGTCCGGGAGATGCAATTGTTTTCTGTTTTCAACTCACCAAAATTCTCAATATCAGGAAAATTTTGCATTCATTTTTATGGGATCACTTAGCAATCATTGAAGTTGGAATATTTAACGAGACTAAAGAGATCTGTCAATTTTGGATACTGAGGCCTCTTTCTCTAATGCCAAGTAAAATAATCCATTACTCCGCAACTTCAATTTCATAAGAATTGATTTATCTTGATAATTTATTATTTTTTAGAAAGGGTGAAAAGGGTTATTAGTGTTATTCGACTGGGTTTTACTCTCATGCTAAATGGGGTTTTTCCTTTTTTTTTTTTTTCATTTTTGTTTCTCGCATGGTGTATTGTGTGGCAGTAAAAATTGAAATACTTTTGTCATTTATAATTGCCACAAAGCATATAGCAAAAATGTACATACCGCAGTGTTGATGAGCTCATCAGCGTATGAGCTAGCACGGATGGTAAGCCCAGAGGGTGCAACCGGGTTGCAGCGGGACACTGAGACCGCAGGCTGGCGAAGGGTCTGACCCTTCACCCACTCAGACTTGTCTAGAACAGGAGATGCTTTGAGGAGGGATGCAGATGCCATTTGAGTATAAATTTAACTTCTATGCAAAACTCACCAAAGGCCAAGTGAAGCTCTTTGTTCTCTCTCTCTCTCTCTCCTGGGCTTAGAAGCAGCTTGAGCCACTGTTCTTATAGTTCCACATCTTCATTCGCAAGATATCTCATTTGAGGCTGTAATGCATTGGCCAATAAGGCATTGCCATGTGTGATTAACGGTTGGTGTTTCCCTGATAATTGTCACGTTGCAGAAGTAGTTTGAAGGTCTCTCTAAATGATTAACGGTTGGTGTTTCCCTGATAATTGTAAAGCCAGAAATATATATATATATGTATTGAACTTCAAGACATATCGTGCCACTCGGTTGACAACCCCATTAGACAACAAAAGGAGGTTGAGATATTTGTTACTATTTCATCTCCATTTCATATTCAGAAACATGATCATCATCGTCAAGATCCAGATGACATGACATGATAATGTATTCTCTAGTTGTTGGTTTTTGTTCATACCCCACTATTTTCCATGGTAGTTTCTGGTTTCTTTGTTTTTGTTCTTTGTGTTGAAACACCATAATTTAAGGGTAGGTTTGTGCCCAATCTGAACTTTAATTTATTTCGTTTGTGCCCATTTTGAAAATTAGCTTTTCCTATGTTGATACCCATTTTAAACCTTGTCGGTAATTGTTCTAGGGTCCTAAACCCCTCTTTCAAAAAAAAAAAAAAAAGCATTATTATCAAAAACATATATAACTTAAATACAACTTTATTGCAGTGTTTTTAAAATCAGACCGAACAAGCCAATTCAACCAGGAACCGTTCTATAGTTTGATTTAATTTTTACTATTAAACCAAATTAAGTTAAATCTGGTCAATATTATTTAAAATCGATCAAAATCAATAAAAATGGTGAATCGTTCAAACCAGTTCAAAAAAAAAAAGAAAAAAAATAGCTTGTGTGACTTTTCATTCTATCGATTTTTTTTATCTTTTGATCTTTTGTTTCGTTTCATACTCTTTTCTCTTCTACTCCGCCATCGTCTCTCCTTCCTGACTGAAAAGGTTTCATTTCTATTTTTTTATAAAGATATATAAATTTTATTTTATTTTAAAATACATAACATACAAATTATATATATATATATGATATCATAGTGATATTATCCAATTCATAAAATGGTTTGATCGGTTCAAATTATCAAAAAATATTGTTTTATTGTTTTATTGTGAATTATTTTAGATACATAATATATAATAAAATAATAAATCAACAGATTAATCGAATTATTTATTTATTCGGTTTTAAAAATATTGTTTTATTGTCGAGTTATCAATAACCGTTTAGGCGTTTGATTCCGCAAACAAGAGGAACTTGGCAATTATTGGGCCACAAGGCCATAGAAAATCTAGAAAATCAAGTTCCTTTGTCCCCTTCTGGAATCAAACCAATGGTCACAATCTAGTAACAGCAAGTCTTGTAATAGGTCCAATGCGGGGAATGGGCCGAGGTTGCATTCACCAGTCACAACCAGACCATCATAATGGTTAGCTGTATCGGCCATGGCCCCATCGTTCAAAAGATCTAGCAAATTGTGCTTGAAAAGAGTTTGGTAGGTCGCGCACGTCCACAACATCTGGTCCAAAAGAGCCTGAGAGGAGAGGGTTTGGTGGACAGGGCTCAACAACAAGCCTTGGGGTTGCAGCAAAACAATAACCCCATGTCATTAGAACCACTAAATTGCTTGAGAGACACTAAGCTAAAGTGGTCGGTTCAACTTGAGAGCATAATAATGATAGCTTAGCTAGTTTCCAAGCAGCTTCGGCCCAAGCAAGTTTAACCAATCCGACAATATGACAATAGGTGAAGATTCAGTGATTACCTACGATAATCCGACCCTTGTAACTAGTCATGCAAATCAGTCTTTCCTATCCCAAAGGGAGCTTTAGGGAGGATGATGTTCCATTTTCTCCACCAATAATATGCATAACTCGGAGTTCGGGGAATGTACCCCTCGAAACCAATCTCTTCATGCTCATCACAACCACACTATGATGTGGTTTGTGTCACTACTGCATCCCAGGGGTAGATTATGGAGTTTAAGAGAAGAAACGCAAAAGACAAACATCAGACCTTTATAAAATGAAATGCAGAGGCTGACCTTACATTCACCAAACCAGTTCAAAATTTCTTCCCTTACATGTCTTCGCTCCTCGAACAACCACCAATCTTCTATGGCTACACAAATCTTTCCCTTCTCTCTAACTCGGAATCATGTCACAGAATTTCACAGTAATCAGATGAAGACATACCTCTGTGTATTATATGGTTGGGGAAAAAAAAAGTCACAGCCTACTGACAGCTATTGTTGACTAACAAAACTTTGGGAATTTTGAGAACAGAAATCATTTCAGATATGTTGAAGAAACCCAGAGTAGAATATAGGTTATCAATGATGTTGAAACTTCCAAACTCCTTGGTCCTTTAAGTATGGGTACGGGGGGGATCACGGACACCATCAAAAAGGTTCCCAGCAGCCAAGATAGAATAAATGCTCCAGCCCTGCAATAGAGTAATGCAATGAGGATCTAAGAATTACATAGCTAGGCAAAAATTGGATAATAAGAACTCTATAGCAGTACACATACCCATACAGTAAAGCTCGGATCTTGCTCTTCAGCCTGTCATATATGAAGTACATTGTAGCAATTAGAGATATGGCTACCTGAAGGGTTGGGCCTTCTTCGGTTGGAAAGAGAACAGTAAGGACTCCAAGTACAACAAAGGCAATGCTGGTTTTAATGATGAAGTTTGTTGAAGGCATCTGGAACCTGCTGATGACAGCCTGCACAACACGAGACTGAGTCACTTCCATAACCTTCTTCTTGATGTTGATTTTTGGATTCTTCCTCTCATGAAACTTTTGCATAATTATTTTGTCATGGGCAGATTCAATTGCATCGAGACTGGGCTTGTGTCCTGCATATCTCCGTACCAAGAAGTTCCTTGCAGCTTGGATTTCATCTTCAGATGCCTCCCTGCTGATTCCAAGTCGTTTATAAGGATCCCGGACATTGATTCTTGGAAAAATTGCTGCACTTAAAGAGACGTGATGCTAAGATTTGAGCTTAATTGAGAAGCTTATTAAACAGAATAACAGAACAATGATGAAAGTACAATCAATCATATATGTCAACCAAATAATAATTTATGTGACAACAAAAATCAGTGCCAAGAATTTGGAACTCATACATTAAGACGGATGTCCTACAGTTGAAGCATGCTTGTTAGCATAACACTGAACCAAGGCATTCTAGTGTCAAGCAAAGATATGCAGTCGCTCACATGCATGTATACTTGCCTACTTAGTATGTTTGACAGAGAGAGAGGACATAAACGTTCATTATTATTGTCCCAGAAGTATTAAATCTGTAATTCTTTGTAGTTTTGACAGTCCAGGAGAGATGGATGGCTCTTTAACATGGATTCCATTAGGAAATATAAACAGCAAAATGTTAAGGCACAAGAAATCTGTTTCAAGAACCAGTAGTTATGCCAAGAAAAACTTTTCAGATATTAAGGACTCAACAAGTACCAGGCAACTTATGCGATCATGCAACAAAAGCTGAAATTCATGTTTATCACCAGTTATTTGGCCAATATCAAGCAAATCTTACCCCATATTCTATTTAAGTCATCCTTAAATGTGGAAAGCAACCAACTCAAATGGTTCACTGGATACCTTAAAGTAAATCTTTATGTCAAAACAGACCATCTTAAAATTTCTCCTAAAGATTTCTACGTTATCACTTGTCAAACAGAAAGGTAGATGGTGAAGAATGCACCTAACTTCCTTCCTACACAAAGGTTCCACATATAAACATGAATTAACTATTTCTTCCTAACCATTAACTTTGTGTACAAATCTATATTTTCTAGTTCACACATCTTAGCAAAAAATGAAGAATAAAAAATAAGCTGTTGGTCATGACTTCCTGTCAAAAAGTTGGTAATAAACAAGAAACAGCAGAAAATCCAGGCATACCACTTGGGTCATTTGTCATATCACCATAAGAAGCATCCATTGCATTCCTGATCACATAATTTCGCAATTTGTTACACCTTTGTGTAGAACAAGCCCAGTATTTTCTGCAACCAATTGTAATAGGCAAAAAGATCACTATAAGGCATGTAAAACCAAGTAAACGAGCCTAAGTAATATATCACTAAAGAAGATCAATACCTTTCTAGATGGACTACCTCCACCTTGTCTCTGAACTTTCTAGCATTGAAAAATGATAAAAATTGCCCACGTAGTGCTTTTGAGCTTTGTGCAGGTGGAAAAATACAGTAACATGAGGGACCACCAGTCAATCCAGATATGGTCATCTTTGGATATCCAAGAAGCTTTTAACTCTCTTATGCTCTCACTTTCATATGCCTGAGAATTTTGGGGATAGGTTGATAAATGATTTTTTTTTTTTTTTCTTGTTTTAGGGGAGTGGGGGAGAGAATAAGCATAGTGCACAAATGGAACTAGCCCTAACTAGATAGCACATATTGACTAACCATCAAAATGATTATTTCACAAGAGATCAATACAAAAAACGAGGGGAGATACACGCACAAGTTCTGCAAAACAAACATCCAAAACTCCATCTCTACTTGATCACAACTAAATAGACTCCATAGCTCAGGTGACACTTGTCTAATTTGACTCATACCCTCAAAATAACAAATGCACTATCAGTACGAAGACATAGACAAACATGCTGTACATGAGAACCAACACATTCATAACGAGAGAAGCACACGCGAGGTATATCAAAAACAATGGGTGCCGATAAGTCTGTAAAGCAGCAACAAAAACCACAAACATGCATACAGCAAAGCAACAATTTGAACAAACAAGTATAGGGCACAAAATTCCAATCCCATAAGCATCCCATCTAGGGTAGTAGTTTCTTACTACCTTTCGCATCTTAGACGAAGAGAGCACCGAATAACCTACTCAGACATCAATTGAAAACATTATTCTACCAATGAACATGCCTAAATTCTCAGTCTTAGACCATCAAGACAAAGTATAATTCAAAGGATTACAAGATTAGGGATTAGAAACTTCAACCCCCAAACCCCCACATAAAAAATGCGACATAAAATTCATTTTTCACAAGTACAATCTCTCCACATGGTTAAAAGCAACTAGTGGGTTAAGACCCAGAAGAGCAAAACCTATTTTATGTCCAAAATATAACTAGTCAGTCATACATAGGACATGCTTCAACGATGTTTGCATTTTTTTTTTCTTTTCACCACAACAAGACTTGCAAAATATGATACACAAAAGCAGTTGGAAGAGTGCAACTACCACTTCAATTAAACATTAATCAAAAATGAGAGAGAGAGAGAGAGAGATGATGAGAAGAAAGCCAAAAGGTAGGGGTTTTTTGACTGACCCAGCTCAAGAATCAGCTAATTTCAATGCAAGATATGAAAAATCAGTACGCTTGAGCAGTGGATGTCGAACTTCGGAGAAAATGATATCGGGGAGAGAGAGAGAGAGAGAGGAGAGAAGGGAAACTTGGGCAAAGGTAGGGGGCGACGGCGAAGGGAAAGAGCTTCGAAACACCCAAAAACAAAAGACAAAGGTATTGCATTTCCGTTGCCGGGAATCGAACCCGGGTCTTTCGGGTGAGAGCCGAATATCCTAACCGACTAGACTACAACGGATTTGCTGGGTGTTTTCAAAAAACTATCTATATTACATTATTTAATTGAATGGGCTAACCACTAATTTTCTTGCTCTAGCCCAGTACCCTGGCCCAATTAGTTGAATAACAATAATAGTCCAGCCTTTTTTTTGGGTAAAGATAATGGTCCGACCATGGTCCAAAAGACCCAGATGATTTTTTATCCCCAAGGGACAGCCTCATGATAACAATCTCTTATCTTAATTGGATTTGAATCTCATATAAAGATAATGGTCTGGCCATCCTTTTGTTTCCTCTCTCTCTCTCTACTCGTTATTTCTTCTCTTTTAAGAAAAGAGGAAAAAATAATAATAGAACAACCTATCCAATAAATCCAAATACCAAAAAAAATTATTGCAATTCAAAAGGCTATCATGCTAGTATCTTAGCATTTGCAACTATCTATTCAATTGTGCTCTTATTACTAATCTACAAACTACAATGATCTAGTCCACCAAAAAAATACAATGATCTAGAAAGGCTTCTTACATACTCATACACAGAAAATATATATCATATACATACAAACACAAAATACATAGTTTAGTTAGACATGAACCAAAGTGGGTAATGGGATAATCTAATGGTCACAGTCCCCTTCTTCCAATTCAGTGATTTCGGGATCAAATCGTGATTTAATTTTAAAAAAAAAAGAAAGAAAAAAAAAAAGAAAAAAAAAGTGGGTAATGGGATCAAACCAAAGGGTTGCAGTCAATGAGTCCCATTCCATGCCACTACTGCCCCTACTTATGGTGAGGTAGAATTTTGAATCTATAAGGCAATCTCTCTCAATCATGAATTTGAGCACCTCCCATCCCATGTTTCCCAACCTTTTGTCACCATCCACCATACCCTCTTCCCAAAACATACCATTTTGCTTTCTTCTTTCCGTCAACCCCCACTTGCCAACTTTAGTGCTAGTAAACGAAAGTGAAAAGCCAGAGTATTGAGACAGTGTGTCCCACAATTTGCATGATTTTCCATGCAATTTAGGGTTACTATTTTTTTGTCATCCTTGTATTTTTTAAACTCCTTCACACGCAATCCGATCTCAGGAATGAAAACATCCAATTGAACAATGCTTTCTAAAAGGAGGAGCACATATTTATGACTGTTTAATTATAAAATATGTCCGTTTAATTATAATTAGGATAAATTCTGATCATAAAAAATTTTTTCATAAAAAATTTCGAATGATCAAATTTATTTTGATTATAATTCAATAATCACTACTATCATCAATATCGATATCTATATAAATAATAATAATGATAAATCCTAATAAAAGGGAATAATTTCAAAAGATAAGACTAAAGAGGGCATTACCTAGTTTGAACAGTGTCACTCTTCCAAGGGATTATGCTATAATTAAACCTTCTTCTCTTTATAGAATGAGCCCGAGTGGAGTAACCATGATTATATCAAAGCCAGGAATAACACTTTATGATGAAATTGACCAAATTCATTTTATAAAGAATAAATTTCAAAAATCTAAGCAACTACAATGAATACAACACTTTCATACTTAATAAAACCACAATGGCTCACAAGAAAAAGGGCAATTCCTTGTATTTTTTGGCCTCACGAGACCTCTCAAGATGGGTGACGGTGACTCATGTTCACAGATAGACCTATATCAAGAGTCCTTGGAGACTGATAGTCTCTCTACTTTCATCATTATTTTCTAATTTGATTTCACTTAATTATATATTTTTATTCCAAAAAAAAGTAGACCTACATAAAGATAGGCCCAGGTGGTTCCAAGGGAATATCTTTTTTTTTTTTTTATTACAACAGAATTCGAATACCGGATTACAGAATCCAGAGAGAGGGATTCTTGTCATTCAGCTATCTCCTTGAGACCCCAAAAAAATATTTTAGTTGTCACAATTCTCTTCCCATAATCCGATGATCTGAAGTTAAAATTTTAATATAACAAAAAATATGGTAGACTCAAATGTGATTTCTTCATCCTCTTTTTTTATGTGATCCTAATTCTATCATTTGCTTCAAATCTCAATGTGATTGTTTCATGAAAATTTAATCCAATCATGATCGAGAACAAGGGAATTGGAGGCATTGATTCGGGTCATTTAAGCGTAGTATAGGAAGAGAAAATTATTATTATTATTATTTCAAGAAACCTTAATTTATCTTTCAATTTATTTGTATTTTATTTTATTTTATTTATAATATTTTTAATTTAAGTATTTTTTTGAAAATAAGTTTAATCTCAATTTTCTCAAACACGTGGATCTTAAATTGTAAGAGTGCCCTCCTGCAAGCTGCCACCGCTACTTCCAGAGATTGCATTGATGACCTTGAAGAAAAGAAGAAGAAATTGAAAATTACACCAAATTAAAACAAAAAAAAAGAACAAAACTTATCATTAAATAAAAGGATGAGAATTTCCAAATGTGCCCCTGGTTTCTATTTGAACAAGTTTGCACTCCCGTTTTGAGCCAGAGGCCGATTTTGGTCCAGTGAAAAATTGCCGTTCACAATAAGGGGAAATCTTCAATTCAGTAAAAAATGATTTTTTTTTTTTTTAAAATTGGCCAAAATACTTTTAAAATTAAGTAAAAAATTAAAAATATATATTAAAATAGATCACTACATAATTTTGTCTATTATATTATCGACTCATTTGATTCATGTAATATTATTTTCTGGGTTTCGAATATAACCTCTACGTCGCGACGTGATCGAAAAAGACTGATATATGGAATATAATCCGTGTAGCATTAGTCTAAATTTAATACCTTGTATCCTCATGACATTGTTAAAATCCCATCCTCCACACCAAATTGCCTAGATAGGGAAAAAGGAAAGGACATGAGAAAATTTTGTATTGCAGACACTTTCCTCACGAGTCACAACTCCCTAGCAGTCAGCAGACTCAAACAGAAAGAAGAAGACGCATATGCCAGTAAGGTCACCAGAGTCTAAGGGCATGATAAGTACAGATAAGGAAGATACAACCAGACCCTCTAAGATTCCTCCCTCCCTCCCTCCCTGTCTCCCTCTGTCTCTCTCTCTCCCTCTCTCAAACATTCAGAATGTTGGTACCAAACTTGCTCGTTTTGATTGCATTGTTTAGTATTGCAAGCAGCTCTTTTTCGATGCCAAATGCATCAAATGGATTGGTGGTGACTGAACAAGCCTATATGAGTTGGGTAAAACACATGGGGTCTCTCAAGCATTCTCTCTTCCAAAAAGTACAGAACAAGCTCAAGCCTTGCAGGACTATCAAAGTTAACAAAAACCCAAAGAATGGTGATTTTGTCACCATACAAAAGGCCATTGACTCACTCCCTCTCATGAATCTTTGCAGAGTTGTTATCTTCATTAGTGCAGGAACTTATAGGTACCCAATTGTTCAAAATTGCCTCTCTTTGTCCATACTTCATTTTTTATGACTCTCTCTCTCTCTCTCTCTCTCTCTGTAGGGAGAAGGTCGAAATTCCAGCGACAAATGCATTCATAAGCATGGAAGGAGAAGAGGCAGATAAGACCATAATAGAGTGGAGTGACACTGCAGAAAAAAAGGGGCAGAGTGGCCAACCATTAGGGACCTTTGGTTCTGCAACTTTTGCTGTTAACTCACCTTATTTCATTGCAAAGAACGTCACCTTCAAGGTCTGTCATCACATTTTCAGCTTAAACCACCAATCGTTAATTTACTGGACTATTAAAAAATTTCCCAAATTCTCTCCCCATCTTAACGGGTTGAGGTAGAGTTTATGGAAAATTCTATGGAACATAATATGTCATCAATGTATTTAGCCTTCCTTTACGATGTGCCACATAGTTCATCTCAATGAAATATATGAAAATAAAAAGAAATTATAAATTTTAAGAATGTTTGGTTGGTGACAGAACAAAGCACCCTTGTCACCATCAGGGCCTCTAGGGAAGCAAGCGGTGGCACTGAGAATCTCAGCGGACAATGCAGCTTTTATTGACTGCAAATTTATAGGAGCACAAGACACACTATATGATCATACTGGGAGGCATTATTTCAAGAACTGCTACATTGAGGGTTCTGTGGACTTCATTTTTGGGAATGGGCTTTCGCTTTATGATAGTAGCCATTTGCGTGCTATTACCAACAGCTATGGGGCCTTGACTGCACAAAAGAGGGACAGTTTGCTTGAGGAAACTGGATTTTCCTTCATGAATTGTACGGTTACAGGCTCAGGTGTTCAATATCTAGGGCGGGCTTGGGGCACTTTCTCTAGGGTTGTCTTTGCTTATACTTACATGGACAAGATTATCACTCCCAGAGGATGGTATGATTGGGTAGACAAGAACAGGGAGATGTACGTACTCATTCTCTCTCTCTCTCTCCCTCCCTCCCTCGCTCCCTCTCTCAAATGGATTCTGGGTTTTGCAGGACTGTGTTTTACGGGCAACATAAGTGCAGAGGACCAGGGGCAAGCTCTGGAAGCCGAGTATCATGGTCACGAGAGCTCACACAGCAGGAGGCAGAACCGTTCATCTCACTTAGTTTTATTGATGGTCACGAATGGCTTCCCAACATGTAATGATATTGTGCATGCTTACCACACAGCAGCTTAGAGATCTGGAGTGCAATGTAAATCTCACCCTGTAAATCAGATTGCTGCAATATCGTTCTCTCCTTGGGATTTTCTTCTACTCGCAAGAATGCAATTGCAAAAGGTACACATTAAAGAACCACATGGGGCACCAGTTTTACATTAAGCTTAAGTTACAGATCGTAATGAGATCATATCTAGAAAATTAAACGCAATTGGCACTAAGAATTTACTATATATGCATCATCTGTACATTTTCTTTTTATCCCTTTTCCATCTTGGACCGAAGGAAGATGCGGAGAGGTACATGCAGCTTTGAAACCAATTAACTGTACAAATACATCATAGTGCCACCTAAAAGAAAAATATAGTCCGATTAAAAGATTGGTGAAGGTAAGAAATAGCCCATTTGAAGCATAAATGAGATCTGAATTCATTCTATGCAGAATGGGAGTATGGACTTGCACTTTTTAATTAGTTTTATGAGAGCAAAGGAGGAAATGCCAGTGCAAATTCTGAGGGTGCTATTAATATCATCATCATTTACTGAATTAGTGGCAAACACAGATTTTACACAATAAAATGACAATAAGCCAAGCCAAAGAGAGAAGTGACATAGTAACTTACAGTATCAGGATGATATCACGACTGGAAGAGGGTAACAGTTGCAATATAGCCATTCTTCATCACCTGTTAATGATCATTTTCAACAATCACTTAATAGCATAGCTGGATAATGGCATTAGTTATTTGTGCATAATACAAAAGGACACATACACAAGAACATAAGATGGATACTGTAATTATCAGAATCACTCACTTCAAATGCGACATTCTGATAACCATATACAAATGTAGATCCAAAAGGATTGCTGGTAGATCCTTGTGTTTGAATAGCAGCTCGGCCACAATCCCCAAGAATCTCCTACAATTGTGACAGTAATTGACCAAATATCAACACTCAGCAAAAGCAGATAATCTACTTTTTAAATTATAAAAAAAAAAAAAAAAAAAAAAAAAAAAAACCCTGAAAAGTTAGAACGCTGAACTAGAATTCAAACACATTAAACAATCAGAAATTCATAAAAGATGCCTGACAGATATATTTTAATAATTTGTGTACACAGGCCTGATCATATTCAGAGCACTCTAAAAAAAGACTTCAACCATAAATAAATAAGTAAATAGGGGACCAATGTGAATAATATTCAGAAGCTTTTATCAAGGATACCAGATCCAAGGAAAGAAAACAACTTAATCAAAATGCAATATGTATACCTTTACTTGCTCCCATTTTGTACTAGGTGTAATGGTCTGCTTATCTGCATTTGTGTCTGGAAATGAATCCCCAACTGTAAGCAGCAAAAGACATTATAATCTAGTTTTGATGGTGTTAAACTCGTGGAAACAGCCTCTTTGCAAAAAAATGCAAGAGAATGCTACATACATAAACGCTCACCCTCCCCCTACCCCCACACTAAGTCGGGAAGCACTTTGTGCACCGAGTGAACCCTTATTTTTTGATGGTGTTAAAGCCCTCAAGCATGAAAAGCCACTTACAATCAGAACCATAGATTACAAAATTGCACTTTATGTAGGAGTTGAAATCAGCATGCCCAGGATAATTAGTATGCAAGACAAATTTCTTGATTTTATGTGTCTGCAAATACAAAATCAGCAACTCAGATTCCCTTCCAAATATCAAACTTGGCATTAGGAATATCATAAGATATGCAGAAAAGGTGCACCTGTCCATCAAATAATATGTCCAGACCCCGTGTGAAAAAATTGTAGAAGTAATCGCCACAAAGTGTTGTTCGCGGACGAGGATCTGACGCAGAGTGAATTACCATCTGGTCCACCTGTACAGCTAAAAGAAAAAATCAATCCAGCAATTGTCATAAGACCTGAACATCCAATAATAGCTTGGTATCATTGGTTTCTCTTAACAATAAGATTGAAAGAAATGCACAGCAGGAAAAACTGTAGCCCTGGCTCATATCATCTGCAGTGTGCCCTAGAACCATGAATTTTTTATATCTTTCACCAAGGCCATTTCATGATCATAGCTGGTCTTTCAAGAGAAAGATTCATGCAATTGGCAACTTGGAGTGAGAAAAATTGGAAGTAGAATCAAGCAATCAAGACACTCACTGCCAGTGTCATCTCTTAACCTATTGAGCTAAACATGCAATAACAAAATAGAGAGTGTGGGTAGGAATACTGGCCAAGAACTACTAGTGGCGTCATCTCTTAACCAATTGATCTAAAGAGGACCACAAGAAAAAATAGAGTTCATCACATATGGTTTATCTAAGACTTGTGATAAGTTGTGGCTGATTGAAATTTATTTATTCATGTCTGCTCATTTCCAATGTTTATTTCTTTTGGTCAGGGGAAGGATTTAGTTTTACTGTAAGAAGTTAAGGACCAATAAGATTTCAGGGTTCTAGCTACTCGAGATCCAAGAAAGAATATCCTGTGCAACTAAGCCAATGGTATAGAATAACTGCAAGTTTCAAACTGAAACAATACGATATTTAGAAGCACCTGCTTTTGATGAATTCCACAAGGACGACCTAATTCAGTCCATACGTCCTGCATAACAAAAATGTAAATAAATTAGACTCTAGGGCAACAATTGACACAATTGTTGATATCTTAAAGGCAACAGATAAGCTTGTACTTGTCGACACTGGCACATAACTAGAAGGTTGAATGATATGCAGTATCTTAAATTATGAGCCTCACTTCATATTAGCAATGACAACCACCAATTATGCATGTATTGCCTATAAGTCTGTCACTATGCATCTCTACGCAAGTATGCTAGAGACTGCATGCATGTGCATTTTGGCTAAACTACAAATCATTGCCCCTCCACCAACATCCCCTGGAGTTATCTTCTTGCAGATGGTGCCTCAAGTTTAACTACAGAGGTGCCTCCCTACCAAGTTCCAGGCTTTCTAGCATGAAACTATAAACTAAACAAGGAAGTACCAGAAGATAGTGGGAGTTGCATGAACAACTATAGTATGCTGATTATAGGCAGCTTGTGTGGATGACCAATTATATCAAATTCAACCAGGTCGGGAAAGTGGGCAGAGCTAAATTAATCAGGAAAGCAACCCCTAGTTCAAGTTTATTAAAAAGACAACAAGAAGTGTAAAAACAACAGCTCAAAAAAAAGAAAGGTATTCATGACATCAACACTAAAACAAACCTGTGGTGATGCACCAAAAGGGATATGCTGACCACCAACCGTAAACCATATCTCTTCTCCAAGCTGGATTCAACATTGCACAAAAAACAAAAAGATTTCAGAATACAACAATATCCTTCATTGCAGAATTGGTCAACTCTATCTTCTCTATAGATTCCGGGACACTATCAACTTAGTGAAGAGCCAAAGAATCCAATTAGGATCATGCTTAAGGCATAGTACAAGCATACAAGAAAAAATAGTATAGCACAGTACGAGACAGTTGGCTAACCTTCACATGCACCTCCTCCATGTAGAGGCTGCCCACAGGCAGTGGCGGAGCAGAAGCTTTGTCCATGAAGGAGCCCACACCAACTTTTTTATCCATGGATTTATCATATATAGAAACACGGCATGTAACTGGAGTAGTGCCATCTGGAAATTCCAAGGGCAGTTCCGCTGATGTGGTGGAAAAGAGGAGAGACATAAATAAGTAAATTACAGATGGAAGGCATAAGTAGAAGCTCAGGTATCTATAGAATAACATAAATAAGAGTGATGATGAATACCTTCTCCATCATGACAGCAGTCAGCATACTGGGTGGGAATCGGAAATGCAAAGGATAGGCCCTGCAAGTTGCAGCTAGACATCAATACAAATTCTCACAAAGAATGACCTGGAACTACATGATAAGCAACAGGCTGCCTTTGCGAACATACTGGGTAGAACAAAGTGTAAACACCTCTATCCTTGTCATAAGTTCCTGGAAATGTTGGCCCAAATAGTGCATATACAGCCACAAAAGTGGCTAGAGTGGATGGTCCCCTGAAAGTATAGATGAGAGTTCAGTCATAACATTTGATTATAGAAAAAGATATCAAAGATAATCCTATGCCATACCCAATAAGTGAAGTAGCATAGCACATCTGGAGCCGTTTGATATCAAAAATTTCAACAAGGCGTAGCCTCTACAAAAGAGCTCCAAGTTAGATGACCAAACAATACAAAACACATGAAGCATCCAAATAACCAAGAATCTGTGAAACTGATATACCAAGGCAGCAGGCCCAGTTCTATTATAGACAACAGAAAGTGAAATTGGGGGCATTTTTCTGGTGAAAGATAAGATGCACAACGAACACATGATATGCCTTTAAACTAAATATTGTTGAATTGTAGACAACCAGATTGGAGTCAAATACCCCTGAAGTCATAAAGTATGGTGATCAAATTACACCAACAATTACTACAATGCAACAATAACACATGCAGGGGCAAAGGGAGGGGTAGAGCAAGGGGGTTGGCAGCTCCTGCCATACTGAAATTCTAAGGAAAAAAATATAATTTCAAAAATTTTAACCCCAAATATTGTTTGCCCCCTAAAAGTTACAATCCTTATCCTCCTTGAAATTATAACCTCAAATGTATATTGTATTCCACCCCTAAATAACAATTTCTGGTTCCATGCCTCTACACATGTGATGAAAATTATTCACTTCCAATGTGTTGCAACTGATATTTTTAAAATTTTTCAGCAGCTTGAACCAGTCCTAGATTATTAAGGTCTTTGTTTGCCAAAGATTACTCCTCATGGCCTAGCATTTTATAAGGGTGTTTTTATGCATTCCTGGTAACTATAGGCAGAAGAGATGAATTTGCCTCCAGTTCTCCAGTCTGTCCATTTGTATTCCACACAATTTTACATTAACAACCGTGGCACTATCCTCTTATCTTCAAGTATTGAAACAGGAAGTCGCAAAAGAAATGGTTCAACTTTAGTTATCATTCAAGTGGAACAGCATATACGGGCATCCCTCCCCCAATAAAAGAAGATTAAGAAATTTAAGATATAGGATTGGTGTACCTGCGACCAAGGGTCAAAACGAAGATGAAATCCATGATCAGGGAAGCTAATTACGATATCCAATTTTAGAGGATCCTGCATACAAGAAATGATGGGGTGTCATTCCAATTTATGAAATCCATGATCAAGGAGGTTAATAACAATATCTAAAACTTGTTTTAACTTTTGGTCCCATCAAGACATAATAACCAAATATTTGAAGAGAAAATGGTTAAGATCTAATTGCTACAAGCTTCCTCCTTCCTACTCCCTGCCCTCCCTTTTCTATTCCAACATGTTCCTAAAATGAATTCCTATTGACAAGTCAATATCTTTTTAATTTATGTTTCCTAATTCCTTCCTTGTTTATCCTATATAATACATTGCATTAGCTAAAAGACGGTCTTGACATTTACCATCTATGGACAAAACATTGGACAAGGAAAACTACATCTTTCATTCTACAGCTGCCAAAGCCGAGCTCCATACAATGCATATTTATTCAACTTCATGCTTTAGTATGGCAACACTAATGATATCTAACAAAAAGTGAAATCATCATAATAAGATCTACTTGTAACATTTAGGTCCCCAGTTCTATCATGAAAACGAAAACATAGTATTCATCTGCACCTTTAATCTTTAGCAACACATAACATGACTTCATACCATGAGTTAAATTACATACCAAAAATAGAATACCCAAGCTGCAAAAATTATCTTGTTTTATCTTTAGATTAGACCTTGCCAATTAGCAAAAGCAACGGCAATCAACAAAATAGATTCAGTTTTTACCTTGAATGTGTCATAGCTCCATATAACATGCTATTGACACATCAAAGTGAAGAATAAGTTACGGGCATTGACTAGAACAGAATATCATAGCGAAGTAACAACCATCATACACACAACGCAAATTAATCTTAAGCATAATTTGTTAATCCAAACCTCGTCAAGGTACTTCACATGAACAACATCATAAATGTTTGGCTGCTGCTCTATTTGTGCAAACGCTTCACATATCGGCATCCCTAAAAAAATCAACAACAACTCAACATTAACGTAATCACAAACACGGACACCGCAGAAACACGCTAATTTCCAGAAATTTCTGGCAACATAGACCGTAAACCAAATTTCCATCAATGCGTTTAAAGTAATTGATTCTCAATGTTCCAAATTTGCAAAATGATTGGATCATTTGAGGGAAAAAAAATCAATTTTGACCTAATTCGAGTATAAAACATCGAATAGTGAATCAAATGCATGCTCAGAAATTGAAGACAGGAATGGAATATTTTCTCAATTACCGAGAGAGAAAGGGCCAATTCCAAGACCGGGACGAAGATCGAGGACGATCGCACCCATGGCTGTTCCTTCGCACCTTCGTCTATTTCTCCGCTGCGACATCCTTTTCCTCTTCCTTAATTGCGCTTCTGCTTATCCTCTCTCTCTCGGTTGCCCGATCAAAACCCCCAAAACAGCCAACAGGTGTTGATTGCGTCTCATACTTGCTCTCGTTAATATGTTACTAATTTTGATGCCCTTAGGAGCACGAAACCGCACGCGTGTGGATTAATCCATACTCGGGCTGGACCGCTCCAGTCTGGGCCGCTCCGGGCTCGGCTGGGATAGGCTCTGCCTGTTCAGGATTTGGACTGTATGAGTCCAAACTTGGTGTGCCTACTCTTTTTTTTTTTTTTTTTTTTACCTATCAATATCCAGATTACACCAACTAATTTAGTTTGAATACTATATGACATATTATAGGATTGACTCTTTCAAATTTTTTTTATATTTTCAGAACTCAAACTCAAAACTTCTAATTAAGAGGATAAAATTTCGACCACTCAATCTAAATGAGTTTGTTATACCTACTCTTCCATTTAACACCCCCCAAAAGAGGGGGACATTGTGTGTTTCTTTAATAATACTATTATTGGTTGACGTGAACCTAGAAGGGAATCAGAATTTTTGAACAGACCCTGTCATGATTTGGCTCGAAGAAGCGATGGCGAAGGGCTACAAGCTTAATGTTCATTAGGAAGAGCTGGTGTTCATGGCAATAGTGTGGAATATTTGGAAGTCCAAGTGTAGGATTGTGCACCAAAGCGAGACTCATCAACCCCTCTTCGTGGTCAATTCAGCGGCATGGCTTACGCTTATGAAAGAAAGCAAGAGGAGGACCCGCACATAGACATGAATAGGAGGGTTAGTTGGAAGTCTCGAAGGGGTCATTAAACTCAATATAGATGGAGCTGTGAATCAAAAAGGAAAACATGCTACTGCAGGAGGGCTCTTTAGGGACTGCTCGGGTGATTGGTTAATAGGTTTTTGGATCAACATATGAGCTGTGAATTTGGAACTGGCGGAACTCTGGGGTCTAAGGGAAGGCCTGCTCATAGCAAAGAAAAGAATGCTAAAGAACATAGAGATGAAAATTGACTCCCTGATTGTGGCGAAATCTCTAAGCAAGGGTGTTGAGGACAATCATCCGCTGGAGCTACTAGTTCTTGAGTGCAGAAGTCTCATGGAGGAAGTTAATGTAGTTGCAGTGAATCATGTCTACCGGGAAGCAAACAAATGCATAGACAAGCTTGCTGAATTAGGCTGGAGTGCTGTGCCAGGAGTGACGAAGTTGATCGATCCCCCTCTAGCAATGGTGGAGTTTCTTCGCAGGATGCCGAAGGCGTGGTGTGGACAAGGATGAAGGGTGGCTTTAAGCGTGTCTGTCAAGAGTTCCGTTTCTCTTGTTCTCATCTTACCCAAAATAAAAAATAAAAATGCACACACACATATATATCATAACCTAAAAAGTATGTAAATTGATATCCTGGTCATATAATAATTTGCTCTTTTACTTGGTTTTCTTGGCATTCAATATCATAAAAATCAAATGAAAAAATTTTATTGATAAGATCACTTATTATGGAACAAGAAAAAATTAGAATAATGAATATGAAAGGAGTGTTTGGCAGCCTAGCGAATAAGCTTACTATGTTGGACTTGACCTATGAGGGGTTTTTATAATATTTTTAAATATTTATGATAAATATATATAACTCGTGTTCACAATAATCAATATCGTTACGTAGTTTTATATATTATGATTATCGATTTAATCATATAAAAAAAAAATTGTCTAATTCAAACTATAATCGTTATTTTATTTTAACAATTCCGTGTATAAAACTTCACTGAATCATTAATAATATCATTTAATAACAATTTAAAATATATTTTATTCATAAACTATAAACAGATTCAACTATAAATAGATTTAAATACTTCCTTATAGATGTGTAAGATATTTGTACTATTTATTTTTTTGTTTTAAGGAAGCCCTATGGACTTGGGAACATAGAAAGTCCTACTGAATGAAAATTTAATTCAAAGTCTATCGATTTTAGCTCGGGGAAAAAAATATCACTTTTGACATGGATAAACAATTCACCTTCAAGGAGGACCACTTTCAGTCTGGCTTTCAAACCATAGCCTTGTTTTTGTTGTGGGCGTTGTGATAAACGTTTTCAAGCTTTTCTGTGGGAGCAGTCAAACCAATGTCCCATGGCCGTCGAGGAAATCAAGAATAAAAAGAGAATCTGTAGTGGTGATTCCGTGTTCAACTCAACGTATCTACGTCTGTCGTCCTAACTCTCTGGCGATAATCAAGAATAAAAATAACACACTTGTCTGCCGCGCCTCCTCAAGAATCCACGGATTTTTTTTTTCTTTTTCATATGAAGGGGTAGAGACCTTAGCCAATAAAAACAGAAACTTTGATACGATATTAAAAAAATATATATAGAATTGGCTAAGGCAAAAAAATCTCTATACAAATCTAATGATCCACGGAATCAATCAATACTTTTTTGGATTTTGACTCAAATCATTTATTGAATCGTATAAAAATCAAACTCCACATATTCACTAACAAATAATAATAATAATCAGAGTTTTAATCCCAATAATTGAGGTCAATTTTGAAGTAGACGTATATATATACAATATTTCTCTTATATTTTTATAAAGAGACTGTTTTCGAATTTAATTCAGAAATTCTTCCGTTGCTAATAAATGTTGTAACTCACATTATTTTCCAATTTCAATAAATTTTCAAAATCTTAATCTATTCTCTTAAAAGTCTTGAACCATTCTATTGATCGAATTAAGAATAATGCTTTCAAACCTCTTAGGAAAAACCAAGAGGCCTAATTTATTCACTAAATGGACTCAAAAAATTAAATTTAAATTTAATTCACTCTGTTTATAAATTAAGATGAAAATAACATTTTTATGATTCAGACTGAACTCGAATAAGTAATTCATTCATAGCCATTGATTTCTCGGTTATAAATTTTATTACTTTATTTTTATATTCTTAGTGTATATTAGTGTACTATAGAGGTAAGCATGGCACATAGGCTTGACACCACACAGCGCACATCACAAAAGTATAGCAAGCTTTTGTCAAGCTCTCATCCATCCAAGAAAAAAGGCAAATATATATCTACCGGTCGGTCAAGATTCAGCCTAACCCACAAACACAAATACAAATATGTGTATGTATATATATACATATTTATACATGAGTATATATTTTACTCGACTGAATAAATTTAAATTTAAAATATTTATAAAAGGGTTTTAAGTCATTCGAAGAAATATATAAATTAAAATTCTTGGTTAGATTTATTTTTTTTAAAATTTAGGAAAAGATATTGGCATGTGTTTGTATTTAGATGTTGATATTAAATTGAGATGTTTGGCTTGAAGATGTACTAAATTGACCAAAGTATCAGATTCTTAAAATTTGAGTTGTCACCATTAAGAATCAGTTGGGTTCTTCCCCCCACCCCCTTAATTTTCTTTTTGTTTTTTGCTTGAAATTTTTATTTAAAAAAATGAAATTTAAAATTTTGATATTTGATTTCAAATTATTAATGAATTCATTAATTTAAAACACTTTATCTGGTTTGAGTAGGGGTCAAAATTAGAAGATCAGAAAAAATCTGAAGCATCAAGGTTGTAACCTTATCAAGATGAGATTCAAACGGATGAAAGTAGGTGGAAATGTAAAAGATTTTTTATGATTTTTCTTTTCTATAAATCACTGATATTTAATAATTATATTGACTCTGACTAGATTTAATTTGAGTTGAGTTGAATTCTTAATAGATAAAATTCTTTCATCTCATGTTTTCTCTATAAACAAAATTCAAATTTAAAATCTTACTTAAAAAGTATCACTATTCATCACTGAACCAATTAAACGTTGATAAATCTTTTATGATCTATTATATGATTTGTGGAAATTTTATGTTAATAAAAGGTTTTTGCTTTTGTTAATTAAAAAAAAAAAAAGAGTCGGAATATGGATATTTGAGTAATACGTTTAATCTGTTCATAAAGATTAATTACTAGCTACGTGTTTAGATGTTTAAGTTTGATTTGTTTGATGATCAAGATGAGAATAAAACTTAATTTTAATTTATTTAATTTTATGTACTAAATATCGAATAAATTTTACAAGTTGAACTCAAAACATTAAGAAAAATTTAATATATATTACCCATTAAGAAATTTTTTTTAAAATATTTCTAAAAATTTTTAAAACAATCTCTTTCTTTCCATTTCTTCTGATTTCACATACATTCTATTTGTTTCGCCTTAATATAAAATTTAGGCTTGATGGTATAGAGACAATCACCCTGTAAAGAAAGGACTGTCGTTGAATTGAAGTGCCATGAGGCATTAAAACACTAATACTAATTATGACCAACAAAGATTAAAAATGCCACCTTAATATTACGGGCTATAACAATGTTTTTTTAAAAAAAAAAAAAAAAAAATTGCATAAGGTTTATAGATTTAGGGTTGGATAACAAGGGGTCGACCATTTTCGATAATTATTAAATAAATTAGAATTATTAGAATTCAAATCAATTTGTTAAAAGAAATCAATCGAGTTCACTATTGTGAAAATTATGCCTACCTATCCTGTTGAACAGATTTTTTTTTTTGAAGTTTTTTTATCCCTTTGTGTGCCTGTTGATCCATATATGGAAAAAGTTGCAATGGCTCGTGGTCACCCAACATTTCCTAATATCAATAATTAACAAAATTCAATCGTAAATAACTTATACTACGATATATATACATACATTCTCTTAATTACACCAAAAAAGTATTTTTTTTAAATTACTGGTATATAATAATCACGTTGAATCTGATTCAAATCAAATTAAACTCTTAAAAGATAAAAATTTTCAAATATTTATTTTTCCTCTATATAAAATTTGAATACAAAATTTTATTTAAGGGATAACAGTATCTGATAGGACATGACTCAAAAGTCCAGATCAAAAGAGTTAATTCTCAAGAAACCCACGAAGGGCACCTATGGACCGGTATCTAACGATCCTTATGATAATCTACCAAATGGTCATAACCACCCAGATGATCTATCGAGAGATCTCAGTCGTCCGGATCTACCGAACGATAGGGTCTCAGTCCCCCTGCCAGCCGAACGTAACTCATCAAACAAAGATAATCGCCCCGATCGGGCAAGCAAATATCAACTTTTCAATCGAACGGGTCACGAAGATCCCTTAATCGATCGAGTGATTGAACGTTGTGCAACACCCCTTACAATTCTAAAGGAATGTTGTAATTCTCTTAACTTCAATCTTCTATTTCATAACGGCAAATTTCGAATTTTTCAAGTAAGGAAAACACATCTCCCGAAAATGGTAGTTCTACCGATAATGAGAATCATAATCAACTCATAATATTAAATTTCGAGATTTTCGGATCAGTTTGATAAGGAAGATATGGTTGAAATTCTCCAGCAGCGTGCATCTCTCAGAGGTATAAGTTATCCCAAAAACTCTCAGAACGAGATAAACTCTCTAGGCCTAACATTCTGGGCACACTGATCACACGGAATAGCTTTCCTCAATTTTCAATCTGTTTCTTTCATTCGAAAACCGCTCTTTACTGACTTGACCGTCGGAGCCTCCTCGCCGGAGCACCCTCTGGTGGTTTTTGCAAGTGCATCCACTCATTGACGGCTACTATTCAGGTCAAGAAGGAACTGGTATTTGTGGAGTCATAACCCACCTCCAACAGATTGGCACCGTCTGTGGGAAACAAACTGAAGAAGTTTCGGTCATTTCGATAATCATGCCTCCAAGAACTAGAGCGTCTTCGACAGTCACCCCTACTATAGGAGGGTACATCCCTATGCCCGCCGAACCTACCGTTCCCCTAGTAACGAATCCTCTAATTCGCATTCCTGTGTTTTCTCCCCAACTGTCACATCTAGAGTTAATTCCGCAACATGCAACCCGGGAACGACAAGTCATGGCCTCAGGACCAGAACAAACAGACCAGCCTCAAATGGAAAAATTGTTATCTGGAATCCAAAAAATGAGTAAACATTTGGAAGGACTCAGTTGAGTCCTCGGGCCAGACAACCACTAATCTGTTACAAAATCTAAATATAAGCAATCACCCAGACGAGAATTCCCGGAACCATCGGCGGCCTCCTAATACGACCCCCAAGATCTGAAAAGACAGATTGAACAGCTCGTGACTACTGAGCTTAAAAGAGCGGTCGTAAAGGATAAAGAAGATCTCTAACACTCCCTAGGGGAATCGTCATTTGATGCAAAGATCTTGTCAGAACCAACGTCAAGGGATGTCCTTCTACCTCCCATGAAGCGGTATGACGGGACAAATGACTCCGCTACCATTCTGCCCATTTTATAACAGTTGTGGTCTCTAGAGACGTCGTGGATGCCGCAATATGCAAACACTTCTCTACTACTCTTAAGGGTAATGCCCTAATCTGGTTCAATTTTCTTCCCCCGTTCAGTATCAAGAGTTTCGCACAACTTCGACAACAGTTTGAGACCCACTTTGTAATCAGTCGAGAGGCTAAGCGAAAATCTACATCCCCCTTATCATTACATCAATGGAAAGAGAAATCTCTCAGAAACTTCATAGAGAGATTTAATATATAAATGCTGAAAGTTTCTGATTTGGACCATAACATCGCTTTGGCTACGCTCCCAACGGACCTGCGCTCCTCTGATATGAAGATTTCCATCATAAAGAAGCCCAACTATCTAAGAGTTTTACTCATAAACGGAGAAATATATTACTAAGTAAAAAGCAGATGCGTTTGATCAACAAAAAGGCCGTCATAGCAGAAAAGAACGTAACCAGTCGCCACGCCGGCCTTCCCCGAAAAGAGGCAAACCAAGAATTCCGCATTCGCAAGGGTTCAGCGTCCACACTCCGCTGAGTGAAAACCCAAGTCGGGTTTTGTATCAAATAAAAAACAAGTCATACGTCAGATGACCCCCGCGCCCAGTAGAAAAAGATCCTAAAAAAGACAAGTCCAAATACTGTCATTTCCATCGGAACTATGGCCATATGACCGATGAGTGTAAAAGACTCAATAATGAATTGGAATTCTTGGTCCGCAGGGAAAAACTGCAGAAGTTCATCAGTATAGAAGGAAGAAATTTGCCTTCCCCCAACAGGCATGACGCACTAAGAGAGAATGAGCTGCTTCATAGGCCAGATCTCAGACCATTACGCGAGGAACCATGATAGGTGATCCTTCAAGTCCACAATGAAGACTGCTGGCACGAGTCATACGTTCCCACTAGCATCTGTCCAGCATATGACCCGAACTTAGCATATGACCTGAACTTCTCGACACTCTTCCTTTAATGAAAATTTTGATATTTTCTACTATTCATTAATTGCGCGTGGCCTGGGACTTCTAATCACATTCGAAGAAAACACTCCCCGAACGGGCGGACACGACCATAATTCCTAAAGTCTTTAATCGACCGAAGGGTCTCAGTCGTCCAGGTCCTTCCGAACAAATGTATCGCTAATATGAGATAAAACTTCCCAAACGGGCGGACACGACCCTAATTCCTAAAGTCTTTAATCGACCGAAGGGTCTTAGACGTCTAGAGTTTTCCGAACGAATGTGTCGCTAATATGAGATGGAACTCCTCGAACGGACGGACACGACCCTAATTCCTAAAGTTTTTAATCGACCGGAGGGCCTTAGTCGCCCAAATCCTTCCGAAAGAATGTGTCTCTAATATGGGATGGAACTCCCCGAATGGACGGATACGACCCTAATTCCTAAAGTTTTTAATCGACTGAAGGGTCTCAGTCGCTCAAATCCTTCCGAACGAATATGTCGCTAATATGGGATGAAACTCTCCGAACGGGTGGACACGGCCCTAATTCCTAAAGTCTTTAATTGACTGGAGGGTCTTAGTAGCCCGGATCTTTTGAATGAATGTGTCGCTAATATGATATGTAACTCCCCAAATGGGTAGACACGGCCCTAATTGCTAAAGTTTTTAATCGACCGAAAGATCTCAGTCGTCCAGATCCTTCCGAACGAATGTGTCACTAATATGGGATGAAACTCCCCGAATGGGTGGACATGACCCTAATTCCTAAAGTCTTTAATTGACAAGAGGGTCTTAGTCGTCCGGATCTTCCGAACGAATGTATCGTTAATATGGGATGGAACTCCCCGAATGGACGGATACGGTCCTAATTCCTAAAGTATTTAATCAACCGAAGGGTCTCAGTAGGCCATATCCTTTCGAACGAATGTGTGGCTAATATGGGATGGAGCTCCCCGAACGAGTGGATACAATCATAATTTCTAAAGTTTTTAATCGACCAGGGGGTTTTAGTCGCCCAGATCCTTCCGAACGAATGTGTCGCTAATATGAGATGGAACTCCCCGAACGGGCGGACACGATCCTAGTTCCTAAAGTTTTTAATCGATCTAGGGTCTTAGTCGCCCGAATCTTCCGAACGAATGTGTCGTTAATATGGGATGGAACTCTCCAAATGGACGGATATGACCCTAACTCCAAAAGACTTTATCGACCGGAAGGCCTTAGTCGTCCAGATCTTTCGAACGAATATATAGCAAAATTGAGATAAAACTCCCTGAATGGGCGTGCACGCGGCTTGAAGGTTTCTAATTGAATGACAAACCTCGAGAGTCCCAAGTCAACCGGTCAAGCATCACCTCAGAAAAGGGACGAATTTCCCAAACGAATAGATACTTTCCTCTTTTTATGATGAGTTCAAATTATCCTCAACTTCATAAAACAAGTGAGATGAGGCATTTAAAAACCTTCTCACAAAAATTGTTACAAGAAATAGAAGGAAGAAATTTCCATATCAGACATAATGGAATTACAATGAAGCAGAAGCAGGGGTTGCAGCAGCGTGAGCGGGATCCGAATCCATTGATCCTTCTGGAGGGGGCAAGGCCTCGTACTGGCTGACGCGTCAAAGGATCTCCTCTGCACACCTCAAGCGTTCGAGCAACCTACGTTGAGAAAGCTAAGTTTTGGCAGTATCTTTGGTAACAAATGCCTTGAGAAGGGCCATCCCTCGTTCAGTACTCTGAAGGGACTCCTCCCAGAGACGAGTTAACGTTTCGGCAGTCGCTAGTTTTGCTTCCCTGATGCATACCGCTACTTCCAGCTCTTTACAACCATCATGGGCTAAGGATAAGTTCGCCTGAAGGCACTCAATTTTCCTGTTTTTCTCCTCCCTAATTCTTTGCTCCTGGTTTTCCAGAGTGTCTCAAAGCGCCGCCACTTGCTTGCCCAGGAGGGAAAACTGATCCTCAAGCTTTTGCCTCATTAACTTTTGAAGTTCGATCAGGGCAGAGGTCTGGAAAGAGGCACGGTATTCAAGATAACGAGATGGTAAAAAAAAATCAAACTTTAACTCGCACAAAGAGAACACTTATTGTAAGGCAAAGAGAATGAATGACCCTATCAATGCACTCAAGAGGCATCTTTCGGAGGTCCGACTTCAGAGCAAATTGGAACCACTCGGCCAACTATAGTCCTTCCTGCGGAGCAATAAGATTGAAGTTACGACCCTCCATAAAGATCGTCATCAATTCTTCTTCAAAACTACATCCCTCTCCAATCGAAATAGGCGGAGGAACGCAGTAGTTATCCGGTACATCTACCAAGAGACACTGAGATCCCCGAGGAGACTGTTTCGATGCTTCTCCTGGAATAGGGACAGAAGTTTGTGCCACTGGAGGCTCCTCCCGCCTTTGCGGATCTCGAGCCAGAACGCTCCCGGTCACCTCGAGGAGTCCCTCGTCGGAACCACCTCCCTCTTTGACCTCGATAGGCACTTCAAAGGCTTCTAAGTAGCCGACTAGATGACCCCTTCCTGTTTCAGAATGCCCTTGAGAAGGTTCACGCTCTCTAGATTTGGTTTGCTCTTATTCTCTACTAGATGGGCTAGACGCCCTAGCCCTGGACTTTTTCTGTCAGAATTCAGGAGAAGTATCAATCGCTTTCCTCTTCGTATGAGACCGCACTTCTCGCTCAATGGAAAACTCATTAAAAAGACGAGCGTCGATGACCGATATAGTATCAACCAACTCCTTCCCCTATTTCTCCAACAAAAGAGTGGCGTCCGACAACTCGCAAAAAATGAGAATGACGAAAGATATTAGGAGTCCTTATATTCAAGAAAGGCGCTTGATTAGTATCTGGAAGCACCGGAAGGAGATCACTGTTCAAGAATCTCATATAGAAAAATTTTTGCATCCAGTGCTTGTCTTGAAATTCACCGTAGAAGAACTTCTAGCGAGACTCCCTGCGAGTTTGGAGTTTATACTAGCCATAAATAGAACCCTTGGAACTGCATCTCCCCAAAGAGAAAATGACACCCAAAATTTTCAAGTCAAAACAAACACGAAAGAACCCTAACAGGGAAATTAGGGCAATTGTAAAACGCCAAGCGTTTGGGATAAGCAACGAGGGATGGATGTTCCAGTACCTCAGAATCTCCCCAGGGGGCCCGTATACGGAATCCTTAACCCATATTTAACACATTGCTTATACATTGGGACACAACCTTCGGGAGCTTGACTCGCCCTGTCCCCATTACCTGGCAATACAAACTCAAAGTCACTCCCAAGCGACATTTCCTTTTGAATTTCTCTTATGTTCTCTTCGGCCATGGTACTCTCGATACTATCCATAGCTCACGACGAGAAGGAATCTTCTGACATTTTTTCTCTACGAAAAGAGGTTCTGTGGAGAAAAGTCAAAAGAACATTGAGGTTGATGGGGGAACGTAACCTTCCGATAAGCACGAGCCTATATTAAGCGTACAAAAGACGGTTCACGAAAATCAAAATGACACAAGTCAAATTAAAAAGAGGCTCTCATTTTTTGAAAATTATCACTCATGGCGCTTCTATTTCCAAGAAGACCATGAGTCGGGAGCAAATGATGAGATATAACCCAAAAACTCAGACCAAAAGAGTCAATTCTCAAGAAGTCCACGAATGACACCTACGGACCAGTATCTAACGATCGTCATGATAATCTACCAAAAGGTCATAGCAACCCAGATAATCTACCGATGGGTCTCAATCGTCTGGGTCTACCGAATGATAGGGTTTCAGTCGTCTCGCCAGCCGAACGTAACTCACCGAACAAAGGCAATCGCCCCAATCAAGCAAGCAAACATCGATTCTTTAATCGGACGGGTCACGAAAATCCCTTAATCGATCGAGCGACCAAACGTTGTGCAATACCCCTAGCAATTCTAAAGAAATGTTATAATTCCTTTAACTTCAATCTCATATTTCATAACGGTAAATTCTGGATTTTTCGAAAAAGGAAAGCACCTCTCCCGAAAATGGTAGTTATACCGATAAATGAGGATCGTAATCAACTCATAATATTAATCTCTGAGATTCCCGGATCAGTTTGATAAGGAAGGTAGAGTTGAAATCCCCCAACGACGCGCATCTCTTAGAGGTATAAGTTATCTCAAAAACTTTTAGAATGAGGTACGCTCTCTAGACCTAACACTCTGAACACACTGATCACAGAGAATAGTTTCCTTCAATTCTCAGTCTGTTTCTTTCTATCGAAAACCGCTCTTTACTGACTTGAGCGTCAGAATTTCCTTCGTTAGAGGGACTTGAGCATCGGAGTCTCCCCGCCGGAGTACCCTCCAGCTGTTTTTACAGGTACATCCACCTATTGATGGCTACTGTTCGGGTTAAGAAGGAGCTAGTATCTGTGGAGTTATAATCCACCTCAAACAATATCTAATCACTTGATCAATTAGATATTGATATACCAATAAAACTATATCACCATACAAACATGATAGCTATCGGTATTTTTTGAAAAGTGAAATGTGATTAAAGATTAGAAAATCCTTTCAGGAAGCTACATCTTTTGTTGGGAAAGGAAATAATTAAGCTTTATTAGTAAAAGATTTAATTAAAAAGTTAAGTGTAAAGGGCTATGGGGGCAAAAGAGGAATTGTGAACATGTGTAGGAAAAAAATCAAAGATTTGGAGGGTTGTCTTTAATTCACCTCCATTCTAATCTCCATCCGTCCAAATTCCCTACTCTTTGCCCATATTCACCCCCTCTAAAATCTTTAAAGCCCAATCATGTTCTAATGATTCCCTTACAATATTTGATCCAAAAATTAAGAATTTCATCCTCATCATTTATAAGTAAATTAGTACACAAGTGGGCCTAGACACGAGCACAATCACATATTCCCTCCTTTATATTAGATTTTCTTTTTTTGGTATATGAAAAGATTCAAATTCAATAATAAAAAAAAAAGATATCAGTTGAATAATAATTTATTAATCTTTATATTAGATTTCAATGTATCTAGTGAAAATTTACTACTATAATACAATATTAAATCTTTTAACAAAATGAAATAAGAAAAAAAAAAAACAATAAATTTCAATGATAATAAATGTTACAAAACTTTTCGATGTATG
The DNA here is from genome assembly GCA_037126225.1 of Dillenia turbinata. Lineage (NCBI taxonomy): Eukaryota > Viridiplantae > Streptophyta > Magnoliopsida > Dilleniales > Dilleniaceae > Dillenia > Dillenia turbinata. The sequence goes on along the minus strand of JBAMMX010000017.1, from coordinate 21,933,904 downwards.
TCATATATAATATTATTACAATCGACTTCTCTCCATGCAAATTAAAATAGTTAAAGAATGTAGAATTCTTTTCATAATTTCACCATTTGAATTATTTTTATGAATAATTTGAATAAGTTAGATTCTAACGCGAAGCCTAGGTCTGGAGTCTAGAGGTTTTTTTGCAATTAAGATAAACAGAAAAGAATATTCAAAATCATTTGATAATGACTTTTGAGAGAGAGGAGAGTTAACGGATCCAGTGATAAAATATTAATTGAATTTAAATTTTGAAAATGTGAAATTTCAAATCAGACTAATCAATTGATCTAAATACAGTATTCAAGAATCCAAAAGCACAAGAGGGAGAAAGGGAGAGAGAGAGAGTAGAGGGTCAAACCGGGGCATGGTGCAGGTGTAAGCATATTAGGAAAGGGTGGAAAAAAAAGCGGGGTGGGGCCATGATTCCAATAACACCCATGTGGAACCGTGACTTGGTGTGGGTGCAGTGCAGGCATATTTGGAAAGGAAGAGAAAAAAAGGAGAAAAACCACGAAGCCGGCTCTCCAGTCACCATGAGCAAAGGTAAAAATTAAAAAAAAAAGAAAAAAAAAAAGAAAGAAAAGCATAGTAGACTCATCAGCACATCGCTAACCGGATACGGCTCTCTCCCTCCGTTTTTAATTTTTCAGGTGACTTCTCTCTCTCTCTCTCTCTCTCTCTCTCTCTTCCAGTCAAAAATAAAACTACGTAAGACTCACGTCTCCAATCCGATGATGGTGCTCCAGAAGTAAACAATTACTCCCCCCACGAAATCTAGGGTTTCTGATTTTTGAATTTGAACTGAGAGAGAGAGATAGAGATCAGCTCTGTAGGTTTTTCGAACATGGAAGAAAATTCGATGGTAGATGGAGTCAAAGAAATGAACGATTCTCAGCTCGTTCCTCCACCTCCACCTCCAGCTTCGAACGGTGATGGTGGAGGAGTTCAACCGTCCGTGGTGGTGCCGGTGATGGTGACGGGGGAGATGAGCGGGGTGAAGAGGAAAAGAGGACGGCCGCCGAGGAATATGGCGGGGAATTTGGTGACGGTGGTGAAGAGGAAGAGAGAGGAGGAAGAGGAAGAGGATGTCTGTTTCATTTGCTTTGATGGAGGAGATTTGGTGCTCTGTGACCGCAAGTGAGTTAGGGTTTTGTGTATTTGAAGTGATTTTTTTTTTTTTTTTACTTACTTTCTAGGGTTTTGCTTGTGTTTATAGACATTTGATTTTGGGTTGTTTTTGTTTTTACACAGGGGATGTCCAAAGGCTTATCATCCACCTTGCATTAAGCGCGATGAGTCCTTTTTTCGGTCCAAGGCGAAATGGAATTGTGGTATGTTTTCACTTTTGGAAAATCAACATAATCCTATTGCACTTGTGTGTTTATGTTCTTTATGTTAATTCTTGAGGTTAAATGTGTTGAAAATCTGATATAGGAGATACGGATTCTGATTTGGATAGCGATCAATAAGAGATGGTATTCAATTAGCTTTCGGTGGTATTATGATGCATTTTGTTTGATTAAATGATGCTTCTCTCATCCCTTTTACCTTAATGGTATAAATGCAATTTCATTAAGGGCATACGAGTTATTTGTGGGGAAGTTATGTTGCACATTTCTAGTCCATTCGCCACACATCGTTGGTTACACAATTTCATTAAAGGAAACTGAGTTGAATGTGTGGAACCCATGTTGTGCCGAGATTTCTATAAATGAGCCATGTCCATACAATACATGTCTTTAACCACAACACAACACGACACAACAAGATTCTGTTACTTATGGTAGTGTAAATTTTTGTACAATTTTTTCATGCTGCCATGCCTACTTTGTGTTGTGTTATTTGTCTTGTGTCAATTTCCATGTTTCATGGTGTGGAACAGATATGCTGGATTAATATTTAGATTTTCTAGCTGAAACGGTCATTTAACCTGCATAGTCATCCAACAACGAGAATGCCACATGCACGAAACTTTTTAGGGTCTAGGAAAGAAGCCTTTTGAACTGAAATTTGGAGTTACTTTTGGTGAATCGTCCTTAAGGAAAGCCAAAGGTTGAGAACTATCTGTAAATGATGTTCCAACTTTTTGGTGTCTTGTGAATCCTTTGCTGGAAATAGAGATGTTGTGCATACTTTGGTGCTTCCACTTTGTGAAACATCATTATACACTAGGAATAGAATAATCCCTGGCCCATGGCTAGATTAAGAATGCTTGTTCATCCAATCCTCACCCCTACACACACACACACACAGAGGTCAATGGAAAGATCTTATGGGGGGAAAAGCAAGCAGTCGTGAGGATCATGTGCACCACAGAGGGGGGGGGACTGGGTTTTGGATTTTAAAATTCTTTCTGTAGTTGAAGTTAGTAAGGAAGTCAGATTTCTATTTCTTGCCTTAACTGTTCAAATAAATAAATTTAATAATGGAAACTCGAATTTAAGGATATATATATATATATATTTCAAATTTGTAATGTGATGGTTAATGCCAAATTGTGCAATATCCAAGAATGGTTTTTAGTGGCTAGATCTAAATATCCCTGGGACCATCTAATAAAGGATTATCTTGTAGGATTAGCTGCTTATTTTGTTTCAGTGGGATTTGTTGCTTGTACTCCTCTGCCTGAAAATAAGGTGTATTTTTCATCTTTCTAACCTTTCCTTCCAAATGCCACTTTTTGATGAATGGAGAGTTGAGGGAGATTCTTCTGACTTGACCTGGAGAGAGATCTACCATGCGTTGGAGGAGTGAGTCCTTTTATGTGGCAAATTTAGGGATTTGTTACTTGTACTCCTCTGCCTGAAAATAAGGTGTATTTTTCATCTTTCTAACCTTTCCTTCCAAATGCCACTTTTTGATGAATGGAGAGTTGAGGGAGATTCTTCTGACTTGACCTGGAGAGAGATCTACCATGCGTTGGAGGAGTGAGTCCTTTTATGTGGCAAATTTAGGGATTTGTTACTTGTACTCCTCTGCCTGAAAATAAGGTGTATTTTTCATCTTTCTTACCTTTCCTTCCAAATGCCACTTTTTGATGAATGGAGAGTTGAGGGAGATTCTTCTGACTTGACCTGGAGAGAGATCTACCATGCGTTGGAGGAGTGAGTCCTTTTATGTGGCAAATTTAGGGATTTGTTACTTGTACTCCTCTGCCTGAAAATGAGGTGTATTTTTCATATTTCTAACCTTTCCTTCCAAATGCCACTTTTTGATGAATGGAGAGTTGAGGGAGATTCTTCTGACTTGACCTGGAGAGAGATCTACCATGCGTTGGAGGAGTGAGTCCTTTTATGTGGCAAATTTAGGGATTGATTTGTGGCTAGGGGTGAAATGCCAACCAAGATCAGACATTTCTGGTTTTCCTTGAAATCTAATTCAGTAGTCTGTATAATGTTGATGGCTGTCATAATAATTTCCTCTTCTTTACTGGTCTATCTTCAACAAGCTATGCTACTTTGACAGGTTGCAAATGGTGGTAAAAGTGTTAGTTCCAATACAAGGGCTAATACAAATTATGGCAACTTAACTATAAGTTTGAATGGTCTTGTTCTAACTCAAAAGTCAAACTTTCTTGGGTTTCCATGCTTGCTTTCCCCGACAGGTTTCCCACTTTCATTGTTCATTAAGTTCTTTCCTTTATTGCAAATTCTTATTAAAGAAGGATAATGAGCTTTCCCAAACCCAACACAAGTTTCATTTTCTAAATACCTGTTAAATTGTAAACAGGTGCCTAAATCCATCCCATTAGGACGGGCGGACGAGGTTGACCGAGTATGGTCAAAATTGCCTAAATCCATCGCATTTGGGAGTATGTTAAAGTGAAATAGATTAAATTTTCTATATATTAGAGAAATAGTGACTGTGGATGAATGAACTGTTTCGGGCCACAAATCAACAAAATGGAGAGAGGTCTCTCAACATCAACTCCCTCAAATGCTTTTGTATTCCTCCCCCTCCACGGTGTTCAAAGACCATTAGGATAATCAATCTGCTGATCATCCTCCTATTCATTGTATAACAGACAAAACCAGAGCATTTGATTTGGAGGTGAAAATTTGTCAAAATTTGTGTTAACTTTTTGGTTTTAGATTCTTTGACGGGACCATGTTCTAGTTTGTCTTTGAACAGGATTCCCCAGTGCAGCGTGACGTGAGTCAGCAATCATATTTACTGATGGTTTCATTGTGTGCTTCCCAACTCTAGTTCTACTCAAAACAGAAATGGCTGCTTTTATCAATGATTACTCTTACGCATAAATGGAGCACTTGAACTCATAAGGGGCTGAGAAGGATTTTGTAGTTTTAACTTCATAACTTGTAGAGGCAGTTTTACCATCCCAACAGCATTTTAAATTCTCTCTTGGCAAGTATAGTTGATCCTTTTCAGCTGGTGTAAGGACTTAGTCATCAGAGATCATATCTAGTTGGAATTGGTCTCTTTTAGATATATATTTGTATGTTGTTATTAATCCATGTGTTTCTGTTATTTATTCGATGAACTAAAACTATTGTTTCCATGTAATTCTGGTAAGTTGTATAAATTATTTTCCCTGCTTATCTTTTTCAAGGCAATAGCATTAGTTAAACTAAAACCTATGATATTGAGAGTCACGACCTTTTTAAAGTTCTCTCTGACATCATCTAGTTTCTGCACTCATCCATCATCATTAGCATTTTCATCCCACCGCCTATATATATATTATATTAGCAGTCATATGGAAAAAAATTGTTTGACATTAGCTGTTTGTGATGCAACTCATCTGATGTGGTTGTTGGTTTAATGCATTTTCAGGTTGGCATATCTGTAGCGTGTGTCAGAAGGCTTCTCATTACATGTGCTACACATGTACATATTCCTTGTGTAAGGGATGCGTTAAAGTAGCAGAAATATATTGTGTAAGAGGAGACAAAGGCTTTTGTACAACGTGCATGAGAACAATCAAGCTGATTGAAAAGATTGAACCAGATAACAATGAAATGGTATGCTAATTGGTCTCTTAATTGCTTCTTATCCAGTGGTCCTTCAGTGTGCTAAGGTTATTTGACTTTCCTGGTTTTTGAGGTTTTATTGTTAAATTGGCTTCATATTAGTATGGTCCTTTTCTCTTGAATTCTCTTTCTATATTTCTAGCTCCTACCTCATCTGGCTGCCTTTGATAGCAGTGGTTCTTTGGATCAACACTATCTTTCTAACTGTACTTTTATTGTTTGTAAGGACCTTACTTTTTTTGCCCCCTATTTTGGGGGTATAGGTTCAAGGTTTGATGAAAAAATTTGGTGTTTTCTTACTTTATTAGCGGTGGAAAGCTAGGTAAATCACTTACTACCAATCAGGAATACTGGGACATGGGTAAACCACTTGTTCACATTGCCAAGTTGGGAAAAAAACTTGTCACTTTAATCATGGATTCCGTTATGGCTTTACGTTGATAACATTGCTTATTACCAATTAAGAACATTGGGACATGTGAAAGGCACTTGTTTACATTGCTAAGTTGGAAAGAAACATGGGACTGTATTCATGGATTCTATGATGGCTTTGTGTTGGTAATGTTGCTTAATATTTATTTAGAATATTGAGACACATGAAAAGCTCTTGTTTATGTGGTTATTTTGGGAAAGAAACTTGGGACTTTAATTATGGGTTCCATAATGGCGTAACATTGCTTGATACCAGATAATAATATCGGGACATGTGAAAAGCATTGTTTAGATTGTTAATTGGAAAAGAAACTTGGGACTTTAATCGTGGACTGTATGATGTTTTTATGTTGGTAACATGGCTTAATGGCCATTAAGAATATTGGGACATGTGAAAAGCACTTGTTGACATTGCTAAGCTGGGAAAGAGAACTTGGGACATTGATTATTGATTTTGTGATGGCTTTATGTTGGTAACATTCATGAAATTGCCTTTTTAATTCTTTTGTCTATTACATATTTGCCTATATTTTTCTTTCCGGGTTCCCAAAGTTGTCATAAACAGGGTTGTTCAACCAGGCTGGAAAACCAGCTTAGCCGACTGAACTGAGCTGCCCAAAACGAAAACCACTGGTTTTCGCATCAAATTGGGGCAGCTGCAGTCTTAAATCTAGATTAACCATGTTTCCGGTCGGTTGGCTTGGCTTGGTTTTGAAAGTCCAATACTAACCAAGCCAACTGAATTTTTCATGCTCAATGATCTATAGGGGATGGCATCGTTTTGGAGGGGGATATAAAAGCAACTTTTTCTTTTATACTCTCGAAACCCTTATCGTCATTCTGCTGCCGCCACCTTACTTCTCCCTTCCTCTCTTCTCACTCTCTCACTAATTCAATTAATTTCTCTCACTTAGAGTCAATCTTTGTGGTTGATTTTAGATCCAATCTTAGACATCACAAATCAGAATCTTTTTCATGCCAATCTCATTAATCAATTTGATTTGTTTGTGGATCTGATCAAGTCGATCCTTTGCTGCCAGAATCAGATATCCATCTCTCTCTCTCTCACACTCATCAAGCGATCTGTTAGAAGACAGTAATCCATCTCCTTTGCTCTCCATTGATCTGTTCTCTCTTCCCCCCCCCCCCCCCCGGGGGGGTTTCAAGTACTTCAAAATGAAGTTCCTCTCCTGGCCAGAAACAGGGAAAATAGTCAAAGGAAGGATGAGCTAGATAAATTGCTGATGAACATGCTACAGGTAGACAAATTTTTTTTCCTTTATTGATTCACTCGATCTCTTCTATCTTATCTCACGTCTCTAACCTCTCTCTCTCTCTCTCTCTCCCCCTCCCCCTCCCCCTCCCCCTCCCTCTCCCCATGACCGGTCTAAACTGACAATAACTAACCTCAGCTGACCGAATCAACCGAACTGATTTAACACCATTTTTAATACTTTTTGGTCAGGGCGGTTATAAAAATAGTCAACCTATATTCTGGGTTTGGTCAAAAAGGGTCAAATACTGAGTGTTTCCCTTATTAACTTGTCATTCTAGATGGGCCTTTCAATGACCAAGTTGGTCTGAGTTTGTGAATTTGTTGATTTGCAGTTTTTGTTCAAGTGTAGCTGTTCTGGTCAAAATCTGAACACTTGATGAACCTTAAAATAGTTCAGCGTGAGATGTGAAATGTAATGCAGTGCATATCAAATATGATGGTATAGAACACTGGCTTCTATGGTTGCTGGCTTGAATAATAGCCTCTGCCTCCGCTTGAGTGACGTCAATTGTGCTTACTGCCACTAAAATGCATCTCTTTTAGATCACCTACCAATAGGATCTAAATCCAAGTACTGAAATCTATTTCAGCCTTTCTTCTTCATGATTGGCAATCTAGTCTCTGATTCCTCTTTGCATTTGCATAATGTTTTACCTTAAAAACATGTTACCTACTTGTTCACGTTTGCAGATTAAGCTCATCCTCAAGTGATATTTACTCATCATATCTTGATTCTCATGCATGCATACATGATCTATTGTTGAATTTTTTTCAAGCTGTGTTAGTTTGCAGGTGGAGTCAGTTTTCATTGAGGATGTTACAGGGTAGTTGTCGGCCATTTAAATTGTCTTGGAGTGGATGAGTCACATTGTCTTGCATTGTCTCCTGTCATCCTTGGTTCCTCTATGTTTTGATTGTTTATTTTCTCTCTTGGAACTTTTCACTTGGATCCTATATTAGCATTTCTGAATGTGCTGCTGCTGCAACTTCTTTGCTTGTGACTTGTTTTTATTATAGCATATCACCTCATGATATAATAATTTGGATAGTTTTCTTCATGGCTTTGGTGCTTAACAGAAGACATCTCTATCTCTCTCTCCCTCCCTCCCTCCCTCTTTCTTATAAATAGTAGATGATGCTTTGTTTTTCTACCGTCCTTAATGTATGGAATTTGTTCTTATAGGTTCAAGTCGATTTTGATGACAAAAGTAGCTGGGAGTATCTCTTCAAAGTTTACTGGATTTACCTTAAGGAAAAGCTATCTTTATCAGTAAATGAGCTAATTCAAGCCAAGAATCCCTGGAGAGGACCTGGAAATGTGTTTTGTAATGGTGAATCCTCTGATAAATTGTATGATGCTAATGGTGGCAACAATCATAGTTCCGACAGCTCGAATAATCACATGGAAACAACTATCTCAAAAAGAAGAAAGCCCAGGAAACAACAAAAACTCCCTAAGAAAGTCATGTTCTTTGGTACAGACAAGCGTCTGGGTGAGGAGCGGCAACTTTTGCCTGGTGAGACTGAATGGGCAACAAAAGAGCTTTTGGAGTTTGTTGCCCATATGAAAAATGGTGATGCATCTATTCTCTCTCAATTTGATGTCCAGGCCCTTTTGCTAGATTATATAAAGAGAAATAACCTTCGTGATCCTCGCCGGAAGAGTCAAATCATATGTGATGCAAGGCTTACAAAGCTGTTTGGAAAACCTCGTGTGGGTCATTTTGAAATGCTAAAGCTTCTTGAGTACCATTTTCTTGCAAAAGAGGAGTGTCAGGCAGATAATATTATCCAAGGCGGAGTTGGTAATTCTGTAGCTTTTCAGTTTGAGACTGATGGTAAAAGTGATAATTCACTGATGGTGGGGAAAGATAAGAGACGTAAAACACGCAAAAAGGACGATGAAGCGCGAATACAGATTAATCCAGAAGAATATGCAGCAATTGATGTTCACAACATCAACTTGATTTACTTGCGGCGCAATTTGATGGAGAATTTAATTGATGATTCTGAGAAGCTCCCGGAAAAGGTTGTTGGTTCGATTGTCCGGATACGAATTACTTGTGCTGATCAAAACCAAGATATGTATAGGCTTGTCCAAGTTGTAGGTATATAATCTTTTATTGCCGGTACTTTCTTTTGCTTAATTGTCTGCTTCATGCATATTTTATGAACTTTTTAATTGGAGGGTGAAATTTGCAGGCATTAAAAAGACAGTCACACCTTACAAAACTGGCAATAAGACAACTGATTTCATGCTTGAGATATTAAATTTAGACAAGACGGAGGTCATAACTATAGATGCAATTTCAAATCAAGAGTTCTCTGAGGTGATAAGACTTCTTAATCTCTATGAATAGTTCTCTCTCCCTAATTTTAGCTTTTTTAACTACCTATTTTGTGGGATGAGTGGAAAAAAATCGCTATTTATTTGTCCTCTTATTTTGAAAGAAGTTATTATTATTATTATTTTATTTGCATTGAGTGTAGTTAAATCTCATATGGATTGGGCCCATATTGGTCCTCTGCTTTGGCGGACAAAAAATGTTGTTGAGGCATTTGGACAAACCATTATATGTGTCCTTCAACATTCTTGGTTAATACAGTAAATTTAAATTCTTAAAATGGTCTGTGAGTTTGCTTGCATGCATTTTACTTGTATGATGGCACGTAAACTAATGGTGCATGCAGTTTTATGCTCGTGTCCTGATTTCAGATGTTGCCTGACCAGGAATCCATGTGAAATATATTTTGTTGTTTGTGTCATATCTTATTGTTTCCTGACATGTTTTCAATTGTTAATTGTATTTGCAGGAAGAATGCCGACGGCTACGCCAGAGTATCAAATGCGGGCTTGTCAATAGACTTACCGTGGTATTTGGCATTATTGTCAATTTGGGTTTTTTTAGCATTTTTATTACCCTTTTCTTAGACCATGCATCTTTGTTAGCAGGGTAAGATTCTAGAGAAAGCAAGGGTGCTACAATCCGTGAAAGTTTATGATGTACGTAATTTTTTGCTTGCTAACTCTAAATATGACACTTTTTTACTTTGGGAGGATATGAGTTATTTGCTTCGCTGCTTTGTTGACAACATTTGGTGCACAGTGGCTGGAAGCAGAGAAATTGCGGTTAAATCATCTTCGTGATCGAGCAAGTGAAAAGGGGCATAGAAAGGAATATCCTTTTTGGCTCTGAGTATTTTCTTAATGTTTTTCATGTTAATTGTGATCATTTACTTGTCTGAGAACATGGTGTGATAACATGGCTTTCTTTGTATGATGTTAAAGACCCTTTTTATCAGTCACGAGAATCCCAAATTATATATTGTTCACTGGATCCTTTTTTTTTTTTTTTTTTTTTTTTTTTCTGTGAGAACATCAGATGTCATGTGTCATTGTTACACAAATACTGAGAGTAATGGTATAAGTTTTCCAGCCCTTCTCTTTACCTATAGCAGTGATGTAGCCCTTTTAACCGGACATTGACCATTTCGATGAACTTTTACCTTTCCTGCACGCATCTGTAATCAGACAAGCAGGTTGAATAACGCACATAAAATTTTATTATTGCGTTATCTGTTGTCAATAATGTGGTTTATATCAACATCTAGATATATTGCATAATTTTTATCAAAAGAAATATTAATGATTATATTAACAAGATAAAGAACTTTGTTAATTAATGAGAGAAATGATACTGATTAATCATTTCCTTGACCATTTTTACGCTCAGAGAATGCGTTGAGAAACTGCAGCTTTTAGATACTCCTCAAGAACAGCAGCGCAGGCTCAATGAAATTCCAGAAGTCCATGCTGATCCCAAAATGAATCCAAGTTATGAGTCTGAGGAAGAGGTTGAAAAATTAGATTCTACAAGAAAAGGTAACTGCTTTTTTATATAGTTTTAATTTTTGCTCCTGTCAATACTATGAATTAGAAATTGAGTACTTAGCTTATTTTGCACTTGGAACTGCAGAGTTTGTGGGACAGAAAATTCCTAGATTTGGTGGGAAGGTGGGAGATTTGGTTTCTTCACAGTCAACAGGAAGTGGACAGAAAAATTTGGCAGGAAGTCGAATTCATGACTCCCTATTTCACACAGGAAATGATGCAACTGCTGCCAGAACTAATGGAATTATGAACCAGTACCCCTGTAATCAGCATAGAGATGCACATGTATCAGATTTAATGGAGAAACCAAAGGATCCTGTTCATACCCCTGACTCACGTAATTGTATTTGGTATGATCAAGCAGCAGTAACATCAGGATCATTTTCGGGGGAAGCATCTGAAAGTTTGGGGGCATCAACTTCTGTAGGGATTGCAACATCCACTAGTGAATGTGAGACAGAAAAATTGTGGCACTATGAGGACCCTAGTGGGAAAATTCAAGGACCGTTTTCTCTGGTGCAGCTCCGAAAATGGAGTGAAAATGGGTATTTCCCTCCAGATCTAAGGATATGGAAAATTACTGAGAAGCAAGATAATGCTGTGCTTTTGACCGATGCAATGCTTCAGCAGCCTTATAAATTGCCCCCAATCCTAAAGAACCATTTACAAGTTCAGGAGATTAATGTTTCTTCTAACATGAAGGAATCTAGTTGGATCGGAGTATGGCCTGGAAGTAATAACAAAAACTGGGTTGCAAGTAAAGAAAAGAGTGCTGATTGCAACATAAAGTGCAGTGAAGCAATTGAGAATTCTGGGAACAACAAAATTATGAAACTTGAAGAATCTCAATCCTCTAGTTTGACAAGACTTGTGGATACTGATTCCAAGGACAGACAGACTGTAGAACCTTCGCAAGGTCGGGACTTATTGGGAGGTATCAGTAATTCATCTAGTCAGCTTCCAGTCAATAACTTACAGCCTTCACTAATGTCTGGGAATGAAAGTGTGGTGTACCATGAAAACATAGGTCAATTGGCTGAAAGTGGTAACACTGATGAGAACCATGGAAATGGAAAGAGATTCGCAAATACCGCGGGTCCTTTGGGGCAACCTACAGGAGAAAATGGGACCACCATAGCTCTGACAGAAAATGTATCTTCTCAAGGCCATGATTCCTGCTCAAGCCTGGTCTCTGTAACAGTGTCATCAGATACACCGGAGAAGAATAGTGAGATTGATTTTCCTGATCTGCCTAGTCCCGTGCCAAGGCCTGTCAGGGAAGATTGTGCAGATCAAGCAACCGAGAACAAGGGGACTCAGCCTTCTCAGATTCCTGGTCAGAGTTCAAGCCCCGGTCAGAGCGGTGCCTCACCAACATCCCATCCAGCATCTAATACATCTGGTTGGCAAGCAGTTCTTGAAGAACCAGATGACTCGAACTTTTTGGGGGTTGGGGAGGAGTCAGTTACAAATTTGCTGAAAAGTTTAGCTGATGCAATAGATTCTCTGGATTCTCCTTTGAGCTATGACCTGCCAGAAACTTCAAAACCTGACTGCTTCAGTTCCATGGAAGGTATGAGTCCAACACCCCCTGTATCTGGAAAGAGTGATGTTTTGAGCTCCACCGGTGATTTACAAATACCATCGCATACTGTTGTGATCGATGAAGTTCGTGGGGTTTCACCAGCTGAAGTTAATGATCCACAAAAGTGGTCTGGGGTGCATTCTTCTACGAGTCCTGAAGAGGATAGCAAAGTAAGGCCGAATATTGTGGTCAATCACTGGGAAGGAGATACAAATGTTCAGCCTCAGATGCCTTCCAGCTCTGGTTTGGACATGACTTGGAGTGCTTCTTTTGATGCGAAGGACACTGGATGGTGTTCAGCTCCTCTAAATGCAAATCTGGGTTGGGAAGCCCCAGCTCAAGACAATCTACATATAAGTTTACCATCTAATTTTGCTTCAACAGGTGATGCAAACGTAAACTGGGCTGCATCAGCTAGGAGTCCGAATGCATGGTCAAATCAACCAAAACACATAGGAGATAGGCATCCAAGCCAACCACATCGGGATCGTGCATTTCAGAGCGAAAGTTCTGGTTTTGGTAGGGATAGGCCTTCATGGAGTAGGCAGTCATCATTTAATGGACGGGGAGGAAATTTTCCCAGGCCGCCTCCGAAGGGGCAGCGGATATGTAAATTTCACGAGGGCGGGTATTGCAGGAAGGGGGCATTCTGTGATTATTTGCACCCATGAATTGTGTCCGCCACAAAAATTCACACACATTTTTTGTATTAGTACTCCTAACCTGTAAAATGCCAAATATTGAAAGGCATTCATTGTACTAAAAATTGCTCAGAAAGGGTATTTGTTGTTCAATGCATCCCCCTTCTGCGGTGTCATGTCAGGGCAATGAATTCTAAATTTATACGAGACGGATATTCTTCATCATCTGTTTCTTAATGTAGCATTTTCAATGGGGGCATAGTCTAGGGGTGCAAACTTGGATAGGGTACACGACATTCAATCAAGTTCCTAAGCTTCAGAGTAGGGCTAGAAGACCCAGGTATTCGAACTTGGATAGGGTCACTCTTTTTTGTTACCTAAAGTTCGAAGGTCAAGGAGATTTGACCTTCGACCTTCAGTAGAGGTGAAGATAGGGGACAGCAGAAGGGCAATGGATAACTGTGTATTCAAAATTAAAGAAAAGTTTTTTGAAAATTATATTACAAAATATAATTTATTTTATTAAAAGTTATAATTCTGTCTTCAAAATTATAACTTAAATTAATTATCGTATTTTGTTCTTTTTTTTTAGCATGGTAGGGTAGATACCATTAAATATACATATATTTATGATATAAATGATGTAAATTTTTTTATTTTGAAATTTTAATTAGTAAGGTATTTCAACTGCCTGTATTTTAAAAATATAAAATCATCGAATGTCCTGAGGGACATCTTAAAAAATGAATTCGATAGTAAATCGATCTGGATTAATATTTTGAAATTTAAAGTATAAAAAAATAATAATAAAAAAAAATCACGTTAACCGCTCAGAAAGAAGGGTAATTAAGTAATTTTGCAAATCAGGGATGGTATTTAACGGGCTGACTCGGCGCAGAAGAAATGCAAATAGCGGGTGTAGAGAGAAGAGGAGGGGGACCCTCGTAAAACCCAGTTGCAGTGGTCGGAGAAGTCGGCCGCCGGGAGTGAGTAGTCGACTTCTTCTAATCTGAGACGAAGCCAAGAAACTCTGTTCTACCTTCTAAGGTACTTTTTCCTCTCCAAACTCCAATTTAAAGCGATTTTAGGTCACTTTGTGTTAAAAATAGTGAGTTGCTTCAACTTTATATTTTCTTTTTCAGTTAATTCTTCATACAAAATAGACTGTTTCTGTGAATGCAAGGAATAGGATAATGTTTTTTCGACAGTAGAGAATCCACCATCTCTCCCCGCCTCTCTCTCTCTTCACGGTTTCATCTCTCTACAAAAAAACCCTAAACCCGTTTGTGATATTGGTGTCGTTTGTGGTGAACCATTGACGGTTCACCTAAAATGATCAAATCCTCTGTATTGTCCAAATTTTAGCATAAAGAGAGAGAGAGAGAGAGAGAGAGAGAGAGGTTTGTGCTTGGTAATATTTTTTCAGACAGAGACTGAAAGATGACAAAAACAGTAGGGTATTTCATTGCTTGAGTTGGGTTGGTTTGTAGAGAGAGAGAGAGAGCGAGAAGGGTTTGTGTGTGGTAATTTTGTTCCCGCAGAGACTGAAAAACAGAAGGGGATTCCATTCCTAGTGTTGGATTGGTTTTTTTCCCCACAGTTTATATGCTAAATTTTTGGGAGAAGTTTTGGTTTTAAAGAGTATCTTGGTATGTTTTATTAGGTTAACAGACCGGCAAATTTTGCTGAAACATGGATATTGATTCTGATACAAGCAATTCAAGTTCCAAGACACCATCAGCCGAAGGCACATCAATACAAATGGATTCTGAGGAGTTGTCCAACATGAATGTACGAAACTCAGTTCCCGAACCTATGTAGCTTTATATTTGTATTTGTTTCCTGTTTGATTTTGCTCATGGGTTTGTTGTTATCTTTTCTTACCTTATAGGCTGGAGGAAAAGAAGAGCTTGCTGAGTCGATTAATAAATTAAATCTCGATGCATCATCATCTAGTACCTTCAAGAGGAAACCTGTTATTATTATTGTGGTCGGCATGGCAGGTACTTTATTTAGGGTTTAGGGTTTATGTGTGTTAAGATGTAACATAATAAATGCACCTTATTACTTTGTGTGGTATTAGAGGCGACTGTAAAATCTGCGAGGCCCTTAAACCCATTCAATATTCCACATGTTTAGGGCCATCTTTGATCCATCATTAATGCATGATAAACACATTTTTCTCTATATGCTTAAGCTTTTGTAGCAATTGATAGTTTCATGATATGTATATTCTTGCTTCTGTGGACCTGAGACTTGGAATTCTTGTTTGTTGCACTTGATTAGGGAGTGGAAAAACAACATTTATGCATAGTTTGGTCTACCACACTCAAGCTTCAAATATTCGGGGTTATGTGATTAATTTGGATCCTGCTGTTATGACCCTGCCATTTGGTGCCAATATTGATATCAGGGATACTGTTCGATACAAGGAAGTGATGAAGAATTTCAATCTTGGTCCAAATGGTGGAATTATGACATCTCTTAATTTGTTTGCAACAAAATTTGATGAGGTAAAAGCTCACCTCTCCCCCCCCCCCAAAAAAATGTTTTCTTTCTTTTCCTGGTCTTGCACCATGTCCTTTATCCTTGATGAGGCATGAAAGGAGCAGCTCTCCAAAGAGTCTATCAATCTTGGGGTTAATGCTGGATATGTTTTGTGGTGAGAGTTAATTCTTCAGGTTGTGTTGGCTTTTGCAAAATTTACTAATACTGGAGCATTGCAAAGCTTGATTGCTATGGGTAGCTACTTCTTTAAAATTCTTGGATTAGAGCTGCCATAGATATTGTGCATGTTTGTAATCTCTTATCTGCCTCTACATTGTTGTTATAACCATGATCATTCTGATGTCTTGTTTCAGGTTATTTCAGTTGTTGAGAAAAGAGCAGATCAGCTTGATTATGTTCTTGTTGATACGCCAGGTCAGATTGAGATATTCACTTGGTCTGCTTCCGGAGCCATAATTACAGAAGCCTTTGCTTCAACTTTTCCTACAGTCATTGCCTATGTAGTTGATACACCTCGCTCAGCGAGCCCAGCTACTTTCATGAGCAATATGCTTTATGCCTGCAGCATCCTTTATAAGACACGATTACCGTTGGTCTTGGTATTTAACAAGGTTGATGTTGCTCAGCAACAGTTTGCCTTGGAGGTATAATCTGTGCCTAATTTAGCTAATAAACGTTTCAATATGTTTCTTGCATGATAATTTGGGTTCTAGTTTCTTTTGCCTGAATTTGTCTTACAATGTTATTTCAGTATTCATTTTGCTTAACTGTATTCTATCGGTGAAATGTGAGAATTTTCTTCCTCCAGTATACGTAAAACTAAATGACTTAAGCTTCTTAAAATTCTTAAGTTGCTGAAATGGATGTGCTATTGGAGTGTTTTCCTTTCATCATATAGCTTAAATTTGTTTCTATACTTTATTTCCAATTCATGCATCTCTATAGGTGTGAATATGGTTTGTCAACAAAAGCTGGTGTCATCCACAAGTTATGACACCCTATAGTAATTCATAGTGCTGCATATCTTAAATTTATGAAATGGGTTTGCCAATATTATTGCAGGAGCACAATCTTAACATCTTTGTCCCCTAAAAAAAAATAATAATGATGGCTTAGTGGGGCAAGCCACAATGGCATGCTGTCTCTGTGTGTTTCCTTTTTTTTTTTGTTTTGTTTTGTGCGGGCGTTCGTGCGTTCGTTCGTGTGTGTGTGCGCGCGCGCCCGCCCGCGCGTTGGTTTTTGTTCTGGCGTGCGTGCGTGCGTGCGTGTGCGTGTGCGTGTGTGTGTGTGTGTGTGTGTGTGCGTGCGTGCGTGTGCGCGTGAATATGTGCTGACAGAACTCTGCTTCATAATCCAAGGACTTGTTATAGAATAACTTACTGTATCCAAAACATCAAGGAATGGATTCAGCAGTGGGTTGAGGCTATTGACTTTTGATTTTCCATGCTCAAGTAGAAAAACTTTCAATCATCATTGAACTTGCTCAATTACCTAACTTTTGAATTTTCAGTTTTAGCATAGTAGAATTCTTTGATATTGGTTGGAGCATCTTTCAAAATAATTTGTACAATATTTTGGCAGCAATAGTTGAAAAAAAAAGGAGGATGTTATGGAAGTTATTTTGTTGCTCTTATTAAGGCATTGCACAAATATTTCTTACCTTTTCTGCTCCTGAAAAGTAATGATTCTAAATTAGGATAAAGTTGTTATATACAGATCTCTTACAGGTGAAGTAGGAATGTTGTAAAAATGAGAAAGCTCATTAGCTGCCTTGCAATCTACAGATGTTGTGTGTGTGTGTGTATGTTAATCATGGTTTTAATAGTTTGTGCCACGATATTCCTGTCTATGTAGTGGATGGAAGATTTTGAGGCTTTTCTTGCAGCAGCGGAATCTGATAATTCATTCACTTCAACACTTAATCGGAGCTTGTCACTTGTGCTGGAGGAGTTCTATAAAAATCTCCGGTCTGTTGGCGTATCTGCCATTTCTGGTGCCGGAATTGATGCATTCTTCAAGTCTATTGAAACGAGTGCCGAGGAGTACATGGAAACCTATAAGTATTTCCGCAACACTGCATATCTTTTCCACATCTGTTTTGCAGTGTTGAGACTTGATCACAATATGCATTTTCATGCCTCATCAAACTCTTGCCGTAATTAATGTAAAAGTTGATTATATATATACTAATCTTTTTAGTGCTTTTGCTTTTAGGGCTGATATGGACAAGAGACGAGTAGAGAAGCAGCGATTGGAGGATGAGCGTAGACGAGAGAGCATGGAAAAGCTAAGGAAGGACATGGAAAAATCTGATGGGGAGCCCGTAGTTCTGAGTACTGGACTGAAAGACAAGAAAGCTGGCAAAAAATCCATATTGGGTGAGGAAGAGGATGAGGAGGAGGAGGAGGAGGGATATGAGGATTATCAACTGTTTACAGAAGAAGAGGACGACAATGCAATTGATGAGGATGAAGATGAAGAGGTTACTAGATTCGCATTTTGACTCTAATTCTCTCTATACTAGGGAAAAAAAAAATAGTGTGTGCATGCATCTTCAAGGAGTCATCGAATGACCCTGCGGAGGACCAGCCAGGAACTCTTTACATGTCTGAAACAGGTTACGTGTCGTGGGTTGTCTGATCTAACTTTTTGTCATCAATCTCTGCTGACTTTAAAGTAAAATGTTATATACCATTGCTGTGATTTTCAAGCATGCTTCATGGGAAGAATTTACTGATCAGTCTTATGGTTGGAATTTTGTTATAGCTAAGCTACTATTTTCTTGTAGTGAAGGCTTCCTTTTATTAGAAAATGGCGCCTATCAACCAGGGGAAGCAATGCAATAGGTCCAATGCATGAACTAAGAATATATCATTTAACCCAAACTAGGTTTGCAGCCCGGCTTGCATTTCTGGCCCATTTGTTACTTGTGCGAATATTTTAACTTGGTCTAAATACGAAGAAAATTTGAATCAAATAAATGAACTAGATTGAAATTGAATTAGAATATCTCAGATTGATTTAATTCAAATCCAACCTGATTCATGGGGGTCTTAATAATAATAATCATGTCTATCTATAACATTTTTTTTATTATTTTAATAAACAAATTTAATAAATCAACTTTTTTAGTATAAAGGAGTATTGACGTGATCTTTAGGGTATTAAGGCGCT
The DNA here is from genome assembly GCA_037126225.1 of Dillenia turbinata. NCBI lineage: Eukaryota > Viridiplantae > Streptophyta > Magnoliopsida > Dilleniales > Dilleniaceae > Dillenia > Dillenia turbinata. The sequence goes on along the minus strand of JBAMMX010000017.1, from coordinate 21,915,384 downwards.
CAATGTTATATTGTTTAGAGTGCCGGACGATTGACATTGTTATTTTTTTTTTCAATTGTGAGAGTGATCAATATTTTTTTTATATTTATTATCGATATTTGAAAACATATTTCGATTAATATAGTTTAAATATCTGTAAACCCTATTTATAAATAATTTTAAGAGTAATTTTTTTTTAATCTAATCTTCTTTATTTGTCCGGTTTTTAAGTTTCGGAATGATCAACATTGTTGTCTCTTTCAAGTAGATCTCGACCGTTCGCTCAATTTAGTGCTTTTCGGCTAACGGAATGGAATTATAAGAAAATACTGAGACGTTGCATTCAAAAAATTTTGTATTTTTGAAGTGATTTTTGTTATTCAGATTTATGCAAATTTTGAATTAGTCAAACAGAGTGTAGAAAGGAAAACCCTCCCTTGAATCTCCGGTCTCTCTCTTCATTCATTTCATTCTTGATATCCAAGAAAAGTCCCACAAAACGACAAAACATAATACCCGAAACGGAATCCATATCTGAAAATTCATTCCTCCACCGGATTTTGCTCCTGTTCCCGTCTAGGATCCGCATTTCCAAATTTCTAGGGTTTCGCCATAGACCAGAAGAACCCTGATTTCTAGGGTTTCTTGATGATGGCGGAGCCGTTGTTGACGCCGACGCAGAAGTATGCTGCCGGAGCATTGTTTTCTCTGGCACTTCATCAGGCTCAGATCCATCAATCTCGACCGTTGGGGTGTGATGCTGATGATGAAGATCAGATTAATCAACGCATTAGTAGCAGCAGCAGTAGTAGTAGCAAAAGCAGTGATTCGGTTTCCGATGATCCTCAGCTTTGGGTTCATGAAAGTTGCGGTCTTCTTAGACCTGTCTTCAGGTCTCTCTCTCCCCCTCCCTCCCCATCATATCATTAATTTTGGTTAATATGTCAGGAATTGTGAATTGCTACAGCTAATCTCTCTCTCTCTCTCTACCCCCTCCCCCATCATTAATTTAGGTTAATATATCAGGAATTGTATTGTGTTGATGACTTATATTTATCTGATCCTATTCTATGTTTGAACGAATGGGATGAAAAATTTCTATGCAAAATTTCTGAATGAACAACAGCATATCTTGAAGGTTATGATTAAATTAGGGCCCTAAAATGATCGGTGTAGCTTGAGCGTGATTAGATAAGAATTTATCAAAAGGGGTGGGCTCAAACGACTGTTGGTGATGAAGACCCCACCTTGAACAACCTACTACCTAGCTTGTTGACATTCATTACCAAATATTGTAGATTGGTTCTTCTTTCCTTTGGGATAAGGTTGTGTTTTATGAGTCTCTCTAGGTCCAGGCCTCAAAGGTTTTACAAAGATTATAGTTTAGAAGAGTCGAAGAAGGATTGGAGATCTGTCCTTTTTTCTCTCACTTCTGAGCATTTGTCAGTCTAAGAGTTTTGTATATTCTTTATTGCATTTAATATAATTCCTTTTTTCTGTTTCAAAAAATTTTGTCATATGGTAAAAAAGAACAAAATTCATATTCGAGTATTGCCAGTTGTGAAGAAGGATGAATAATTGTAGTAATTGACACTATGTTTCTCTATTCAATCGGTGCTAGTTAAAATAGAAAAATTGTGAATCATTTTTGATGGAGACACAGAATGAAAAATACATGGATTTAATCCCACATGGATGATTAATTATCAATTTAGGCGAATTGGTTCTATATCATAAACAAACAATATTTGAGTGACCAAATGGATTTATTGTCAAGAGCTAAAAGCATAACATAAAATATTATTGGAAATGGCTTTTGAAAATTTTGGACAAGCTTGAAAAGTTGTGACATAAAAGGGCATATCAATGCTGAGTTCACGTGCTTTAGTATGGAAATTCATGTTTCATCTTCATTATGTGTATTGAAAGACATCGTGCTATTTGCTAGCATGAGATTTTTTTTTTCCCCTCCCCCCTTAATATCTATCCTCAAATCTGTTAGGATTTTAGAGATAGACTCTAAAGCATGGACTGGACTTGAGGAAACTGCAGGATCTTCTATGGTCAAGCTTCATGTTGGAGCGGTATGTTTTTCCATTTAATCAACTCTTTCGTAGCTCATACATCAACAGATGCATATTGACTTATGTGCATGTGCACCTGCAACACAAAAAGAACAAGCTTTAAGAGGAGAAGATGCACTAATATATAATCTGTTGTTTGATTTATGGTTTCAATATACCATGTTTCGGTCATTTGTGCAGAATTAAGGGCTCTTATTTTCGGTATTTTTCTATGGCAAGCAGTCACTAATGTTGTTTCAATGATCTTGTCCCCTTTGTTTCTGTGCATTATTTTGTGTTATTTTCTTAATTGATGGTGACATCATTTTATCTCAGTTTTTAAGATTGGTCGCAGAAGATGAGGGAGAAACTTCTTCAGAAAAGAGGGATCAGCAACTTGCTTTGTCAAAAGCTGTTGATTCTATGGCTTTGAGCATGGAATCAAGTTTTATGTCTTCTGAGTCTAAAAGGGAGAAGCATTGGGAGTATGAGCAAGAGCGCCGTGAAAAATGTTCCATTGCAGAGATGCAATCAAACTCTGAAGCAGCAAATACACACTATAAAGCTTTAGAGGATAACAACTGCAGCTCATTTACTACAGTTGATGGCATGGTTGCCTCTGATGGATCTTCTAGCTGTAAATTTGATGAGGCACCTGCAGAAGAGGGGGTGATGCTTTCATATCAAAGGAAATTGTGTGTCTTATATGAGCTTCTTTCAGCTTGTCTTGCTGATGTACCTGACGATAAGAAAATCCTTGTTCGTCGAAGAAAGGGTTATGATGCTAGACATCGTGTGGCTCTGCGATTGCTGGCAACCTGGCTTGATATCAAATGGATAAAAATGGTTTGTGTGCCATGTTGTTCGATATTTGTAGTTTTCCTATTTTAATGCACGTGAGAAAGAATATTTGCATGTTTAACATCCCACCCATCAGATGGTAAATGTTAGTGAGTCGTATGACAGATGTATGCACTCACATCACATGCACACAATGCTTTTCGATTATGTATGTTCATAAAATTAAATTTCTTATGAGAATAGTTATTAACTCCACTAAAATTTAATTTCTTTTAGGAGGGCTTCCAAAATAGAGATGTCCATTAGATAATATAAGAAAGTATTATTCAATTAAGGGTTTTTTACGGCATGTTAATTAGTTTTACATTTCACGGTTTTTTATCAGCAAAATCAAAGATAAAAAAGTTTACTCAACAAAAGCATGAGACAACTTAGACCGTACAAATTAAATCCAAAAAACGTCAAATTGAAGAGAAGATTGCTGCCTAGAGTAGGTATGAGCCAAATGATATCAAACAGAGAGAGAGATGCTCATTATTGATGAGGTTAACTTAGATTGAGTATTTTATTTTCTTTTAGACAATCAAGAACCTTTTAAATGGTGTGCTGAGATCTGATTTTGGCTACGTCCTTCAATTTCAATGATTTGGGAGCTTTATTTATTATGTTGTTCAGGAAGCAATGGAGACAATGGTTGCTTGCTCGGCTATGGCTTTAGCAAAACAGGAGAAAGCAAAGGAAGAAGAAAGCCAAACTCCAAAAAGTAAATGGGCTAAGTGGAAACGTGGAGGTATCATTGGTGCTGCTGCACTTACTGGTGGAACTTTACTGGCAATTACTGGTGGTATGGATCCTTAAAACATTGTCTAGAAATTTGGTATGGTTGAATGCTTGCTGTAGGAAAAATTTGAGTGGGCTTATATTTTAGCTTTTATCTAAATATTATTTTGAGCAGGCTTAGCTGCTCCAGCAATAGCTGCAGGGTTTGGTGCTTTAGCTCCTACACTAGGTACGCTTATCCCTGTGATTGGAGCAAGTGGTTTTGCTGCTGCTGCAAGTGCTGCAGGAAGTGTAGCTGGTTCTGTTGCTATTGCTGCGTCTTTTGGAGGTATGTTACTTCATTAACATTCTATGCTAGAATCTTAAATTAGATCTTTAATAAATGAAAAAGATCACAAATAGAAATAGAAGTTCTAAAGAATTTTAATGAGTGATGGTAATTGAAAAATTTAAGGAACCTATTCAATAATTCTAGAATAAGAATTTTAAGGCAGTTTTTATCAAGACTTTTGGCTCCCTTACCTAGACCTGTTAAGAAGGTGGACTGTGAATGTGTAATTAAGTACACATCAAAAGTGTAGTTAATACTTTGTTGTACATCAGTTTTACAGTTCATTCTTAGTGGATGCAAAGATGGAGGAGAGCAAACCTATGACTTAGATCTAATGTATAAAATAAGTGGCTTCATAAGCAAGGGATTTTTCACCACTCTTTCTTTGCTCTGTGAATGGGAATAAAGGATGGGTTATATAATATAATTTCTTTATCTTCCAGTCCAATTTGAAATTGACGCATCAAGGAGGTTTCAAGTAAGTCTGTATAGGGGTTACGAAGATGCATTCTTGTAAGGAGTAGAAGGCTTCATGAATTATTTGAAGTCGAATAATTGCAAACTCCATATTGTCTTTCCTAACACATCTTTTCACCCAGCTGCTGGGGCAGGACTGTCAGGTAGTAAAATGGCTAGAAGAATTGGAGACGTGGATGAGTTTGAGTTTAAAGCTATTGGAGAAAACCATAATCAAGGCGTGAGTTTCTAAGCTTTTAGTTTCTGCCTCCAAATTACAGTCTCCAACTGGGACATCACTGACATAAATCACATTCTCCTTTTTGGTTTTACTGTTTTTGTTATCCTTTGCGTTAAAACAGGATATCAGAACCTTTTTATGTTTAATATGTATACTTGTTTTACTTTCCCTTTGCAGCGGTTGGCAGTTGGGATAATGGTTTCCGGATTTGTTTTCGAGGAGGAAGATTTTGTCATGCCTTGGGAAGGAGAAGCTGATAACTTGGAAAAGTACTAACAGTTTGTTCCATCTTCGCTTGTCCTAAGACTAACAGTTAGGCTGGTGGCAGTCTTTTCCCTATAATTTTTTCTTCTTTATTTCTGCCCTTTTATTCCTTTTACATGGCTTGCGGAAGTATTATTTTTTGTAAGTGAGATGCCTGTTCATATGATTTACCATATAATGAAATCTCAGGTATGCACTGCAATGGGAGTCCAAGAATTTGATTGCAGTCAGTACTGCGATTCAAGATTGGCTTACTTCAAGTATTTAGTTTGGACCTTGTAGCTTCTAATTAACACCACATGGTTGACGCTGTGAACAAATGGCTAAGCATGTTCTGATTGCTGCAGGGGTTGCAATGGAGCTGATGAAGCAAGGTGCCATGGTAACTGTATTAAGCACATTGTTAACTGCATTGGCCTGGCCTGCAGCATTACTTTCAGCTACTAATTTTATAGACAGCAAATGGACTATTGCTGTTGACAGGTGTGCTCCACAACTTGATTTCTACAGTAAAATGTCACATGTTTCCATTTCTAAATCAATTTTATGTCTGGGGCAACGCAGGCTACATGTCTCAGGACTTCTGGTCTGGTACTGAAGCTCGTATTTAGGGTTATTCCTTGCCTAATGATAAAATGCAATATAGAACTAACAGTTTTTAATTGTGAAATGTGGTCCCTAATTATCTAGAAGTTTATTGGTCAATTTTTTGTGGTTTTATATACAGGATCTTCTGCTTATAGTTTATGTGGAGAAAAATCCAGTAATATCTTAAATTTAGTAGTTCAAGACATAAGCATACATTCATGCATGAATTTTCTCTCAGATCATTGATCTTCTGGATACCTACATATCTCCATTCTAAACAAGTGTTTGGACTCTGGATCCTTGAGCTAATCTTTTGTAAGTTTCTTCATTTCTCTATCTTTGGTTAATTTGTGCTGTTTAGATCAGACAAAGCAGGGAAGTTGCTAGCTGAAGTGCTAATGAAAGGTTTGCAGGGGAATAGGTATATCTTTCTCGTATCGTAGCAATCATATTATCTTTTTGAATATCTGGGCTTAGCATATTTTTACTGGCATTCTTTGCCTTTTATTTTTTCATTCAGGCCTGTTACACTTGTGGGTTACTCACTTGGAGCACGAGTTATTTTCAAGTGCCTCCAATTTTTGGCTGAATCCGAAAATAATGGTACCAATAGCCATTTGATCTGTTTGAGTTATTCATTTGTTTGTTAGGACTATTCTAACGATCTTAATCCGCTCTTTTTTGGGTCATCACAGCTGGACTTGTTGAAAGAGTTGTTCTTCTTGGAGCACCCATTTCTTTTAAGGATGAGAACTGGGAAGCAGCTAGGAGGGTAATTTGGGATTTATATTTAAGTCTTCCCTTTTGCTGTCTATACCTTCCCAGTCTTTGCTGTATGCTGCACCCCATGTCTGCTTTGAGATTCTGTGGTTTTGCAGATGGTTGCTGGTAGATTTGTTAATGCTTACTCTATAAGTGATTGGACACTTGGACTAGCCTTCCGTGCGAAGTATGTTCTCTCAGACAATATACCAAGATATGTCAAATGGTTATATAATGTATAAAGGTTTCTTTAGTATAATACACCTGAAAGTCACCCCATCGCATGCATAAATAACGAGAGATTAACTAGCATGCTTAATTCACTAGGATGCAACCACCTCTTCTAGCAAGCCTACTGTTTTCCATATTGGCCTGTTAACCTGCACAGATAACCGAGTAAATCCATGTTGTCTTGTACTATTTTGATAGATCTTGCAGTATAATGTTAGTTCCATGAGCATAAGTGACCAGTTTCTGTAGAGCCATTACCAGGCCAAATGGGCTACTCAGCTGAATTTAACTAATCCCTTGTGTTCACGTAAAAGAAGAACATTTAAATCTCAGGTCATCCATGATTACCTAACCAGTGCATGACATTAATTGATATCCATGATTGATGACCTATGAACAGTTTGCTTACTCAAGGATTAGCTGGAATTCAACCGGTTGATGTTCCTGGGATCGAAAATGTGAGTCTTGACATTGTCATGTACTTTTCATGCTTTTTGTTTCTCATTTGTTTGAGTTAATAATATTTTGTTTGGTTCCACAGATTAATGTAACAGAATTCATTGAAGGCCACTCTTCTTATCTGTGGGCTACACAACAGATCTTGGATTTGCTTGAACTCGATACCTACTACCCTGTATTCAAGAGCCCTTAAACTCAGTCTCAAGAGTCTCCGAGTCTGAAGTGAGATTGTCTTGTTTCTGATTTCTCAAGATTTGAAGTCCCTCGGCAACCATACAAGAATGATTCATTTAAGTCAGATTGGAGCTCTATGGCCCTAATTTGTTTGTTTCCGTTCTTTCTGTACATAAAAGTGAGAAAAACGATGATAATTTGGTCCATGTTCTATTCATTCCGTGAAATGAAATGAGATGCCAATAGACTGTGATTCTTTACTGCACACAACTTGAACAGTGGTATGGTACTTATGCTTGAACGAAATTCGATGGTTATCTTCAGGTTACATTGAAAATCTGTTTTATCTGTTGAACCCTAATAAAAGATCAACAATTTGAACTATTTCTTGTGCTTTTTAAGGACTGAACTCTGAGGTTTGTTCATAATCAACCCTCATAAGATTTCTTTCCGGTTGTGAAAAAATAAAAAATAATCTGTATTTTGTGCAACATTTTGGGAGGTAAGCCACCAGGGTTCTAGTTCAGTTGGTGGTGAACCATGCTATTGTCCTGGGTGCGTACAATTCAGGGTCCAAATTGACCGGTTGGCCAGGGGCTGGACCAGTTCAGTGCCGAACGGGCCCATGGCCAAGACTAGGCAGCGGCAAGGCCCTGGTCAAGGGAGATGTCATCACACAGCAAGGAATAAATAGCCAATCGCGTGGTCCCTCAAGTAATAGAGTTTCCTCATTTACGTTCTTCATTTTTCAATTCGATCATATTTAATTGTATCTCATTATAAAAAAATAAAAAATAGCCAATCGCGTGAGTCTGCTGGTTAAGGCTACAATTGGGAGCTAAAGCCATTCATCGCATATAATATAAATTCAAAATTCCCTATTCGTGAGGACTCCAAGACAAATCTCTCATTGTTTTTTTTACATAAGATTTGAATTTCGGATTACAGGTTAGAAGAGAGGAATTGTGATCACTAGATTGTCTCATTGACAACATCTCTCTCTCCCCCATGGCAAAAGCAATCGCTGTCATCACCAACTTCATCTTATTAGGGTTTTAAGTTTGTTGCAGGATTTTTTTTTTCTTTTCAAATTTGTCGCCTCCAATGGGCTTGATTAGGGAGTTTCTATGTTTGCTATATTAAATGACAGAACGATAAAATGATAGATGATATTTTTTCTATATATATATATATTTTTATGTAATAATCTGAGTTCAAGCCATCTTACCAAGTCGCTATAAGCTGAAGCATTACCTTTATTCGGAGTTTATACCTTGTATTTGCTCATGGATGAAACACCCATTTGTAAGTAACACAAAGTGAACAGGGGTACTACCCTTTGCATTGCATAGAATTTGATCCATTCCTAGAAAGCGAGTTACTACTTATGATGGTATAGAAACTTTTCAATATTCTTACGTTTTCGTTTTTGAAATATTTTGACTTGTCTTAATTAATTAATATTTATATAAAAATGTTTATACCTTTTATATTTATATATATTTTTTATATTTAATAAATTATTTATTTATTTAATTATAATTTTAGTTTTATATTATTTATCTTATGATTACTAGTTATGGATTTGATTATTTTATATTTTTATTATAAAATATTATTATTCTATTATGTTTATAAAATAATTAATATTTATAGAAAAATTTTTATATATATTTTTTATATTTATGTTTTTTTTATATATTTTTATGAAATATTAATTTTATGTAACGTATCATACTCGTTTTTCTTTCTGCGTGAGAGGTAGGTTACTAACCACTTGAGATCCCTAAAATTCAAGCCAGAATAAAGGGTGGAAAAGATTGATAATTTATTAAGGAATTGATAGATGGACATGAATAGGACAAAAAAAAAACACCACCATAGCCTCGGGTCCTTTTCCCCAGCTCACTCCGATGAGGTTCTTTTGCCACGCTACGCTATGAGATCTGACAGCAATGACAAGGGCTTCATGTCCTCCTCACCCACCTACCCCCTCCCCCTTCTCTCCACACATCTTGTGGATGTGAACTCAAACAGCTCCACGCAAGTTGACATCCAGGGGCTCATTCCACCTCAATCGCAAACTCCCCCATCCTCATCTCTCTCTAGCTCTCTCTCTCTCTCTCACTAAAGAGGCCATGGTGAGCCTGACCCTGTCTTCCCCTCCGATTTTTCTAAATGTGGAGATTTGAAATTTGTGACTCATTACATCAGCATCAATTGCTGTGTCGGACAGTAATCACACAGTGTACCCACTGTCATTAAGTTGTGGTTCCATTTGAGCTCCCCCCCCCCACCCACATTTTTTTTTTTTAATAAGGTGGAACAATGGTCAATCTAGATCATGATGGATTGCATCATCCTATGCTATTTTTCTTCTTGATTGTGATCATGGTACCCACTTATGAAAATTAAAACAAATTTGAAGCAAATACTTATTTCTCTCAAAATGAGTATTTGTAATTGTCATTTATTAAGAGTGTGATGAAATTTAAAAGAAATACACGAAAGTGGTGAAAGTTCCAATACAAATCTTCACATTTAAATCAAATGAAAGGGAGTACTCTTGTCCACAGAAGATAGAACCCAAGTTTTTCTTCCCTCTTTTTCATCACTTTCCCACTGAATCTTACAAGACAAAGTCTCATCCTCGCAATTTGATTCCCCACCCCCCCCCCCAACCAAGTATTTATATTAGGCATAAGACAGACCCGAATAAAACCCACCCGCTTACCCGGATCAATATATCGGGCAGAGGAGTCTCGGGCGAGGCACGGCAACGAGCTGGATTTTTCTCGGGGCGGTTAGTCCGAACACGTCGTCCATGTCGAGCTCGCTTGGCTTCATGCCATCTGGCAATTCCCAAGTGAAACAGTGGAGGAGATGAGCCACGGACAAGTCGAGCGTGTAAAGGCCCAATTGCATACCGGGGCAGGACCTCCGACCCGACCCGAAAGGAATAAACTCAAAGTTACTCCCCTTGAAATCAGGAGCACCATCTTTGAGAAACCTTGAAGGCTGGAAGCTTTCAGGGTGTTCCCAAGAGCCCTTATCTCTCCCAATGGCCCAAGCATTGATCATGATCCTTGACCTCGCCGGGATAGAGTAGCCACCAACCTCTGCGTCCTCCGCCGTCTCGTGGAGGAGCAGAGGAATTGGTGGATGAAGTCTCAATGTCTCTTTGATTACACATTTTAGGTATGTTAGCTTCTCAAAGTCACTCTCCTCAACCCTTCTGTTTAGACCCACGACATTGGTTAGCTCTTGTTGGACTCTCTTCATCTCTTCTGGGTTTCTCATTAGCTCTGCCATCACCCATTCTATTGCTGATGCCACTGTTTCTGTCCCACCAAACATCACATCCTGCGACAAAACAATTATGTTAAAATCTTGTCTATCACTCTTTCATCCCAAAGACCTGAAATTTGTAACATATCCTTACCAAGATTTGATACCAGAAAAGATTAATAGATTCAAATTTTATTCTAGATAGAATGATAAAAAATAAAATAAAAAATTTCTTTTAGCATTTACTTTTTTTTTGGGTAAATTCTTGTTATTATTAATTATCAGATTGTGACTAAAAAACCCTTTAACTAACAAAATTAGTCACATAAATGGTTTGGTACAAGAAGGGTCATTTTTGGTACTTCATTTTTTTTGGGTGAATTCTTGTTATTATTAGTTATCACTTTGTGACAAAAAATAAAATAAAATTCTCTTTAACCGACAAATTTGGTCATATGAATGGTTTGGTATACATTCTTTTAGCAAATGTCCAGCTAGACTATCGATGGATTCAATATGATTATAAAATATCAAGGTTTATAAAAGAAAAATATATATTTTTTAGCTAATAAAGTTGTGGCCGGACCCTCTTTTCCAACAAAATGTTTATTTTCTTGAAAAACCTGAAACGTTCTTAGAAAATTATCATATCATGTTGTACGTATCGATAATCCATCTATTCATGATGAAATAATAGTAATCCAACAATTTAAATTAATTTTTTTTTTAAAAAAAAAAAATTATTTCTTTGCGATTTTTAAAGTTGATTGATGAGTTGGGATGAGTATGATTGAACTTACCATGATGATGGCCTTGATGTTATCTCTAGTAAGTTTGATAGCATGCTGCAAATCCTCACTCTCATTCACCTTAGCTTCCTCGCTATAAAATGCAAGCAACTCATCAACCATGTCCGAATCATTGGACTGATGATCCTTCAAATTCCTCTTCTTCTTCTCCATATGCTCATCAATGATGTGATCGATGAATCCATCAAGCGATTTACGAGCTCTCTCTAACCTCGAGGTCAGTCCTTGCGGATCAATCCATCCTAAAAATGGTATGAAATCTGCAATATTAAATGCCCCAAAAAGTCTTGAAAATTCTTGTAAAATTTTTATGAACTCATCTTGGCCTTCATGGGAACTCGACCCGAAAGCAGCCCGATAAATGATATTCCTCGTAAGCCCAAAAACAAGCTCTCCAACATTAACCGCGGAGCCGAGGTTGTGAGCAACTGTTCTAACTGCAGAATCAACCTCGTCCCGCACGGACTCCCATGACTCGGCTCTTTTGCGGCTAAAAAGCTTCATGACACATAGCTTTCTCATTTGGCGCCAAAAGGGTCCGTAGTGAGCGAAAGCCATGTCTGCTCTGTCGTAGGTCAAGTAACTTATGGCAATAGTCGCAGGTCGATTTGAGAAGATGTTGTCTTGGATTTGTAAGACTTGTTTGGCTGTTTCAGGATCTGAAACCGCCATCGTGTGAACAAACCCTATTTTTAAGTGGCAGAGTCCGCCGTACTGCTCCGCCAGCTTGGCCAGTCCCCGGTGAGTTAGCTGATCCATCATGTTCATGTTGCCTATTAATGGATACCCTTTTGGCCCCGGAGGATATTGAAGCCTCCGGCGAAGTTTAGAGAATATTCCCGTTAGGAATAAGAATGGGATTATGAAGAGTATTGCGACAGGTAATGGTCGTATGGCTTCTTGGATTGGGATGATAAAGGCTTGTTGTAGAGAATCCATTCTCTCTCTCTCTCTCTCTCTCTCTCTCTCTGAGTTTGGAAAGCACAAGTAGAAGTATGTATGTACTACTATTGGATGGAGGGTAGTGTGAGGACTTATATACAAAAACTATGTGTGCAAGTCGGGCGGTTTTATTTTTTTACTTCTTATTATTTATCACCTACTCTTTTATCTTCTTGATTTCGTGATCAATATGACTTGTTTATTTTCTTCCATTATTGCACTTGAAGATGCATATGGGTTTCGATTTGGTGGATTAAATGTTATGGTTGACAGTACAATGATCTTGATTACGATTTGGTGTATTAATATGGCTTAGCTCTATGCCCTTATAAAAATTAACTATAACTATATATGTATATGCATATACTCCCATTATTAATTTTTTATTTTTGCCTTAAACTTTGCTATCTTTTTATCTCCCCCCCCCTAATTCCTTTTCAATACATTAACCCTTTGTACTTCCATGTTATTGGAATAGAAGCACACGAGTTGTAGATTTAGAATTCAACAAAATAAAATACTACTGCTTTGGTCAAGAGGTGTAAAACATATTACGTACGGGTAATCTAGTGATGCCACACTAATGACTAAACATTAATTCGTCAAATTCAAACTCCATGTTTATATACCAAAAGAAAATATATGTAAATTACAATAAGGAGTGTCCCCATTGAATAAAAGGAAAGAAAATGATCATTAACAAAGTTACATAGATGATTTTTTTTTAGTATCTACTATCTGTATTCAAAGTAATATTTTAACTAATCCAATTCGAACGTGTATAAAGACCTTATTTAGGGACTACTTATCTAACGTAATTTTTTTTTTTATTTTCAAATTTCGAAATCAAAATTTGATTAACAGATTTAACACTCTATCCCACTATACCGACTATCCGTTGGTACTACATACATAAATATAAGTGAATTATGTTATGGACTTGCCTCTGTTGCCATTTGGATCTATTTGAATATAGGTGAATGACTAAATTTTCTTCTTTCTTTTTCTCCGGGCGGCCAATAGAGTTGAATAAAAGGTAACAAGAAGAATAGTGTTATTCTCCCGCCGGCCAATATATGTAAATTACATAGCTGAATAGTGTTAAATTCTCCGGGCAGCCGATCTATTTCTAAAAGAAAGAAACATCCAATAGCTTTTTTTCTGCCTTTTTTTTTTTAAAAAAAAAAATACAAGGTAACAAGCAATTAAACAATTACACCAATTTAGACTTTTTTTTTGGATAGAAAATTTGTAAATTTAAATTTATACAATAAGAAAAAATTCTCCTCGTACAAATATGGAATAAATTAGATTTGAATAAAAATAATGAGATTTTATTTTAAAAAAAAAACTAATATGATACTTTTTTATTAATTATTATATAAACAGAAGTAAAACTCTTTTATAAAAGAAATATACTGCAATCGATAATAATTTAATATGTTAAAAATATAAATGTAGAATTTTTTATTTTTTAGAATATACTCACTAGGAGTACATATTCCATTTCACTTTTAATATGAATTTTTAATTCCAATAACTACTTTCATATGTAAGATAACCAGAGAAAAAGGAGTCACCAATGGGTAGAATGAATGAAATATGAAAAGCAACCCAAAAAAACTTGTGATTAAATCTATTTCGTGTCGGTTTAATTCGAAAAGAAATTAAAAAAAGTTATTTAGTAGCACATGGGGTGAAATATTATGATAAAAAAAACAAATAATCTTTATAAAGCATCAACTTTTGGCATCCCATTTCTCAGTAATACCCAAGTTGTGCCTCCCCCAAGCAAGCTTATCACCATTTCCATTTCTATTCAAAGATAGTTCAAGGCATCTTGTGGTGCTTCCCTATTGCAAAATACCCATGCATTCTTGTGTTAATCACTGACCATGGATTTTACCCTGAATCACAGAATTGAGAAAGAATGATTATGATCATTGGACTGTCATTTTGTGACGCTACTAGGGTTTCTATACAAAAGAAAAGAAAAGCACTTCTCTTTTCAGAGGTATATAACCCATAAAACATCATCAAACTGATTTCAGCAACGTGAGAATCATGCATCCGACAAAGCCCTAATTGAATATGTACGTGGTCATCCATTAACACAAGCATACCACCAAAGTTACCTTAAATTTAGGTCATTGAATATCAAAGTGATGATGGGCTGCAAACCCACAATTAAGTTTGATACATTGGGAATGGCGTTTGCAAGTTGTAAATCACTCGATGTTTCATAAGATTTTGACTTATTTCGTAATATTTTCACTCACATGCTACTAAATAACTTTATTTAATTTGGTCGAAATAAAATAACACAAATTAATTATAAAATAATCCTACTGGTTGCTTTTCATATTTTATCCATCTTGCCCATCTCGAATCCCTTTTTCCCATCGCATCTCACGAGAGTGAAAATATTATGATAAACAAATTAAAATCTTATAAAACATCAAGTGATTTGCAATCCCATTCCCAATGTATCTAACTTGTGGCATTGCAGCCCATCATCAATTTCATATCTAATGACTTATATTATGGGTAACTTTGGTGTGCATCTCAATGCAAAATAGGAACATGCATGCTTGTGTTAATAGATGACCGACCATTTTTCTTTTGGTTATATGAGATTTGGATCTCGGATCATAGAGTTAGAAAAAAAGAATTATAACTATTAAACTATTCTTTGGAGACAAGTAAATGGATGACCATAGTACATATTCAATTAGGGCTTTATCAGACGTATGATTCTCATATTATAGAAACCAGTTTAACCATATTTTCTGGTTTATATAATAGAAAAGAGAAATGCTTTTCTTTTTCTTTTTCTTTTTCTTATATATATATTTTATAGAAAAGTTGTTCTCTTACTTCAAGAATTCATAAATTTGTTTAAAAAGATATACTTATAATAAAAACAACAATAATAAGAATAATGTTAAAAAAAATCAAATGAATCAAGAATTAAATAAACTGAATTTTACTTGTCAATCCATGTCGGTATGTTTTAAAATTCTTTTACTTAATTTAAAAAATATTTTGACAAATTTAAAATTATATAAATTGAAAATTTTTCATTTTTTAATTATTAAAATTCAAATCTGCTCTATTAAAAAAATTATCGAGCAAGACAACAATGGCAACCTATGCACTTTTTTCACCTCTAAAAAAATAGTAATTTATTTTATTTATATTATGAACCAAAAATTGCAATAATATTATTTTTGAAAAGATTATGATTTTTAAAATATAGAATAACTATTATGCAAATAATATTTTATACCAAAGATTACCAGTGGAAAGTGAATTCTCAAACCCCTTGATATATTATAGTAACATCCAAAATGCAAATCCAAGCAAGATATTCAATTTTAAAGGTAAGAAGATATTTTCCTAGGAATTGGAAAAATCTAATTAAATACGAATGGATCTCTTATCCACCTACATACACTGTGGGGAATATTTGAGGAGCATGAAGCTCCAAGCAAGCTTCTTTTGTCAATGGTGAAAGCTTTTGACGCCACACCTTATGATTGTCTTTTCAGTCTTTTTCATAGCTAGACATTATATCCATTCACGCCTTGATCTCACCCATTTGGTTTTGAAATATCGTCTCTCTCTCTCTCTCTCTCTCTCTCTCTCTTTTTCTATTTTTGGGTTTGGTCAATAAAGCACGGGATTTATGAGATTAATTCTTAGATAGGAATTAATGCTATCATTACGATTAACTCCTAAAGTGGCATTTAAGGGGAGAGGAGGGGGTTGGTAAAACATTGCGTATTCCATCATCACCATAACGTCATTAATTAAAAAAAAACATTTTTAAGTGAGTTTTAGTCATTTAATATTAAATAAATTAAAAGTTAATATAAATCGAATAATAATATTTCAACTATATATGTTTTAAATATTCAACTTTCTTCATTTGATTACGAACACTACTTAAGTTGAATTTAAGATCTAATTTAATTAGTTTTTCTTCAAAAGTATTTTTATCATTCCAAAATATAAAATACAATAAGTTCTATATTTTGCGATTTTTATGAACAAAAAAAATCATTTTATAATGAAGCGCATTAAAAAAATTAATTTAATTAATTTAAAATCTTTATTTTTTAAAAAAATTCTTTTCAAATCCTACTTAAATAGAATTTTAAGATTCAATTTTTGAAAATTTATATGACATAAAATATTTTTAATGTGCTCATAAATAATAAATTAAAAAATATATAATTTGCAGTATAAGAAAAGAAAAGTTCGCAGCCTTCGCATTTTGTGAGGAAGTAATTATTTTGCGCATGACACTTGGAAACCTATTTTTTAATATTTAATTTTTTTAATCTTTATTTTTTAAAGCCGCATCCAACATGTTTCGGAAAGTTTTTTAATAAGAAAGACACGTGCTTCACGTGACAACAATTTTTCTATTTTGTAAGTTTGGAGAGTACCACGTGGGACATAGAGCAGTCAGATAATATATTTTAATGGATTAATGTATTTTATATGCACAATAGAACATGAAAATATATGAATATTTTGAATAAATTGAATGTTTATTCAAAGAATTTTCTAAAAAATATGAATAACATGATCCAGTATTTTAGTCTGGAGACTGATCCAAATTGTGTTGATGTGTCAATAGAATAAAAACCACGTAGATTCAGTAGATTCTAACGACACTCTCAATATGATATCGAGATCTTAAAAAAATAAATAAATAATCAAATTTGAATGTATAAAATTTAATTTTTATCTAACGTCTCTTGTAAAAATCAGTTTGGTATATTATTTGATTGTTTGTTTATTATTGTAATTGTTAGTTAGTTATCTATTTGATCGTATTTATTATTTATTTACATTATTTATTTAGTAATTATATTTTCAATAGTATTATTGCTATATTAGTATTAATATTATTATTATTATTATAAATATATTACTATGAATTTAAAATTATTAAAATATAAAAATTTTTCAAACTCACAACGGTATAATTGAAATATAAAGTGTAGTACTTTATTATCACCATAGATATATATATAGTTTTTATTTATTTATTTATTTATTTTTATATATTATTATTTGAAGAACTCCGCCACGATCGGTCCCAAGCTTGGATAAAGAAGTAGGATTACGGTAGACTAACAGCCAGCGTAAAAATCTTTTGTCAAATTACAAATAGAAGACAAATAGAGGAAAATGTATGGGGCGTTTCCTCCTGAGTGACGCACTACATCAGATCCCAGGTGTAGTGACAAATTACCAAGGGATTGTTAAGGTGCGGAAAAATAAAATAGTCCATGAGAATATGATTCGTTTAGCCACTTGGAACATAGGATCTCTAACCGAAAAGTTAGGAGAAATAGGTGAAGTAATGAATAAAAGAAAAATTATGATCATGTGTCTTCAAGAAACCAAATGGGTGGGAGAGAAGACTAGAGTAATAGAGTCTTATGGTTATAAGATATGGTACACAGGTAGACATAGAACTAAAAATGTGGTAGGAATAATTGTACATGGAGATCTATTAGGAGAGGTAGTAGAGATAAGAAGAAAGGGAGAGAGAATGATGCTTGTCAAGCTAATAAATAGAGGAAACATAATTAATAAGTTAGCGTGTATGCGTTTCAAATAGGTGTAGATGCAATTAATAAGAAACAATTTTGGGATGACCTAGATGAATTTATACAAATCATACCAAGTAATGAGAAGTTATTTATTGGAGGAGATCTAAATGGACATGTAGGATAGAAAAACGAGGGATTCGAAACCGTACATGGAAACTTTGGATTTGGCCGTAGGAATGAGACGAGAAGTACAATTCTAGAATTTGCAGTAGCATTTGATTTGACACTAGTAAATACGTTCTTTAAGAAAAAAGAGTCACACACAGTTACGTATAGAAATTGGTCAAATATTAGTTAAATAGATTTCTTTCTCACTAGAAGAAGTGATAGAACGATTTGTAAGGACTGTAAGGTTATACCAGGGAGAGTGTAACGACTCAACACAAACTCTTAGTTTTAGACGTACGAGTGCCGAAACGACAAAAGCAATGTCAATCATATATGGAGCCAAGAATTAAGTGGTGAAAACTGAAAGGGAAAAATGTGACTCGTTTTAGGGATAAAGTAATTGGAGTAACAAATTGGTCTATTAATGATAATGCAGAAACAATGTGGAATGATATGTCTAATAATATTAAAAGTATAAGTAAAGAGATTCTTTGAGTATTCAAGGACGGAGCTCTAAAAGGCAAAGAGTCATGGTGGTGGAACGAAAAAATAGAAATTGTGATCCGAATTAAAAGAGAGTGCTATATGAATCTTAAAAATGATAGTAGTAGCGAAACTTATGAAAAATATAAAAAGGTAAAAACAGACGTAAAAAAGATTATACATGAATCAAAGAACAAAATGTATAACGAATTGTACAAAAGACTGGAGACTTGAAACGGGGAGAGAAAGATCTATAGAATTGCCAAACTAAGGGAGAGAAAGGGACAAGATCTAAATGAGATTAGATGTATTAAGAGTATAATAAATAGTACACTTGTAAGAAATGAGGATATAAGAAAGAGGTGGAGGGAATATTTTAATAATTTATTTAATGTTGAGAGTACAACAAATAAAGAAAATTTAGAGATATCTATAGAAGAGATTAATAAACATTTTAAACGTAAGATCCGACTCCATGAAGTAAAGGAGACTATAAAGAGAATGAGAAATAACAAAGTCATAGGACCTGATGGCATTTCTATCGAGGTATAGAAATGTTTAGGACAAATCGGAGTAACAATGTTAACGGATCTTTTTAATAAAATTTGACAAACAAAGAAAATGTCCCACCTATGGAAAGATAGCATAATTATCCCGCTTTATAATAATAAATGAGATATTCAAGATTGCTCCAATTATAGAGGAATTAAACTCATGAGTCATACGATGAAGTTATGGGAGAGAGTGATAAACGGGAGATAAGTGTATCTCAAAATCAATTCGGATTTATGCCCGGGCGATCCACCACTGAAACGATTCACTTGCTAAGACAGTTGATAGAGATATTCAGTGCACAGAAAAGAGATCTACATATAGTATTCATTGACATTGAGAAAGCATATGATAGAGTTTCCAGGGACGTGTTGTGGTGGGTGCTCATAAGGAAAGGGATTTCTTTGAAATATATTAATCTTATTAGGGATATGTATGAAAGAGTTGTGACCAATGTAAGGATTTGCGGGGGGCTGAGTGATAACTTTCCTATTAACATTAGGTTGCATTAAGATTCGGCATTGACTCCCTTACTATTTACAATAATGATAGATGAAATTACAAAAAAAATATTTAAGATGAAATACCATGGTGTGTGCTATTCGCAGAAAATATAATTTTGATTGATGAAATTAAAGAAAGTATCAGTACTAAATTAGAGTTATGGAGGGATACGTTAGAATTTAAAGGATTTAGATTGAGTAGATCTAAAACTGAGTATGTGAGGTGTAAGTTTAGTGACAACCATCAGGATAATGAAGAAACGATTAGTTTGAAAGGAAGAAAAGTCCCAAAGAGCGAAAAGTTTAGATATCTTGATTCCATCATCCAAAATGATGACAATATAAATTGAGATGTCAATAATAGAATTCAAACGGGTTAGATGAAATGGAGAAATGCATCCGGAGTGCTCTGTAATCGCACGATACTATTACAGTTAAAGGGAAAATTCTATAGGACTACAGTAAAACTACTCTATTATATGACACTGAATATTTGGTCATTAAACAGTAACAAGAGAAAAAATGGTTGTAGTTGAAATGAGAATGCTTAGGTGGATGTGTGGCAAAATTAGAAATGATAGAATTAGAAATGACGAGATATGTAATAACTTGGGAGTTAGTCCAATTGTAGACAAGATACGAGAATACCGTCGAGATAGTTTGGTCATGTGCAGCGGAGGCCTATGAACGCACATGTTAGGAAGGTATAGAACTTAAATATATGAGAAGTAATAAAACGTAGATGTAGACCATTGAAAACGTGGATGCAATGCATTCATAAGGATATGATAATGATGGATTTAGTTGAGGAGATGGTCTTAGATAGGAATGAGTGGCGTAGGAGAATCCGCACAAACTAAATTTATCTTTTCTTTTTTTGTTATGATTTCATTATTTGTCTCTCATATGGCCGACCCCAAATTCTTCAGACAGAAGGTATAGATTATTGTTGTTGTTGTTGTTGTCTCGTGTAAAAATCAAAAATAAATTAAAAAAATAAGATGAGAAAATGATGCTATTCTTCTTTTTTCTATTCTTTTAAGTTAGTTTGAAAGTGATTCTATTGAAATAAGACTAATACTATGTCTTTAAGGGGACATTCTAGTGATCATAATTCTCTTCTTTTAATCTAAATTCTGATGATCTCTAGTTTAAATCTTACTAGAAGACAGAGATTTCCACACATGGTTCTCAATTTCCATGATTTTTTTGAAATTTCATCCATTTCCATCATTCCCGTTAAGTTGTCACATTTTTTAAAACAATAGGGATATAAATTGATATTTTTTTACCATAGGGGAGATATGAGAAAATGTAATTAACCCAAAATTTTATGAATAAATAATACTTAATTTTTTTTTAAAAAAATTAGAGGATAAATTTATTTTTAAACTTGTAGGAGGGCAAATTACAATCCTTAAGGGGACAACTATCATTTTACATCATAATTTTTATAATTTTATATAATAAAATAGTTTTAAAAGAATTTCGAGAGGCAATTGTCCCACATAAATGTTATAATTTTATAAAAATAAATAGTATTTAAAAATTTTAATGATATTTTTTAACTTTTAAGATCATTTCAATTATTTTTAATGATGTTTATAAATATATTATTAAAAATATATGAATTTAATTATTTTTTACCGTCTGTTTTATGCTTTTACCACTTAAATGGATTATTATAGTACGGAGGAATCTTGATCCTTCTTGATTTTGAAAGATGTGTATATATATATATATCTTTATAAGTTATAAATATCTGATAACTATATTGAATTCAATTAAATTTAATTTAAATCGACTTAAATTATTAAAAGATAAAACTCTTATTATATGTATATTTTCTATACATAAAATTTAAATTTGAGACAACTATTAAATCAATTGAAAGTTGGTAAGATATTCTTAACAACCTTATGTAAAATGTAATAAATTTGTCATTTTCATTAGCTTCCATTGTCAAACTTTAAACAAATTTTTTTTAGACCGCAACCATAACGATGGACTCCAGTTTTCAACAACGAGACTATTCAAATTTATGAATAAAAAATATTAAATTTGTTGGAAAGAAAATATTATATATTAAAATTAAATTAATGATTAGAAAATATTACGCATTAGATTAGAATAATAATTGATTTGATTTTAAAATAATTGATTTTTGTATTTTTTATATTTATAATAATAAATTTTTCAAATAAAATAAATTTAGCGTAATACTTTATTGAAATAATGGATCATTAGGATTTTATATTATTATATTATTTCTCCTACTCAACCCCATTGTTAGGTCGACATATATCAACTAGATTAAATGTTTTTCATAATACTTTCATAAAAAATATTTTTATTTTATTATAAAAAGTTAATATAATAAATCGGTAACGAACAAATTATATTTACTCTTTGTAGATTTAGTAAATTTTTTTCATTTCTTTTATTACTTTTGCACCGGAACAAATAATTTTTTGACCGTTGTATACAAACGTAGTACGAGGAGAAGTTAAAACCCCATGTTAATGTCAAGGGTTGGTGGGTCAACCATATGCCCTGCTTGGGTCCTCCTAGGTTGTTGGGATGCCCTATTGTCTTCACATTTGGGTTGACCTTTGTTTATGGAAAATGGGGTTGACGTTGGAAGATGCCCTTTATGGTATAAGAATCCAAGACACAAATGTATGACCATGCTGACTTTTCTGTTTTTTGAGGTTGGTAGTAAATGATTAAAAAAAAAAAAAAAAACGTTTTACCAACCAAAATTATTAGGTTGGTATAGAGTTAAGGCATATGACCGGCACTTGAAATCTTATTTTTCTTCGATCAAACATTATTTTATTTTTTTTATAAATATTAATACACATCTAAATATTAATTAACATCAAAATATCATTTTCTAATTAAACTATTCAAAAATTTCTAAAATATTGAATACTAACATTGTTATTCAAGTTATTTTTTACGTTACCAAACATTTAATTAAACGATAGTTATTACTTTTCGTACAAATTAGTCAATACAATCTCATCTGAGACGTCAAATAATCGCAAAATTATCTATAATTCAAATATTCCATGCATTCTTACAAAAAAATTCTATTAATTAGATCCGAATTCAAGACTTTAGAATAATTAGGTAAATATCATATTCACTTGAGCAACTATTTGGGTAATTGATGCTTTGTATTCTTGGTTTGTTGACATTTGACTTAGAATTGAACTTACTCAACTTGTAAATGTAGCCTCCTCTAGAAATACCATTTGGAGCCAATCTATAAAGGTTTTTTTTTTTTTTAAATAATAATAATTAAAAAGGAGAGATGACTTTGTTCGTACCTATAAATTAAGTTGGGTATCATATTAGCTGTATTTGATTAAAACCCAGAGAGAATATTTAAATTTCAAGCAAAATAACAACACATTACCATGTTTTAATAATCATGTGACAAACATTCCAGTATAGTACAAATATACCTTGAAAACCAAGTGATCGTTAATTATTATGCAATTAAAAAGTTGGTGATTAGTCTTAAAAGTTTTGAAACATGATTGGTGTGGAGTTCAAGAATAATTAAATCCTTTTCTTAACAGTTTGGCTGCTGTGATCTTGTGGAGACTGTCCAACCAACTACCATTTGACTATAGAATCGTTTGGGCAAATTTATCAAAGTCCACAGAGAGAGAGATAGTAGAATTAGCAAGGGGTTGTTGTGCTGGGGCACAAATTTGGGCCAATGAAGGCAAATATGACAACAAGAAATAATTAAAAGAAATATTTATATTTGGTATCTAATTAATTCAATGATTAAACATTGCTATTTTTAAATAAGATATTAAATTTGAGTTTTTTGAAGCGAGAAAATAGAGAGTGAAAGAGTTTTGCCCCCTTAAAAGTTTTATTTAACTTGAACCAGATTTAGTCAAATTCAATTTCATTTTCCGATACAGATTTATTAAAAAAAAAAAAAAACCTATTTGTGCCTCTTTGGAGAAACTTGGAGTTAGTGTAATTGAGATTTAAGTATAATTTTATAATATAAAAATTATTAATATAATATAATATAAATTTTTTTTAATGAAAATTCATTACAAGACCATACATTTCTTAATAGAAATCCATAACTTTACTTAAGAATATTACATCTAAAATAAAATAAAAATAAATCAAAACTAATTAAATTTAAGTGAGATTTTCTAAATACCATCTGACAGTTGAAGGGTTTGTGTGAATTCCCAAAGTGCCTTTTACCCATTTATGCATCGACTGATCACCATTCTTATCTCTACCAAAAATTGTACTCATCATTAATTGTTTGATTAGGATACTATGCTTCTTCTGTATTTAATGATAATTCTTGAGGACTCTACCTAATTATAAAGAGAATTCCTTTTTTTATTTTGTGGGATATTTTTTAAAGAGCAAAAAGTTTGATTAAAAGCACACAATATCTAGCATTATGGGTTCAGGGTTAAAGGCCAAATGATCGAGTCTCATTCGCTCTTGATGATATAATTATGATGTAGGAAAATTTTTTAATATTAATATTTTTAAATATTTTTTATTTTTAAAACGTTTTGATACGTTAAATTAATTAATATTTATATAAAAATTATTATATTTTTTATATTTATATATTCTTTTATATTTAACGAATTATTTATTTATTAATTATAATTTTTGATTTTATATTATTTATATTTTGATTAATAATATATTTTTAATCATTTTAGATTTTATTATAAGATATGACATTCTATTATTTTCATAAAATAATTAATATTTACATAAAATCTTTATATTTTTTATATTTACATATTTATCCATATTTATATTTATGTTTTTCAATTTTTTCCCTTTTCGTGTAACCTAAGTTGTGAATATGATGAATTCATCTATAAATTTAAGAAAATGTTCTCAGTGTGAAAAGGGGTAATTTTCTAAAAAAAAAATAAAATAAAAATTATAAAAATGAAATGTCAAATATTATATTCTCTTATAAAATTTATAATTCCCATCTTATTTTTTCAATATAAATTTTTAGTTTGGCTGTATATTATCGTTTTTTCCTACATTAAAAATAATAAAATTAAAATTGAAACCAGATGTTAATGCCTTTTTTTAGGGTTTTTTGTTGGATTGGGTTGAGAAGATAGAAAAAGGGGTTTTTTTTTTTCTTTTATATAATGATTTGAATCTAGATTTCAGGATTAGAGAGGAAAATTATGACTATTAAACTGTCGTCGGAAACAATCAAGGGAAATTACTTTGACAAATCTTTGATAGAGAAATATTATGAATTTAATTAAATATTTTGAAAGTAGCTAATCAACCTTGTTAAGATTAATATAATGGTCCAAACCCCCCCCCCCCACCAAAAAAAACATTGGTTGATAACGGTCCGACACGTGTACGGTTGCGTTTCCACGAAACTCCCCTGGACACAAATTTCATACGTGGCGTCAACGTACCATGACGTGACACGTATACATTTTAAAAAAATAGGTTGAAATATTCCGAAAAACGGGAATAATTAGCTGTATGGAGAGGAACAATCGAGGGCTTGGGCCCAGTTTGGACACAGCGGGGCAAAAGGAGAGAGACAGGACAACTGTCTCTAAAAATTTTAAAATCTAATTATTATAAATATAATTTTAAAATTTATAATTTCATATATTATTTTTTTTATAACGATCGGTATTCGATACCTAATTAGGTCTTACTAAATTTAATTTGAATCAGGTTAAGTTTTTAAGAAAAAACTCTTAGAGTGTCTATTTTCACCATATTTAAGATTTGAATTTAAAATTTTATTCAAAAAATATCATATTATTAAATTAATTAGATCTTAGTATTATTTATTACTAACATTATAACTTTAAATATACTATGATATTTAATCTTTTGATTTTTCTCCTACAGCTCAACATTTATTGCATTTAGGTGGACTACCATCTCTTTAATAAAAATGTTTTTTCCTTTAAAAAAAAAAAAGAAAGAAGAAAATTGAATAAAAGGAACCCCTAAAAAAAATAGGGTAAAATTGAAAACCATATCCAAAAGAAAACGATAAAATTGAATAGAATCATTTCTTTTTCTTTTATCTTATTTTGTAAAAACAGTGGATTTTGATATATATTTTTATTATTATTAGTATTTAAAATTATATTCTTACTAATCTAATTTCAATGTTTCTAAATGAGGAAATCGATACAATTTTCTTTAAAGAAATAGGGTTTTTAGAGAAGTAAAAGAATTGATTGATTGAAAATATGAATTAGAAAATCAACAAACAATCGATCTAATGGTATGAGGTGATAAATCTCTTAATTAAGTCTCAGGTTTAAAATCTGAGAATGAAAAAAATTATATTAAGAGACTCGTCCCTAAATAAGAATCCTATAAATATTCGAACTGAATTAATCAAAATATGATTTTAGATATTAATTGATTGATAAAAAAAATGTGAATTAGAAATGTGAGCGTAATTTATAAAACTTGGTTGTGGGACAAATGGATTGAGGGGGGACAATCTCTCAAAATGATAGAAATCCAGGCAAGTTTCTTGGTTTCTTTATACTTTTAGAGTACAATGGGCATCAACTAAGCATCTTCTATTGAACTTTATGGATCATGTGGGGACTTTATGAATCAGATAACGTCTGTTTCGTTTGCACAATCTAAGGTACCAAAAGCAACCAAAAAAGTTAAAAGAAACACTGTTCGAGTATTGATTGACCACATGCAACACACTATGAAAATAGACTTAAATCATATGATCTTTCGATCTTTCCCTGCCCAAGAGCTCAATTGGTTTTCCTTTTGCCTTGTACTTTGCTTGAATGGAGTGCAGAGTACCTTACCCCACTTCTGGTCTATCACAAAAAACATGAATGTTTCCATTGTACAAACTAATGATATGATACTAAGCAAAGGCAATGATAAGGACTAGAATCCAAATCTTAAATGCTAATGCTTGCAATTTCAAATTGCAAAATGTAGCTTTCCTTCTTAACTTTTCTAGAGTTTTTATTTTAACAAATAAAAATTTACCCATAAATTAGTAAATTTAAATAAAAAAAGGAATTCAAAAATTGTTTACTTCAATCGATAAACTCCACAAAACAGTACCAACGTCCCATGTGTCTAGTAACGCAGGGTAATAAATTCTCTTAACAAAAAAGGATTTAGACCAATTTTGCATAAGCCTAAACAAATGGGATATAAATGAGGGAATTCATCTACCATTGTTGGGTTTTAAATACCTTTGAATTAAAAAAAAAAAAAAAGAAGTGCAAAAAGATATTGGAGATATACCAACAAGTTTGGATGTAAATAAGAAGGGCCCCAACCCAACACTATGAAAGAAAGGTGCTGCTTTTGCAGATCAGCACTCTCAATAGGAAGAAGACATTGATCGCATAGTTTGTGATTTATCTTTTTGAGGCACCAATGACATCCCAACCCGACATCAAGTGTCTGAACTAATCAAGCCTCCTTTTTTGTTGCCCATGTATTAAGAATGTTAATGCTGGAACGTCAAACATCAATTAAATATAATCTATACCTTTACAAGATTTCTCGTATAAATCTTATCAAGATCTACTCGTGCTTATGCCATTCAATCAAGGGTCATTATCGATAAAGTACCCAAATCTATACAGTTAACTAAATAATTAATTATTTTTCTAACTCAAATCAGATTTAATTATGATTATCGAATATCGATTATTTATAAAAAATTAATTATATATAACTTATATATTATAATAAATTAGAGCGAGAGGTAGTCCAATAGAAGGTAGGTGACCTTTCTTTTAAGGGCTAACGTCCGATGGCAAAAGATGAATAGAGGTTGCTAGCCAACTTTTTTAGTGTATACAATCAGATCTGAATCCAAATCTATTAAAAATGAGATGAGAAAAGTGTCACTTAAATTAACGGTGTGTTTGGTAAAGACATGAGAAAGGGAGGTAAGGAAAAAGATGAGAAAGAGAGAGAAATGATGAGAAAGGAAGGTAAAATTAAAAATTACGTTTGACAATATAATATGTGATGGGAAAAGAAGGGAAATGATAGTAAAACAAAAATCATATTTAGTTAGACGAGAAAAATGAAGGGAATATAATAAAAAAAAATACACAAATTTACTATTTTTTTTTCTATTTTTATTAGAGTTTTAAAATATAGGGTATAAAAATAAATTTATTATTTATTATTTTAAACAGAAATCCCTCCATCCAAAATCAAATTGAAAAATTTAATTTTGAGGGTATCTTTTATTCCTCTCTAATTAATTATTTTACTAAATGTGGATAAAATTTTTAAAATCTCTCCATTTCTCTCTGTTTTTTTTATTCAAACCCTCTGTCCAAACATATCGTAACTCTCGTTAACATTGCTAATCAACTTAACAGAGGATAACTATTGTTTCTTAGAAGAGGATAGATTACGTAAATGGAGCTCCCACATTTTCACCAAATGTTTAATGGCATAGAAAATTTTCTCAGTAATCGTCTTTTCTGACCATTTTCGAAGTCTGAACTGGTCTTCTATCTGGCTTATCTTACTTCATGCATGGTCAGAATGACCTCACTCCCATGAATGTCACATGTATGTCAAGCTTGCTTCATTCTTATTTCTCTCTTTTATTAATCCTATCCCATCATCATCAGTGGGATCGGATATCAAAGAAGTGGGCATCTTGAATTGGATTTGACATGCTCTACTCGATCTTGGGATCAAGTGCGAATCAGTAGCCGATCATTAAAATTATATTTTAATTAATTTATTTTAAATATTAATTAAATATATTTTAAAAAATAATTTTTATAACATAATACTTTTATTTCTAAATTTTAAATTTTAAATTTAATTAAAAAATATAATATTTTTTACCCCAAAAATCCGTCCCTCCTTTTGATCACGAGACAATGAGGAACTTGACAGCACGATGGTGTGTAGGAACGCAATTCATTTAAGATGAAGACTTTTGAGACCTGCCCTATTGTCCTATTATTTTATTTTTTTTGGCCGGAAATCACTATCTATAGTGGGTTTCGTAGGGTTTCATCATATGAATATGGGTTGATATCACTTTTAAACAATAAAATTTTAACCCAACTCCTCGTTGAAAATCTTTGGTACACAAATGAACTGAAATTATTATTTGTTGCAGTCAAATACTCATAATATTAATTAGTCAACTATTATTCTATTACGATATATATATATATGTATATATATATATATATATATATATATATAAAACCTTCAATAATTGTTGAGCATCGAGAGGAAAATAGATCATGGGCACAAAAATAATTTTTTTTCCTTAAAAGCCATTTTTCTTTTCTCATGTGAATTAGCTAGCTTTTACATAATGGGGTTAACTAGTAAAGCAATGAAATCATGTTAGAATTAATTGAGTCACATGCAGCGGAAACATTTAAAAAATAATTTTCGAGAAAAATAAATATTGATTGGGTATAGGATATAAATACCTCGAATATGCAGAGCCAAAAATCGACCGTGCGTCCCTCGATCGAATCTCGCGGTCGGGATGGTGATCACGATGTTAATCGAACCACCACCGCAATGTCACAACGCCGCAATCCTCAGTCCGGCGATCAACGTGACGGAAAAAATTCCCTACGCGGAATTTTTCTCATGCCCTCTATATTCTCTCTCTAGAGAATATTTTTCTCTCTCAATCTTCATCCATGGCTGCCTTAATTTTTCACGTACAGTCAAAGGAGTTGTTTTTCTCCATTCACAAATGTTATGCTACCATCATGGAGAGAATGGAGGGAAGTGGTTAAGATGTGGTTAGTGGGAGTTACCCCACTAACCCTAATACAAATGTCTAAAATGCCCCTCGTGGGCATTCTAAACTAATATCTCCCACTTGCACGCGATGGCATTTTAATATTCGTCACAAGATCACAACTCATGCGATCACATCACCCTGCTGGACTTTCATACAGGATTGGGCGTCGTGCGACCTGCGAGTACACCTGCAAACAAAAACCTCTCGATGCACCTGTTAGGATGATCGAGAAGTCATCGTTAGTATCAAAAGAACTCGCTGCACCCCAGATCCAAGACTAATTACATCCATCGAGCTACTTTCCTCAGCGAAAGTAATCCCCAATAAATGCTCGACTGTGTATCCACTATTATGCTTACATCCCAACATGGATAGACATAATAGGCTAGCCGGTGAATACAACATAATGATGTAATGTCAGTTGGTCTTCATTTTCCCAAACTCGAATCTATTAGTCTCAATTCAGCTGCTTTCCTAGACCTGTCCCTCAGACCTCAATTTATCTTCCGGGCCATCGGTAAATAGACTAAAGTAGCAACACTGAGCCAAAACTTCTAGAAACAGTCGAAAGTGATAAGGGTACATGAGATCCCACCCAATGGATCTCGGGTCTCACACAGTGGGAATGGGGATCAAAATCATATCAGTGTCTCAAATAATGCTCCCACTATCCCTGGTCGACATATCACACGCGGTATGAAACGCGTGCCACAGTGTTATTCTCCTATCTCTCAAAGGGCATATGTCAGATTTCTCTAACACTGTGTAGATATGGGACTCAGTCTACACATAAGACTTTACCCAGAGATCTCAGAGAGAGTATCTCAGAGACAATATCACTAGTCGCAGGTGATATCTGAGATCTCAAACCTGGCTACTTACACGCAACATGGATGTGGGTACGTCCATGCCGGTCATATCGCATATGACCTCATCCTGAACACATATCAGGGCGACTTATGTTCTAGTAGGGCCACTCTCAAAGCCTCTTACAACTAGAAACCGTCTCATCTCCGCTCACTCAGAGCTGGAGGTGGTCACTCGTGTGAAAGAGTCGACCACGCCTGTCTGACATATCATTTATCACAACATATCACAAAATATATGACAATTAAAATAGTGCAATAAATAAGTGACCCAACCATGCACACATGTCATATATATAACACAATAAGCATCAGTACAAGGTGAGAAATGTGAATGTACATGCAAACCCAATGATTCCAATATCTCATACAGGAATCTATCACAATGGGTTTATTGAAGGGATCAGCCAACATGCTGTATAGTAATGTACTTAATTTGTCACTTCACCCTTCTCGGTGATGTATCTCATAACGTAGTATTAGGTATCAATGTGTTTGGACTTATTGATACTTAGGGTCTCAAGTGTGGTCAAAGGCGGCCTGATTATCTCAATAAATCATCACTAGCCTCCCACTATCTGATACAACCCCTAAGTGATTTGGAAATCTCCGGAGCCAAACACTCTCCTGAACTGCCACTGAGCATCTCATAAGCTCAGTCTCTATCGTAGATAGAGATATACAGGTTTACTTCTTGCTACTCCAAGACAGTAAAGCCTAATATCGATTTGCATACATTCAGATCACCAACCCAGTTGATATCTGAATACCCAATAAGATGCAAATCACCTCCTCCGTAACACTAGAGGAGGTTCGCAGTTCTCTCGAGATATCTCGGAATCCTTTCACTGTTCTCCAGTGATCCCCTCTAGGATTCGATCGATTCCTAATTACCATAGTGACTGCAAATCAAACGTCTGAACGTGTACGCGACACTGCGTACATCAGATCACTCAGTGCACTGGAACAAGGGATTCTACTCATTTCCCTCGTCCTTTTCTGAGTCTTAGGGCATATGTCAAGAATTAGGCTTTAACCTTTTAGCGATAAGAGTATCTTTAAGGTCGTAGTCAATCTTCTCAAAGTACTCGAGAACTCTCGTGATGTTTGACTCCTGTGGAAGGGTCAACACCTGTCTCGAGCGATCTCTCTGGATCTTAACTTCGAGGAAGAACTGAGTCTCGCCCATGTTCTTCAGATCTAGACTCGACAATGTCCACGTCATCGTGGTCATTAGATACTCTCTATTGTTCCCAGTCAACAGAATGTCATTCATATGAGGACATGATCACAAGAACGTCAAAAGTATACGCGATGATCCTCCTCGATCATCACGAAACCATGAAATGTCACCTCCTCGTGAAATCTCAAGCGCCACTGCCTGGGTTGATGATTAAGGTCGCATGTCGACTTCCAAAGTCAATGGATCTTGTTATCCTGATCTACAAGAATAAAGCCAGATGGTTGTTCCTTGTAGATCTCCTCATCCAAAACTCTCACTCAGGAGAATAGTCTCAACGTTCATCTGGTCTCACTCCAGATCCAAATCATGTCCACGACAATCGCTAAAAGTAAACGAATCGAGGTAATCTTGCCCTCAGTCTGAGTAACCCCTGGTTATCAGATAGGCCTTATACCTCTACACCGATCCGTCGGCCTTTTTCTTGATGTTGAGAACTCGCATATTCTCAACGGCCCTACTTCCCTCAGGTAAATCAACTAGATCCCAGATCATGTTGATTCTCATCAACTCCTCTCACCCATGGCCTATAATCAATGGTCCTTCACAGAACCCTCAAGAAACTCTAGGACCGTTAAAGGTTTCTCGTAATCCTCAAGAGTCACTGAGAGCCTCTCCCTCAATCGGGAAGCGACGGTTAGGTACGCATCCTCGACTACTCTTAAGAGGATGGGAAACCTTTTTACCTCTAGATGGATCGCTCCCACTAGAACCCAGATCCGTAATGGATTCTTGGATCCTGCCACTGGGATTAGCCAACCACTAGGCTCATCCATATCATGAAAGGTAAAGTCCCAATTGATTTCACCTCTCATAGGGAAATCACTTTCAAGAATATCGACATCATGAGACTCAATCTCAGTGAGAATGTCATCTGTATGCTCATTAGAAATACATATATTTTCTCGCAAGCCTAACTCGTTGTGTAAATGCGAGAAATAGTGAACATACGTTGCATAACCCCATAATCTCGAATGGCTAAGGTCAGGCTGCCTCCCTGTCCAAAACTCATATGGAGTACTGACTACGGACTTCAATAGAATACGATTGAGAACATAGGCTGCAGCCAATAACGCATCTTCCCAATGGGAAACGAGTAAATTGGTTTGCGCCATCATCGGCCTTACCGTCTCAAACAAAGTCTTATTCCTCTCTCGCGGCTACTCTACTCCACTGAGTAGCGAGGAATAGTCAGTTTCTCGTAATGCCCTTCTTGAAATAGAGCTCTTTAGACAAATACTCGCGCTCTCAATCGGTTCTGAGAGTCTCTACTCTCAAGTTTAACTGATTTTCAACCTTGCTAGTAACCTCCTGAACCATCTCAATGCCTCAGACTTGCGCGAGATCAGATAGATGTAACCGAAATACGTGTAATTGTCTATGAACGTAATAGAGTACCCAACACCATTTCAGGTTCTCATGTTCATAAGGCCACAGATGTTGGAGTGATTCGACTGCAATGGAGTCCCAGCCCTCATTGCATTGTCGAATGGTTTTCTTGTAAGTTTGCCGTCTAGGCAAGACTGGTTAGCGGGTTCTACAAAACCACTCACTGCTAACCGGTTCATCCTCTCTCACACTAAGAGGACAACAAGAAATACCATTGAAAAGAAATCATTTCCAGTGCATTCAGTCCCTCACGAACCAAAATAGAACCAATCATAGAATTGTCGTAACAAATAGAAATTTTAAATTTCTAAATTAACAGAGCATATCCTAAACTGAAATCAAGTTCCGTCGAACTTTTGGAGCATAAAGGGCATACAGAGTATAGCAACTTTGCAACTCCAACTTGCAAGTGCTACTCCCTCTGATGTCAACAAAACACTCTGTTTCTGTACGTAAATCCTCCTACTTGAGGATTTACTGGACGGAACTTTATAAGCACGCTCCTATCTCGAGCTGCGTAGTATTATCGGTTTTCTCGGATGATTTTCTTCTTACCTGAGGCTCGAGTCACACAGGAGTCCTTGCTCGACTCCATCGCATAAGCATGACCCGAGTATGGCCTACTCGCCTCTAGATGCTCCTACTCGAGCTCACAGTGCCTATTCACATTAGTGAAAGTGCGAATACTTTCGTCGTATGTGAAATAGACTTTCATGATTTCTCATGAATCAAGTAAAGAACTGGATCACATCCAGCACAAGAAAATATATCCGAAATGGGCTCTGTTACATTCCCCAACTCGGCGATCATACTCGACATTTTTATCAAATGTTGCATCATCATATGATCAACTCTTTTCTTATAAGTTGTTACACTTATAAGACAGTATCCTCATCTCAGGATCTGTAAGAGCACCACAATACTCTTTATAGGGTGAGTCAAACCGATAAAACCGTAGGATATTGCTTATAAACTGGGATCACATCATCGTGCATGCTACTCAGGAGGATTGCCCTGACTCAGCTATCATTCC
This sequence comes from Dillenia turbinata, assembly GCA_037126225.1. Classification (NCBI taxonomy): domain Eukaryota; kingdom Viridiplantae; phylum Streptophyta; class Magnoliopsida; order Dilleniales; family Dilleniaceae; genus Dillenia; species Dillenia turbinata. The sequence continues at coordinate 21,881,583 of JBAMMX010000017.1, read as the reverse complement.
TCTTTCATGCACGTAATGTCTCCTAATCCCGTCTCTCTGAGGTGTAGAACCCTCCCTATAGTCCACCATCACATGCCTCAGAATTTTAATTAGATCTTGCTCCTCGAGGATAAATTGAATCTACCAGTGAAAAATCTCGTATTTATCACCATTCAATTTTATCCCCATTACAAAAATCAAATACGACAATTTTAGAAGCAGTCATTGAGATAGTCGTGACTTGTGATGCTTATTCTCACATTTTGTGCACCCTACGAATCAACAAGACCCAAATAATTCGAATACATACCCCAAGACGAGCGTATGAATCAACAGACACCATACACCACAATCCGGGATAGCATCTCACCATTTGGACTAGGATTCGATGCACAAAAACCCACAAAAAGACACTTTTATAGATGTGGGACCCTCAAAAATTGGAAAAATTTCAATTCTAGACGACCTGACGAGTCGACGGCAGTCCCACGCGCCGCCACGCACCGGCGGCGCGTCCCCACACACCTCCACGCGCCGGGAACTGATTCAGACGCGCTCCGCGCGTCGGCTCACACGCCTGAGGCGCAGGCACGCAGGTCACGCGCGAGACCCGCGAGAGGGGGTCGGTTTCGGACCCGGATGGGGGTCGGAACCAGGATCCGGTCCGGATCCGTGGGTCGCGGGTCGGGGGACACGTCTCCGGGTCGTAACCGACCCGGATGACCGGTCCTCTCACGCTCCATTTCCGCGCGTGATTGATACGCGCCCGGCCCTGCTTGCTTCACGCCCCTGCCTCGCGCGTGTAGCTCACGCGCCCGCGGGTCTGGACTTCGTCTTCTTCGCCCGATGGTTTCTGTAACCGGGTCTCTCGACCCGGTTGCCGGAAAAGCCCATTTCCGGCACCATTTTGACCGGATTTTTTTATGGAATCTCTAATTCCATTTATTCCAAGCATCCTTGACTCGATTTTTGGAATTATTGCGCCCTAAACTCGGCGTATTTTGGATCCAAAAATCCGACCCTCCGCGGTCAAATTTGAAACCCAATTTTCCGGCCACAATCATATGCAATATATATATCAAATTGAAGAGCATGAAACAAGGATTACAGATCTATAAATTTCATGCGTTGATTTGCCCTAGAACTCGACAAATCTAAGGTTGAAGGGGTCGGTCACTATTCACGGCCGAAACTTTCAACCGGAATTTTCTTCGCCTAAACGTGCTCAGAAAATTACGAAAAAATTATTTTCGTGTTCTAGGGATCATGGATAACACAGTGGTGTTCTCGGATTCACGAAACTCATCCGTGATCCGAACCCCAAATTTTAAACCCAATATTTTTTATACCCAAAAATTAACCCGAAAATTATTTTTAATCCAACGTATCGCTCTGATACCAATGTTGGAATTAATGGAGTCACATGCAGCGGAAGCATTCATAAATAATTTTCGGGAAAAATAAATATGGATTGAGTATAGGATATAAATACCTCGAATATGCAGAGCCAAAAATCGACCGTGCGTCCCTCAATCGAATCTCGCGGTCGGGATGGTGATCACGATGTTAATCGAACCACCACCGCAATGTCACAACGCCGCAACCCTCAGTCCGGCGATCAACGTGACGGAAAAAATTCCCTACGCGGAATTTTTCTCATGCCCTCTATATTCTCTCTCTAGAGAATATTTTTCTCTCTCAATCTTCATCCATGGCTGCCTTAATTTTTCACGTACAGTCAAATGAGTTGTTTTTCTCCATTCACAAATGTTATGCTACAATCATAGAGAGAATGGAGGGAAGTGGTTAAGATGTGGTTAGTAGGAGTTATCCCACTAACCCTAATACAAATGTCTAAAATGCCCCTCGTGGGCATTCTAAACTAATAATATATATATATACACTTTTTTTCTTTCATACAAGTGGTTGGTGATGGAAAAATAAAAGAAAAAAAGAAAAAAATAATAAATTTTGTAATGCTTGAGCACATAAAGTAGCAATACATGTATGCCATCTCTATATGTACAATTACTATGGGTACCTAAAGCTTCTTCTTTTCCTACTGGCATAAAAGGAACTATATTTTTCAATCTAAGCATTGATGGTTCAAAAACTCATTTTCAAGTGGGAGGAAAATGGTCACACAAACGCAAATAAATAATCAAATACAAATAAAAGTTATATATTTGCATCGATTTTAATTAGGATAAAATCAAAAATTTATACAGTAAACAAAATAAAATATAAACCAACAGTTATTGATATATATATATATATATATATTCTTTATCAGAATCAAAATTTTTATATTAAAATATGTGTTTTTATATTGGTAATTAAAATAAGAAGATATATCAGCTTTGTCGATGTGGGGATTGTTCCTATTAACTCCATTGCCACAGCCAAGCAATAGCGGAGAGTGGCAAAAAAGGTATTCACCCCGAGACTCACTAGCCCTACTACCTTTACTAGCACTACTACCACTAGTGGAAGAGGTCTACTACTACACTGACATAGTAATTTTTTATAATAAATGGATACAAAAAGCTAATGGAGAGCGAGAGAGATATTTTTTTTGGCCGTAGATATCTATATATAAATTTATGATTGTTAAATTATTAATTCAATAATTATTATTTTATGTTAAATAAAATGATTAAATAATTAATAATTATTAAATGATAATATAACGTAATATGTTTTATGAATATTTTTATCTACAACGACCATCATACAATAGTCAACTTTTTCCACTGTTATTATAGTTTGAGCATGAACTCTCTCTCACCCCCCACCCAATAATGTCGACCTTGAATTGGTTCAAATTCAATCCTCCATGAATTCTCTCTCTCTCATGAAGTCAACCTTGAATGGCTTCAAATTCAATCCCATGTTTAAATTTTCCTTGGACTAACCTGCGAGACTTGGAATTTGTTTCATAGTCCTCTGGTCTATTTGCTTGAATGTTTCAACTCTGAGATCACAATTTTTTACCATTAGTCGGGTACACCAACTGCATTTATTTAGACTCCTGGTCAAGAAGGGCCATTGTCACGTTGACCTATAAGCATAAAATATAAACAAAATTAGAAGATGACAAAGATTGGCCTGCTTGAAGAGAAAAGAACTCTTTTTTTTGGGCGGGGGGGGAGGGAGTGCATAGAATTCTGGGCCTCTTTCAAGCTGATCTGCATTTCTCGGGCCTCTTCCCCTGCAAAAACAAGCCCATGACAAGAATATATGCCCCCTCAAAGCCCACGGTGGAGATTTTTTTTTTCTTTTTTGGTAGGAAAAAAAAAGAAGTAAACAGAACAAACGAAACAAAAAACACAAAAAAAAAAAAAAAAAAAAAAAACACTACAAGACAGTTAACCTGGGGAAGCAGCTTTCCTCCTCAGCCTCTCCATCCCTTCTTTATCTTCTTTGAGCAACTGCAGAATGGAATCCGGAGGCTCTTTTAAAAACTCTGTAAAAATTACAGATATGATAATAATTTAAATATTTATTAAGTAAAATAAAATAAAGGTAAGTGAAGTCTAATGAAGAGAAAAGAACCCTTGGGGAATAAGCACTCTGGGCCTTTCCAGCTGATCTGCATTTCTTGGGCTCTGCCTACAAAAACACTAGGCAATACACATTTTACATTATATTTTAAGAAAATGGGATTATAATTATTGTAATTTTTAAAGCTATATATATATATATATTTCAAATTTCAAGTTCAGCTGCAGTGATCCTCTCCCTTGGCCCTTGGGTCCTGTGCCAACCAAAGGAAAACAAAATTTAGCATAGCCAAGGATTAACTCTTACCTACTCCACGAGGATGAGAACAAGCTTAGAGAGAGAAAATAAAAAGGAAAAAGAAAAGGTAGAAGAAGTTGAAATTGAGTCACCCTGGGGGGAGATATGATTGCCCATGATACAAAATTAGGGTACATGGTCCCAAAAAGATAATACCCTCCCCAACCGGGTGATTTGGATTTAAATCTCAGTATAATTCAAAAAAAAAAAAAAAATTGGGTACATGACCTATAAAACCAAGAGTTTGGCCCGGGCTATGTTTTCTATCTGTAATGCACTCAGAAGTTGGAAGGCACAAGGAAAGGAAAGCTCTCGTAACATATACCCAACCCTCATCACCAACTTTTAGTGCTAGTTAGTAGTCCCAACCCAAACGTATAATTCAAATCCAACATATTATATCTTATCGATCAAGGCTATTTCTTATATATCATGTGGTTGGCACTTGCCTCATTATTGCACTTCTTGATTCGTCAAGCAAAAGCACCTCAACGACCCCCCCAACACATGCACATTTAATGGTGGTATAGCCTCTCTCTCTCTCTCTCTCATGGCCGTTTCATCATCATTCAGTGTATTTTATAAAAAATTCTGACCGTTGGATAGTGATTTAACGGATATTAGTACTGCCAATTAGCATAGGGATTACAATTGACAACTATTGTAGTGCCCAATTAAATTGGAGAGACTTAGCTAAATAGGAGTCTTTGAGTGCATGAAAATGACCCATCAAAATTCAAAACAACTGGCGTGCGTTACTCATTGGAACGCAAGTACAAAGTGGGGAAAAATTTAGACTCAAGGCAAAGCCATAATCTAATTCTCGGCACCACTTTTTGCAGCCTTTTCTGCAAGGGTTTTTGTCCTGGTTGTGGGGTGGTCTCCCAGTGTTTGTGACAGTGTCTAGCTGTCAGAGCCCATTCGAATCATGTGCCACAAAGTAAACACTTACTATAAATTTGTGTATTCTCTTGCATCCTTAACTTAACAGAGTCAGAGAAAATGGGAGTCGGGAATTGGGATTTTGGGATCTTGTTATTCATTGCAGTGGCGTTGAGACCTTGTCTAGTTGATGGGATCAACATTGTTTCTCAATCTCATGTTGTGCATGCCAATGTACAAAATAGTACTAGTACTCTTCCTAAGTTTCCTCTGCATGGAGTCAAACAAGTGCATGAAATAAACAAGGCAACATCAAGCAAGGAAATTGAGGCCAACAGTGTCAACAATGTGCATAACGTTGGTGGGGGAGGAGGGCAAGGAGGTGGTGGTGGAGGTGGAAGTGGTGGGGGTGGGGGGTGGTGGAAGCGGAGGTGGAGGTGGGGGTGGTGGAAGCGGAGGTGGAATAGGTGGGGGTGGGGGAGGTGGGGTGGGGGTGGTGGTGGTGAAAAAGGAAAAAGGAAAGCACATAAAAGAAGAGGACCTGGAAGAGGAAGTGGTGGTGGAGGTGGTGGAGGAGGAGGAGGAGGTGGTGGTGGTAGCGGCGGTGGTGGTGGAGGTGGAGGAGGGGGAGGTCATGGTGGAGGTTATGGATGGGGAAGTGGCAGTGGTGGTGGAGGTGGTGGCGGCAGTGGTGGCGGTGGTGGCGGTGGCGGAGGAGGAGGAGGAGGAGGAGGAGGTGGTGGTGGTGGTGGAAGTGGTGGAGGTTGGGGTTGGGGAGGTGGTAGTGGCAGTGGTTGCTGGGGCTGGGGCTGTGGAGGTGGAAAAGGAAATCCTCCTCCCATCAAGTCCGCAGAGCAACATGCATAAATTGATGCTATCTATACCCACCCTTCCTTCAACGTTGAGGAGTGCTGTATGAGCCTACAATTGCATAATGGATATTGAGGTAGATCATTGTCAAATCTTAATAACCTTCTTTTGCTCACGAATGGAGTGTATGTCAACCAAAATTTTAAGGTTTTTCTTGATGTTGATTTGAATTTCTTCTGTGTGTGGGGGAGTCCAATAAAAATCTCTCTCTTTTATTTCTAGATAATCATTATTAATTTGATTGCTATTGTCACTGTTAAAAAATTTTGATCCAACTTTAAAACTTGCTTAATAAGATAAAAAGAATTTTAAATTCATTAATATTAGGATGTTATTATATTATAATTCAAATGGCTGAACATTGATACGTCTTAAATAAAATTTTGAGTTCGAATCTTGCACATAGCAAAAACAAACATGGGAAGAATTTTGTCTTTTTAAGGGTCTAATATAACTCGAACCGAATTTAATTTGATTCAACGTAATTATCAATTTATATTAAAAAAATATATATTTATTTATTTAGCCCAAATTTAGCCCAAGACAATGAACTTGGGAAGTCCATGAATGGACATTAAGGTCAGCTGCACCTAGAAAAAGAGTGGACTTGATTGGGCTCTTTACGTTCTTAATGGGCTACAAACAAGCCCAATTAGAACATGTAAATGATCGCCGACAACAATTGAATTCAAGAATTTAACATTGGTCAGAGGAATCAGAGCATTCACCAATTTGGTGCCTTCTTTTATTAGAACAGTGAGTACCAAATAAAAATTACACTGATAAGTAGGCAGAAGCTATTTATAGATTTCTGGCTCTGGACCCACAAAATAAATTTTTTTAGAAAAAGGACCCACTATAATTTGAAAAAGAAAAAATAAAATAAAAGTTGAAAATTGGTTTTGGAAGCTCAAGAAGCACTAACAAGGGGCTCAGTGCAATGCATTGGTCACACATAGTAGTTAATGGGGGCAAAAAATCGACAAAAAGATAGAAACTAAGATATCCCTAACTCTCAAAAGTGGTATGGTATAGGATAAGAGAAAAAGGAGGAGGCCACCATTACTGGGCACTAGACACAGAGAGAGAGAGAGAGAGAGAGAGAGAGAGATGGGGTTATGGGCGGCATAGTGCATTTCCCAAGTGGAATCCACGAGAGTGAACTTCATTCACATGCCTAATCTAGTGAGGAAGCCGGCTTGAAGTTTGACCTAAAAGAAATTTTGGAGAATTCAGAACTCTCATTGCGAATCAAAATCACAGTGGCCATCATCATCGTTGTATGCAAAAACTGCGGTGTTCCTTAAATAAACAAAGTTGCTAGGGCGGCCAATGATTAAGACTAATTTTATACATTTTTTCCTTTATGTTATGCACCCCCCCCCCCCCAATAGGGTACCATTCGGAACTCAAAAACCCACCAATCATCTTGCCAAAGAATTGAACTTCGGCCATGAAAAACATAATACGCGTGATTTAAGACCCCAGCCAAGAATGGCTTTGTCTGCCGTCAATCAATCTATCTAATAAAATAAGATATTAAATCTCTTAATTAAGTTTTAAATTTAAAATTTGATAATAAAAAAATTTATATCAGAGAGTCTCTCCCTAAATAGAATCTCATTACGTTTAAATTAGATTAATCAAAATATAACTCCGAATACCGATAATAAATTAAAAAAAAATGACTTTATTTTGGTTGCAGTAAGAGGTCACCTGAAGAATTGAAACAAAGTTGAGCCCAAGAGTAAAAACTCTTGTAAGAACATGGGGAGAAGGGGGGAATTGCTCCCCAAAACTCAATTAAAAAAAAATTATGTATATAGTTTTGAAAATTATCTAAATAAATATTATACGACTTCTGCTCTCTAAAATTCTATTTCTCATATGTGCATCTTAGTGTCCAAGATGAGCGAGATGATATTTAGTTTAAATGAAATGGAGGAAACTAGCAAAAATTTCATAAATTCTCGTAGCATTCGAAAAAAATTATTGAAAATATTTTTTATTTTATTATTTCTAAAGCAAAATATATATTGTATTTCTCACTTTTATATGAATTTTTAGATTTCCCTCTGTCCGATCGAAGCAGACCGATAAAAAAAGAAATTAAAGGCAATAAAATTTTCATGAGCCTTTGTAGCATTCCCTTGTCATGTTTTTTTACATCAAGGAAATTTTCATCTCACATAAAACAACTTATTCAAACATTTTTCTACTTCTCTTATGATTTCTTATTTTACCAAATAATCTCCTCTTTTATTCGCATGTTTTCAAGATTTTGAAAACTTTTAACCACTAAATTTCAATTACCCATTAGCTTAAACAATTAAGCATTCGCCGATAACCCAAAATTTATATGTATTATATGCATAATCGTCGTAAAAAGAATTAATCTCACATAATTTTGAAAAATTAATACTTGCAAGATATAACTTTCCAAAGAGAATCAAAAATGAATTCTATGCAAAAGGGGACAATCCATCTTCAATTAATTAATTATTATTATTATTATATTTCTAAGAAAACAGAAACAATTCAGGTATCACAACTCTCGACCCAAATTCAAATCACAGACTAATAAAAAAATTATTATTATTATTATTTTTAGGGTTGCACTCCATCGTGTGTGTGTGGCGGGGGGTAGGGTTGTTGGAATTGGGTGGAATATTGCCGTCACAGGACCTCACCACTTGACAATTCTGACTCAAGGTAAGGGGTAACTTAGGAATTTCATTCCCACTTTTGGGATTTCTTTACGTTTTGGGTCTACCGGTTGTTGCTTTTTGGCTTGTACTCTTTTCGAGATTGGCCCTGGCTAGCACGTGACATGTCCATGCAATGCAACCCTACTTACTTCATGTCATCCCATTGGATTTCTCAAGTCAAAATATTATAATTATAATTATAATTATAGTAATTATTATTTTTTAAATTAATTAAATAAGATTGACTAGTGTTGATCTCTCATCTAATCATGATTATTAAAATTTTTTATTACAATGAATATTTTATTCTATCAGGCATTTGATTTCATTTGTTGTGACTTCCAACTTGGGTCCTTGAGTCCCCATATTCATTCCTACCCACTTCAAAACATCAAAGACAAGGAAACTTTCTATGCTCGCATGACATGTTGCTACAAATTTGTATCCATCCAAGGGTCACCATTTTCTCATACTATTCTTATGAGGAGATGAGGAGCAAGTGAAAGATAAATTGATGATTATTTTTCTTTTTTTTATTTTCTTGGGTCTTTTTCTTTTTTATTTTTTTGGAGATTTTAACCATAGATCCTTCCTCCCATTCTAAAACTACACTGTATTTTCATTCTTCACACAGAGAGAGAGAGAGGGGAATGAAATTTGAATTGGGTGCGCACTTTTGAGGCGGTCACCAAAGGGGCTATAATGGGAGTCACGCTAAAACGCTAAACTCAACAGCCCCCTCCCCTCCCCATCGACGGTCATGATTATTGTAGTTTTTTTTTTTTTCTTCGTTGCTTTGCTTACACCACAAGTTCCCAAATTAAACATTAAATATTATAAAGAAATCCTCGTATTATTGGAGTTCATAATGTTTTCGCTTTTCAACGGTCTCCCCAAAATGGTTGGACGGTTTCAAAACTCATTCCAATCAGACCACAACACCTCTCTCTCTCTCTCTCACACACACACATCAAAAGCAAAATTAAAGGAAATTTGAAAATAATAATAAATATAAGAAAGAAGAGAAAAAGGGTACATTGAAGTTTTCCTAATCCGTTACATGCCTTAAAAAACCTACCCATACTAACCCACCTCACCCACCATGAAAAATGTACACTCGAACCGGACTTATCCACTGATTTTAACCCATCTAACAATTCTCGGACCGGGTTCAATATTCCGGTTTACTGTTTCTATTTTTTTCCTTCTACTACTGGCTATCTAAAAATATTCTAATAAGAAAGTAGAAAACTGACTGACCTAATTAGAGCGGTTCAAAAACTCGGGACAATGGGAGTCAAACCCGGTTCAATTCCGGCTAGTTCTTTCTTCTTTCTCATCTCCAAAACTTTCCGATGGTTGTTGGAGTGTAGTTCGCTTGAAAAAGTCGGGCTACAAGCGGGTCGGTATTCGGGTAAGAGTCGACCGGACTTGAACCGTACCCCACAGGCATTGCAAAGAGTTTTGGCACCCAATGGGCCGGCTCTCCACTGAGGTGTCCTCTGAACACCACAATGGCTGCACCTTCTCTGTTGAGTCGAATGATTTGAACCACCACCCGGACCGGAAACGTCAGTAACCGACTTTTTCTTCTGTTTCTTCAAAACAGGCGGTTTTGGTTCAACCGGAAAAAGTGGTTCCATGTTGGTACACGTGTTAGTGAAAATGAGCCAAGAGGAAGTTGAAGGAGAGGACGAGGAAGATGTTGATGACGTAGAAGAAGACTCATTTACAGACGTTGACCCAAGAGACCAAACCCTACCACCACTTCGAGTTCTTTTGCTTCTTGCTCTTGTCTGAACCGGAGTTATCAAACTTACCTTTTCTGGTTCCGGTTCGACCGGTTCTTTATCCCCTGTTTTCTTCTCTATTGTTTCTTTTCCGGTTGCATACCCAACCGAGAACTCAGAGTCCTCTACGAAACGTGACAACCATTCTAGACTTGCCAAATCCTCCGCCTGAAAAGAGCAAAAATATAAACATTTATAGAGAGAGAAAAAGATAGAGAAAGAAAGGGAGATTTTGGGGTTTTGGGCTTACCGGAACGGGGAGTTCGCTGGAAGGAAGAGAGTCGAAGTCATGTTTGAGGGCAGAGAGAGAGTGTGCGGTGGGGTTGGTGAGAGACGAATTAATAATGGCCTTCTCTTCCATTTCTTCATCTTTTTCTTCATTTTTGAGAAACCCATTTTCAGTTTCTTCATGAGAGAAGTCAAGAAGGTCATCCACAGAAAAATCATCAGCACCAACACTTTGCGTGTCCTCCAAAATCACTTGTGGCTTCAAAAACCCCATCTCTGGTCTCAAACAACTCTTCATTGCCGTTGCTTCTAGACATTCCATTTCTTCTTTCGTCTGCAAAACACAAACCCCACCAAAAATCTCTTCAATATTCACTAAAAATCACACCTTTAGGGGAAAAAAATTCAAACAAAAAAAACACCTATTTCCCGAAAACCCCCCAAAAGACCATTGTCCCCAGAAAATTTTCTCTTTATTTAAAAAAAAAAAAAAAACTACAAACCAAACCTGTAAAACCCAAAAAAACAGAAACCCAGAAGGAATGTCTGTGTTTTGGGTTTGAGAAAATTGATGTACCTGAGAGGAAGGAGGAGAGGATAAGAGAGGAAGAGAGGTTGGAAGAGGAGGATTGGGGTTTGAGCGCAAGGGGTTGAAAGGGATGAAAAAGGGGTGGTGAGTTCGGTAAAGCATTGAATGAGAGGGCTTTCTTTTCTCTCTCACTCTCTCTCTCTCTCTCTCTCTTTCTCTCTCTCCTTACTTTGTATGTGTGTATGTGCGTATTGTAAATGTGTATTTGTTTCTGTCCGTGTGGGGTTTCAATTTCAATACTCCTCCGTTGTCTTCTGTTTTTCTTTTCCTCTCCTCATAGGAAAAATGAGAACAAAGAAAAAAGCCTATTCTGTCTCTCTCTCTCTCTCTCTCTCTCTCTCTCTACCCTTCTGTTTCTGGGGGTTTTATCTTTTTATTGATCATTTACATTTTTTTCAAATTACGTTTCACAGTACATTTTTCTTTTTTAAAACGGCAGTCCCTATGAATTTTCCCAAAAAATACTAAATTAAATTAATCCTTAATTACCATTTTGCCCTTCTCTCTCTCTTTCACCCTCTTCTGTTGACGCAGTGCAGTTGTTGAAGAAGGACCGGACTTTTCTGATTTCTGAGGCCTCACGGGGAAGCGCAGGTCGGAACGCATCTACTGACCCCAGCGTGCACACACAACAAAAATAAATAAATAAATAAATAAATATTAATTATTATTAATCTTTCTTTAAAAAATAATTTTGGGAAAATGGTTTAGATTTTGATTTTTGAATTTTTGAATTTTTTTTTTGGAAAGTGAGATTAAAATTTGGATCTTTTTTGGTTTTGGGCCCACCTTTCCACCCCCTACCAAAGTCCAAATTTCGTGATTACCTACGAAACCGCCCCCTTTCTGTTTTTATCTTCCTCTTTTATCACTTTTGTTTTAATGTTTTTACTAGGATCATAATTATCCATGTACTAGAATTGCATGACATGATTGGCACCGAGAACTCACCGGGGGCATGGCGGACCGCATCATGAGAAACAACCCAACCAAACATGTCACGCCCCTCATAAAGTCCTCTCAGCAAGCCATGTTTGTAATTTTCCCATTAAAAATTAGTAATAAACGAAAAGATTATGAAATTTTATTTATTTTGAAGCACAGTTGATAATTTGCTATCACTTAAAATAATTTTGAATAAAGGCATAATAATAATATACTTTAACGATTAGTGTATCTAATAGATTCATTTAAGTAATTAGATTTGAATTCTAATAATAATGAGTATAATTTATTTAATAATTTTATAAAATATATCAATGACTAATTTATTCAATAACTAGATAACAATTCTTTTAAATAATGTCTTAAATTCAAATCTTATACGTGGAGAAAATAGATTTCGGAAGAGATTTCTTCCTTAAAAGCCTAACTCTATTCGAACCGAGTTTAATTGAATTCAATCTAATTATCGGATATCACTTTGTACCTTAACTGACTAATTTAAATAAAATCGGAATTAATTGAATTTAATATGATTATGGGATGGCGATGATCAATTTATAATTTTAAGAAAAATGATTCCAAAGATTGTTAGATTATAAATTTTAACTTTAAAATTATCTTAAAATTTGAGAAAAAGTACCTATAGAATCCAATTTAAACTCCACATATAATTAGTCTTCCTATTTGAATGGGGAATCGATGTCAAAGTGTTTGTCGGATCTTTTCAAATGGAAAACCTACAAAAACATCATCGAAATTGATCTAATAAAGGCACTGTAATACTTAAGTCAAAAGGAATAATAATAAAAGAAAAATTGAGGGTAGCATTTAGCTTTGCCCCTGTGTTACTCCTGAGTAGAGTATTATACATCGAGTACTGTGTACAAGGAAATATTGTATGTTGTATATGAAATGCTAGGTGATATATGCATACAAAGTTTAGTAATATTATATATTGTGTATGTATAATTGAATATGAAATCGTGCTGGAATGTATAGAATTGAGCATGAAATCATGCATTTGATGATATAGAATTGGATATAAAACTCTATCTTTGATGGTGTATAATTGGACATGAAATCGTATCTGTTTTTGTGGAGAATTGAGTTGCTTTCTTGTGGTATATATAGGATTGAATGTATCATTCTAGTGAGTTATCTTTACTCTATATTTATAGCCTTCTAAAAACATAAAAAATCTTTTTTTTTTCATTTCAAATGGCAGAGATTTGTGATCAAAATCAGGCACCATCGGTACCCCTCCCCCTTTCTTTTTGTTCGAAATTCTCGTCAATCATTTTAGAAGAAAATATGGAAGCAGAGGAGAAACCAAACACTAATTGTTGAAGAGAAATACTAGATAACAATAGAAAAAGAACAAGGAGAAGAATGATTATCTAAAATCAACTTTATTGTTTATTCCATTTATCTTGAACACATGGCATGACTAGGCCTTTCGAATGCCACCGACTTCTTTTGTTCACCAAATAAAGAAATATTCTTAATCATTTCAATCAAGTAATTCATTTTGCATCTCACATGCAAGAATCTGCCTTATTTGCAAAATTAAAAATTGGGATTAAATTTAATTGAAATTAGATAAGATTAATAAGATATTATTCAGATAATATTTATTTTATTCTTCTTTATAAGAAAATAATTTTTCTAATTACAAAACTCTGTATTTTCAATTTTTATTATTTCATTAGAAAAATGGTATAATAAATTAAAATAAAATAAAAATAAATTGAATCAAGTTGAAACAAAATAAGGTTAAATGCATCAATCCTTCCTATAAACCATCCCCTCTCTCGTTTTAACCTTTAGCAAAGGCTTCTTAATCTGGGCGATTGTTTATGGCGGAAGCAAACTTAATATTTAAATTTGGATGATGGGTTACTAAACTTTTTGCTCCCGTTATAAATAAGATTACGAAAATGCCCTTAGAACTACCAAAATGGCTCCATCCAACATTGGCCTGCCTGCCTGCCTGCCTGCCTGCCTGCTTTCTTTTGAATTGAATCAAAAGCGAAGGGCAAAAGGCTTGCGGACCGGGGCGCTTGGGGACCAGCTTTTGTCGCCAACCTGCCAAGGCCCACGAAATGATTGTGGAATTTTATTTTTATCAACGGGCAATTTCGGAATCCAAAGCATAATCTTTTATAGTTTTGTTTTTTTTTTTCCTTTTTTTTTAATATTTCGATTAATTCAGTTCGAACATTAATGAGTCCTATTTTAAAGATTAACTTTTTCAATGTAGTTTTTTTTATTTTCAAATTTTAAATTCAAAATTTAATTAAAAATCTATCATCTCTATTTATTGAATTGGCTGATATAGTTTTTTTTTTTTTTTTAAAGCACGACGAGCTTGTAATATTTTGGGACCATCTCGGCGGGGCGAGGTCAATTATACCGAAGGAGCAAGGACACACGGCGTGCAATGAAAATTTTCAAATATATAGATGTAAAATTAAAAAATATATATATACTAAAATTTCCTTTCTGTATTCTTATGAAAAGAAAATATAAATAATTTTTATTTTGTCTCTGTCTTTACAAGTTAAATATAATTTTTTTTTTCTATCTTGTACTCGTCATTTTCGTTTTACATAACATTCCAAAGGGCTATCTAGATATTAACATAATCACTGGATCCTAGAAGGTTAGAGTAATATTCTCTTTGTTAAATTTGAGTAGAAGTATTTTTCAGAGTCTTCATGCTGGCCTTTCGATAGACAATGCTTTTTTTTTTTAAATAAATAACTGATATCTGATAATTATATTAAATTTAACTAAATTCGTTCTGAATTGGATTAAATTTTAAGATGTAAAATTTTTTCACACTTATTTTTTTTATACACAAAACTTTTCATAATCTTATCTAAGTAATATCGGTATTCAAATGTTTATTTTACTGGGCAATGTTATAATTACATAAGTCGGAATAGTCTTTAGCATGCCATTTTGCAAACAAGGACATTAATAAAAATAAAGGGATTATCATTTTTTTTTCTTTTAATCTAAAATGGGGTAATCCATGATGCAATGTGCTCAACTGTTAACACCTTTTGTATTATCATCCGAAGAAGAACTTGTGGATTATGTCTTGCGGAGAGCCCAAAGACAATAGCAAAAGCCCAGTAGAAGAGGATTACTTCAAATCAAGATTGATTAATGTAATGCATCCAATATCTTAGTTTGAGTTAGTTGATTAGTAGGTGTGATTAGATAAATGATCATCTAATACGTCTTGATTAGAGCTTTTTGAAAAAAAAAAAAATTATTTTGCAAAATACCCTTTCTTTTAATACAACAATAACAATAACAACCAACTGAGCGTCTCTCAGAAACAATTCAATTAGTAAAACTTCCTTATTTTTATCATTTATTTCTCGATTCGATTCCGTTTAGGGTTCGTTTTACTTAATGCATAATAAATTTTTTAGCTTAATTTAAATTGTTTTAAAATTTATCTTATTTTATTTATAATATTTTTTTTTTGGATTCAAATTATTAATAAGAACAAATGACGTATGAAAATTCCAAACAATTAAATTAATGCACTTTTTTTATCATCGTCATTATCGTTGTCATCATTTTAATTTTCTAAAAATAGTTTATTTTTTTAATTGTATCTTTTCCTTATTTTTAATTCTTTCTTTTCCTTATTTTTAATCCTCTCTGAAGATCCCTATGAGTTATGTCTCTTTGAATCAACATTGTGTAGATGCTTCTTGATACAGATTTTGATAAGAGAAAAAGAGATTTGGTGAAAAAAAAAAAAGAAGAGGATGAAGACGAGAAAAGTAATTTGAGATAACGATGATGTATTTAGTATTTTAGTAAGAAATCTTTTTTTTGAGCGAATTTTAGACCAATGATTGAGTTGTTTTTTTGGTAATTTTGAGATTATAGGTTCGAAATGTGAAAATAGTTTCTTTCTAAAAATGTAAGAGGAAGACTGTGTACATATACGATCACTCCAAAATTGACTTCAATTGTTGAAACTAAAATTCTGATTGTTGTTGTTATTGTTATATCTTTTCTACTTTTATTTTTAAATTTTAAATTTTTATTATTTTATTATTTTATTATTTTATTATTTTTTCTCTTCTCTCTCCTATATTGTCAAATAGTGGATCATAAAATTTAAAATTAAGACTCATTATTGTTATTTTGTTTGATGTTGTTTATTTATAATATTTTTTAACTAATAGAACAAAAATTATCATTATATCAGTATATTTCTTTTTTTATTGAAACTTTTATCTAATTTTAATTTTAACTTGTTTTAAATTGATTTTAATTTATGTTATTTTACTTATGATATCTTTAATTAAAGTAAGAAGTAAGTATAAAATATCATATTTTGACAGAAATTATCTTTACAGCACTATAATTATTTATTTTTTTTAATTGAAAATTTTGTCTAAACTCAACTGATAACTCTAATATCGACAAAAATTGAGAAACAAATATACAGTGTTTATTTAACTTAGAAATATTTTTTTGACAAAATATAATATATTATTAATAATTTAAACCAAAAATAATATATAATATACTTAAATTATTTATTATTCTCGAACTCGTTCTGACTTTAACTAAGATGTATTCTAAAACAACATAATTAATGCATTTATTATATAAAAATATATGGCCTAATTTTTCTCTAATTCTAAGACAAAACAAACAAAAATTCTAAAAAAATATATATATATATATTGGATTTTTAAAAAGTATCACGAAAGTATTTTCAATAGAACAAAATAAGAGGAAAAAAAAAAAGGAAATTGGGAAATACTTAAAAAAAAAATTATTGATCATATATATATATATATATATATATATATATAAGTGAAGAAACGCGCCCTCCATCGCATCGGCCACTTGCAAACACCCGTGTCTTTTTTTTTTCTCCTCTTTGTCCTCTCATCTCTCAGTCTCTCAAAAGAAAAAAAATGTCTCATGCCCCTTAGTCGACTATAAGGCATGTCTTAGTCGACTAAACATATTTTTTTTCTTTTTATTTTTTTTTCATTTTGTTTTTGTTTTTGTTTTTTTTTTCTTTTTTTCATTTTGGTTTTTTTAACGATATTTTTTAACATATATATATAAGCGTGAATGAACCGTGAACACGTCGAATTTCGTCGTCCTCCATCGTGGCATGCGGGACTAACTTGCAGGCACCCGTGTCTTTTTTTTTTTTTCTCTCCCCTTTGTCCTCTCCTCTCTCACTCTCTCAAAAAAAAATGTTTCATCCCATTTACTCGACTATAAGGCATGCCTTAGTCAACTAAACATATTTTTTTTCTTTTTTCTTTTCTTTTGGTTTTTTAACGATGTTTTTTGAAAATATCATAAATGTTTTAAAATAATAGTTTTAAAATTAATATTCCCCCCCTTTCCTTTTTGTTTTTTTATCTTATTTTTGTTTTTTTTTCCTTATTGGATTTTTTAACATATTTTTTAAAAAATATCGCAAATGTTTTTTATTAACATATATATATATATCCGCCCAAACCTTTTTTTTCCCCCCCCCCCCCCCCTCCTCCTCTCCTATGTCTCTCTGAAAAAAAAATGTCTCATACCCTTTAATTTACTATAAGCTATGCCTTAGTCGACTAAAGACCTTTAGTACCGGGAAACTAAGAATTTTGTACTGGAAAACTACTGAGAAAATTTTTACCGGGAGTTTTTAAACGGTTATCGGGATATTTTTACACCGATAAACTATCGAGAAACTTTTGTACCAATAAACTACCGAAAAATTTTGTACTGATAAACTATCGAGAAATTTTGTACCGATAAAATATTTTCATAAATTTATCATTTATTTTAATATAAACATTGATCGAAAAAAATTTTAAAATTTTTTAACTGTCAAAATATCTGAATTTTTTTTTTACTTATTATTTTTATAATTATAATTTTCCAACTGTTATAATATTAAAGTTTTTTATATATACGTAAATATTTTGTACATTCTTAATAATTTTAGTACACTTGCAAAATTCTATAACGAAATTACATTTTATAATACCATATTTAATTTAAAAAAATCAAAATATTTTTAAAAGTATCGCAAAATATAAAAACCAAGTCATGTATAATATTTGTAAAACATATAAAATATTTTATAAAAACTATCACAAAATATAAAAAATATTTTTTTAAAATTTAAAAAAATAATAATATTTTTTAAAAACATTAATTTTTTCAAACTATTTTTTTTAAAAAATATTTATAATATTTTTTTGATATTTTTTAAAGAAATGAAACAAAAAGAAAAAAAAAAGACAAAAAGAAAAATAAGCTTAAAAAAAAAAGCAAAAACATAAAAAAAAAAAAAAATGCTTTAGTCGAATAAAGCATTTCTTTAGTCGACTAAGACTCTTGTTTTTTTCTTCATTTTGTTTTTTCTTTTTTTTTTTTTACTGAAATTTTTAAAAAACATAATTTTTTCAGGGAGTTTTGAGAGAAGAAAAAATTGTATATCGGGAAACTTTTTACCGAGAGTTTTTAAACGGTTATAGTAAAAATTTTGTACCGATAAACTACCGAGAAGTTTTGTACCGATAAACTACCAAGAAGTTTTTGTACCGATAAACTATCGGGAAACTTTTAAACCGTTACCGGGAAATTTTTGCACCGATAAACTATCGAGTAGTTTTCTATTTTCGATAAACTATCGAAGCTTTTGTCGATAAATTATCGGAAATTTTGTGTAAACTACGGAGAAACTTTTTGTGGACTTTTTGTATAAACTAGCGGAAAGATTTTGTATAAACTGGAATCTTTGTCGATAAACTATCGAAGTTTTTAAAGGATTATCGAAACTTTTGGATAAACTATCGAAGTTTTTGTGTAAACTAGTTTTTTAAGTTCGGGAAAATTTAGTACCGATAAACTATCGGAAAGTTTTAAGACAGAAGCGTGAATGACCCATGAACACGTCAGATTTCGTCGTCCTCCATCGTGGCATGCAGGACTCACTTGTAGGCACCCGTGTCTTTTTTTTTTTCCACCTCTCGTATTCCTCCATCGTGGCTCCCCCTCTTTGTCCTCTCCTCTCTCACTCTCTCAAAAGAAAAAAAAAATGTCTCATGTTCCTTTAGTCGACTATAAGGCATGCCTTAGTCGGCTAAACATTTTTTTTCTTTTTATTTTTTTTTCATTTTGTTTTTGATTTTTTTTAAAAAATATCATAATTTTTTTTTAAAAATAGTTTTAAAAATTAATATTTTTATCCTTTTTTCTTTTTGTTTTTTTTATCTTATTTTTGTTTTTTTTTTTTCATTTTAGATTTTTTAACATATTTTTTAAAAAATATCACAAATGTTTTTTATTAACATATATATATTGCAGGCACCCGTATCTTTTTTTTCTCCTCCTCTTTCTCTTCTCTTCTCCTCTGTCTCTCTCTCTCTTAAAAGAAAAAAAAATGTCACATGCCCTTTAGTCTACTATAAGTCATGTCTTAGTCGACTAAAGGCTTTTAGTCGACTAAAACATGCATTAGTCGACCAAACATGTACCGGGAACTAAGAGTTTTGTTTACCGAGTTTTTAACGGTTGAATTTTGCACCGATAAACTATCGGGAAACTTTTGTACCGATAGACTACCAGGAAGTTTTATACCGATAAAATATTTTCATAAATTTATCATTTATTTTAATATAATCATTGATCGAAAAAATTTTAAAATTTTTTAACTGTCAAAATATCTGAATTTTTTTTTACTTATTATTTTTATAATTATGATTTTTCAACTGTTATAATATTAAAGTTTTTTATATATACATAAATATTTTGTACATTCTTAATAATTTTAGTACACTGGTAAAATTCTATAACGAAATTATATTTTATAATACCATATTTAATTTAAAAAAATCAAAATATTTTTAAAAGTATCGTAAAATATAAAAACCAAGTCATGTATAATATTTGTAAAACATATAAAATATTTTATAAAAACTATCACAAAATATAAAAAATATTTTCCAAATTTTAAAAAATAATATTTTTTAAAAATATTAATTTTTTCAAACTATTTTTTTAAAAAAATATTTATAATATTTTTTGATATTTTTTAGAGAAATGAAACAAAAAGAAAAAAAAAGATGTTTTAGTCGACTAAAGTATTTCTTTAGTCTCTTTTTTTTTTTTCATTTTGTTTTTTATTTTTCTTTTTGTCGTTTTTGTTTTTTTTAATGAAATTTTTAAAAAATATAATTTTATCGGGAAGTTTTGAGAGCGGAAAAAATTGTGTACCGGAAAACTTTTTTTTTTTTTTTAATTTTTTTTTCTATTAACCCCCGAAAAGTTTTATACCGATAAACTATCGGGAAACTTTTAAACAATTATCGAGAAATTTTTGCACCGATAAAATATCGGAAAGCTTTTTTAAACGGTTACCGGGAAACTTTTACATCGATAAACTACCGGGAAAACTTTGTATCGATAAACTACGTTGAAACTTTTTTAAACAGTTACCGGGAACTTTTTGTATAGATAAACTAGCGGGAAGTTTTTGTATCGATGAACTATCGGGAAGTTTTTTACCGATAAACTACCGAAAAGTTTTTTTAAATGGTTATCGGGAAACTTTTATACCGATAAACTATTGAGATATTTTTGTACCGATAAACTACCGAAAAACTTTGTTAAACGGTTATCGAGAATATTTAGTATCGATAAATTATCGAGAAACTATCGGGAATTTTTGAGATAGAAATGTATTATGTATCAGGGAGATTTCATATATCAAGAACTCGAGAGTTTTTAATTATAGATTTCACATTCTTAGTTTTTTTACCGAAAATTTTATACAAAAATTTTTTTATCAGAAAGAACATCAAACATATAATTCAATCTTTTTTAATTAAATTTAAAACTCTGCACCGCGCCAAGTGCGGTGTAATCCCCTTGCATCTTTATTTATATCTTGACGTTAAAAAAAATAAAAAATAAAACTTCAGACAGCAGGCTGCCAAATCAAATTTCAGCCTGCACTGTCCGTCTCGCATTGACGTGTCCTTGTCCTATTGGCTGATTGATTTCCTGGCTCTGACGGCCCTCTACATTTTCCAAATTCAATTTCCTCATTTTTTTATTTTATTTTATTTTATTTTATTTTTCAAAATTTGAAAAATTCTCAAAACCTCAGCAAGAAAAAACAAATTCTTGGAGCGCTCGTTCTAAATTAGCCATTCATGTTCGAGTTATTTGCAACATTGCCATTTCCCATTTTTTATTTTTTTTTTCTCGAGCAAAAATCAATAAACCGTACGGAATCTTCGGAAATTTCCTCGCATCCAAAAATGTCAACTTCACTACAAGATACGGAATTAATTTGTTGAACCAATCGAATTTGAACAACATAAATACCTTTTAAGCAATCAAAATTTTCTGTCTAAGTTTGTGAGATATTCTTAAACATTTAATTAAAAAAGCTAAACATAGGCATTAGCTTTTTAAACTTATTTAAAAAATTAAGCGAGTGCAACCGATTCGACGGTCAATTTAATAAAATAAAATATTAAATTCGCTTAATCAAATATTAAATTTAAAATTTAAAAATAAAAAAAATTACATTAGAAGAGTTACCTCCTAAATAAGGTCTTGCAGACGCACGAATCGAATTAATTAAAGTATAACTTCAGAAATCGATGATAGATATAAAAAAAAATTAAGTATGATTCGAGTTTTGATTCTAAAGAATGTAAGTCGATTTAAATCGAATTTAATTGAATTCTCCGTAATTATTGATTATTAGTGATTTATACCATTAAAAATATAAAATGAGTATATAAACTTGTTTATATGAGTAATTTGGTTAGATCTAAACATACTTAAAATTGAATGTATTAGGGTTGTATTATAAAAATGAGATTTACCCGATTAAGTTTATTGAAAAAAATAAAATTTTTAAATACTCCAAGATAAAATAAGCTAAAAAATTTGGGTAATATAATTAAAACTGAACGATATTAATTATAGTTGGTCTTAATTTTAATATTGATCTAATTTTTTCACCATTAATATTCAAAATGTAGATGGATTAGCCACCCATGCATATGCTTTGAGCAACAAAGAAATCAAAATTGCTTTTGTTTTCGTTGGCAATTGAAAAGGGACAAATTTTGTAGTCAATTCGGGATTTACTCTAAATATAAATGGATAAGAGACCTCACAAGAGAGATGCTATTTACCATTATTTCTTATAAAAGTTGGAAACTTTGTTTTGCCAATTCTGATGTTCTACGAAGGTCAAATCTCATCTTCTTTTGTTGTAGCATCATATGCCTTAGGTTGGCTTTTTTATGCATCTATAAATCAAAGACCGTGAATTGACCTGCAAAACTCTCTCTCTCTCTCTGCATGATAAAGATAGTTTGTCACACTAAAGTGTTTGCATAATTGGACTGGACACTGCATGAATCACATTGATCTGCAGCCCACATGAATATATATATATATATATTCTTTTTACTCATTCCGGAAATTCAACTAATCCGATTCAAACAATTATGAATCCAATTCAATAGCTGACTCTCTCAATGCCTATATTTTTATTCTCAACATTCCAAGTCAAAATTTTAATTAAACGAGTTTAGTCCTCTAACCCACCCACACTGCGTTGGTAACCTACATGAATAGTGCAAAATTTGGGAAATGCCTGAGAACTTTACCTTTTGTCAATTTCTCATATTATTGACGGACGGCTCTTGTTTTATCACCGGATGGTTTAGTTTCATTGTAAAGGACGAAACATTTTCTATGTTTGTCTTTCTTATTTTCTTAGTATTTAATCATACTTAGCCCTATCTCATCCATGCTTAAACTTTAATTTTAAACAAAATCAGCTACTGCCATCAGCACATGCACAAATGAAACACAAAAAACTTAGATTTTTACGATGACACATTATAATTCAAAACAACTTTCAATGGACACTGTCGAAACTAAAAGTTCTAATCTTTGATCTACGTAAGAGACATTTATGGCTCTTTTTCTTGCAAGTTTTACCTCAAAAGTAGCCCCCGATAAGATACATACAGGAGAAAAAGACTGAATATTTGCTTTGAACATTTTTCATTTATTGACAAACTTATGAACTTCACCCGGAATATTTCTACATAAAGAATGATACCAAAAGCAATGATGAAACAAAAAAATATGGCATCCCATGACATCTTCGAGATTAGAAAGATGGATGCCATGACATCTCTTTTAAGGAAGGTTTCAACCTAGGTTGCTATAAAGGGCTATTCCATGCGTTTTCACTATTTTATCTATATATTTTGGCATGTGGGGGAAGAGTGGCAATTAGCAAACTAAGATAAAGTGACTAATTCTCAAAAGATGATTGCCAATTAAATATCAATCTTTTTTTTTTCAGAATCACATATCTTACTTAAAAAAAATTTGAGTTGTTTGTGATAATATATCAGAATAAAACTTGATTTTTATTGTAAAAAAATTAAGTATCAAGATAGAGTTTTCTATACTTATATATCATGACCTTAATATTGAGTTAATTAATATAAAATTAAAAAAAATAATAAATTGCCGACCTATTTCCGTGATTCGATTGTTATTCGGAATAACTCTATCAACCAGGATGGTGTGTCCTTGGTTTCTTTGCTTTTTACTGGTGAAGAAGAATATGAGAGTGCAGGAGCCGGCCATGCGTGTGACGCAACGTATTTTTGACTTTAAGTACCCCGAAACGCTACTTTCAGTGTCTCCAGTCCACCGGCTTTTGAGTACGACCCGACCCTGTCAGACGTTTTTTATAGTTTTAAAGGTTTCTTGATTCATAGAACGGCGGCATGTTACTCTGCCTTGTTCGGGTGTCTTGAGCACCATAATTAGACTCAACTAGCTCTCTCTCTCTCTCACATGTTCTGGGAGGGGACTGGGAAAGAATAATTGATGTGCCGAGAGGAAAGGACATGTTTGCATGTTCTGCCCAACTAAAGCTAGTTATGAGACAAATGC
Source organism: Dillenia turbinata (assembly GCA_037126225.1). Lineage (NCBI taxonomy): Eukaryota > Viridiplantae > Streptophyta > Magnoliopsida > Dilleniales > Dilleniaceae > Dillenia > Dillenia turbinata. The sequence goes on along the minus strand of JBAMMX010000017.1, from coordinate 21,857,782 downwards.
TGTTAATGTCATCCACCGTGCATGGGTCAAAGAGGAAGAGGACTTGGCATGTTCAGAAAGCCCAAAGACTTTTAGGCTTTTGGCCCCATCATTGAACCTCATAAGAAACAACTCCCCACCGCTCCAATTTCCATCCCTTTAGTCGAGTGCCTTCTCTAATTTCAATCCTTGAACGCAGAAAATCCACTAGCTTTGAACTATCATTTAATCCTTTTTCGCCGTAGACATGCGAAACCCTTGAATCAGATAATCTGGGGTGGGCCTATTTGTAGTTCAGTTGATGTATTTATTAAAGAAATGAACCCAATTCAAAATATGAACCATAAAACTATTTGTTGTAAAAAACATGGACAAGAGTAGAATTTTTCTAAGAGTGATTCATTTCTACTTTCTCATATATTTTTATTCTTTTGGTTTTTTGGAGTGACTCTTCACTCTTCACTCTCTTTTCATTCTCTTTCTTCTATCATGTTTAAATGCATAGAATGACCACCTATTTATGATGCTTATATATTATTTTAGACATTAATTAATATACTAAGAGACACCTTGAATAACTCCATGACCTTTTGAAATCCACTCTAATAACTCTTGATAATAACTCTAGACTTGGCATTCTCTACAGATAATTTTAAACTATTGACATTCTACCTTGAGACTTTTGGTCTCTTTTATTTTCTACAAAGAAAATACATTAATTCTATCACTCTCCCTTAATGTGCTTTCTTTTCTCAAACTCTCTCTCTGTATGGCTTCTCCACACCAAGCTTTTCCCTTAGCAGCTGAAACTTATCCTTTGGTAATGCCTTAGTGAAAATGTCCGCCACTTGCTCTTCAGATGTGCAATACTTCAAGCTGACTTCATTTTCCTCTATTACATTTCTGATAAAATGGTACTTGATGGTAATATACTTTGCCCGATTATGTTGCACTGGATTTTTAGCCAATGCAATGACTGATTTGTTGTCATAGTAAATATCAGTTACAACATTTTGCTTTTCTTCCATATCCTCCAATATTCTTCGCAACCAAATTGCTTGAGAAATTGTCATTGTAGTTGAAATATATTCTGCCTCTACAGATGACTGAGCAACAGATTGTTGCTTCTTTGAGCACCATGAAATAGCTCCTGAACCAATCATAAAAACATACCCAGATGTGCTCTTTCTATCATCCACACAGCCTGTCCAATCACTGTCACAAAATCTCTGCAACTCCAATTTTCACCCCTGCAATATTTAATTCCATAGTCCTTGGTTCCCTACACATACCTTAACACTCTTTTGCCTGCTCCATAGTGAAAATGGCTGGGACAATGCATAAAATGTGACAACAAACTTACTGCAAACATAATATTTAGCCTGGTTGCTGTGAGATACAACAAATTACCAATGAAACTCCTATACATCCTTTCATCAAAACTTCTTCCACCATGTCTTTTTTTAATTTTTCATTCAACATCATTGGAGTATTAATTGGTTTTCAACCTTCCATCCCAAATTTTGCCAAAATTTTCTCCGCATAATTTTCTTGATAAACAAACACTTCGTTTTCACATTGATAAATCTTCATTCCAAGAAAATAATGCAATAGTCCCAGATCACTCATTTCATATCTCTTCATCATGTCTTCTTTAAATTCTTCAACCATATTTTAATTGTTGTCGGTAAACACCAAATCATCAACATACAAAGCAATAATAAGAACGTACCTCCCTTGCTTCTTCACATACAAAGTTGGCTCACTTATGCTCTTCTTGCATCTATTGCTGATGAGATAGTTATCAATTTGACTATAGGAGCTTATTTTAGGCCATGCAATGTTTTCTTCAATTAAGCACTTTGCCCTCTGCATTTTTAGCTACAAAACTAGTCGATTGCTCCATATAAACCCCCTCTTTTAACTCACCATTCAGGATTGCAGATTTTACATCTAACTGATAAAGTGGCCAATCCTTTTGAGCAGCCAATACTATTAACATCTTGATAGTATCAAGCCTTGCAACTGGAGCAAAGACTTTATAAAAATCCACTCCCCTCTGTTGTGCATATCCCTTGGCAACCAATCTTGTTTTATTTTTTTGAACAGAGCCATCTGCATTATGCTTCACTTTATAAACCCACTCACACCAATTACTTCTCTATCTTTTGGTCTATCAACCAGCTCCCAAGTCATATTCTTTTCAGTGGCTTCAATCTCCTTCTCCATTACTCTCCTCCAATCTTTTTTTCTCATGGCTTCTTCAAAACTTTCTGATTCAACAATACACAAATTGCATCTTAGATAAATATCACTCAACCTCCTCATCTTGATTGGAGTTGTGCTAAGTGATGAAGAGCTTGAACCAGGAGAACTTGTAACTATTTCTGGACTAACTGCATCTTCTTTTTCTTCATTTTCCATTGGTTTTTGCAGCAAAATCATCTTTGGCTTATTCCCAATCTCCTGCAATTCTTCTTCCCACTTCCACTTCTTATCTTTATCAAATACCACATCTCTACTTATGATCACAAAATTCTTTTTAAGACTATACAATCTATAGCCCTTAGAAGCCAAACTATACCCCAAAAAAATACATTTCTCATTGGCCTCATCAAGTTTTGTCCTCTTTTCTTTAGGAATTTGGGCAAAACATACACTACCAAACACCTTGAGATGACTAATTGAAGGTTTTCTGCCACTCCAAACTTCAAATGGTATTCTCTCCTTCAATGCACTTGTGTAGCACCGATTGATTAAATACACAGTTGTATTAACCGTTTCAGCCCAAAATTTCTTAAGCAAATTTTTTTGAAATAACATGGATTTAGCCATCTCCATTACCGTTTGATTCTTCCACTTAGATACCCCATTTTACTGTGGTGTATAAGCCATTGTCAGCTACCTTTCAACCCCTTCATCTTCACAAAATTGTTGAAACTCCCTTGAAGTATACTCCTTTCCCCTATCACTTCTTAACACCTTGATCTTCTTACCACTTTGATTTTCGACAAGTTTCTTAAATTTTTTAAAAATACTAAACACTTCAAATTTATTTCTCATAAAATACACCCAAGTCATCCTGCTAAAATCATCAATAAACAAAATAAAATACTGATTTTCATTTTGCAAAGGTGTTTTCATCGGTCCACACACATCTTTGTGCACAAGTTCAAGTTTTTCCTTTGCTCTCCAAGCTACTCCTTTAGGAAATGATTGCCTATGTTGCTTGCCAAATGCACACCTTTCACAAACTTCAATTTTATCATAAATATTTGGGAGACCATGTACCATGCCTTTTTGCTACATCACCTTTTGGTTTTAAAAATTCAAATGGCCAAATCTATAATGCCACAACTAGCTATCATCTTCCAAATTAGCCTTCATAAACTTCTCTGTTGGATATGTAAAATTAAGAGGAAAATATCGCTTCTGTATTTTCACTTTGACTAGAACATTTTGAAAAGAATTTCTATCATAGCAATAGCTATCCTCAAAATGAAGAGAATAACTATGCTCAAGCAACTAACCAAGACTCAACAAATTAGCATCGACATCAGACACATAGAGAACTTCTTGAATCTTCTTAACTCCATGTTTAGTTTGAATAGCAACTGTACTAACTCCTTTTGCATGCACAAATTCTCCATTGCCAATTTTCACTTTTGAATAGAAGTTTGTATCCAATTCACAAAAAATACTTCTCTCAGGAGTCATGTGATTACTTCAGACACTATCAACATACCAATGATCATCCATTTTTTCTATTGCACTTTGACAAGCATAGAACACATTATCTTCTACATCACATTGTCTATCATTTTTACCTGATGATCAACATTTACTCTACAATCTTTCTTTAAGTGACCAAACTTTTTACAATTGAAGCACTATGGCTTTCCTTTGTAATAGCAATCTTTTGCCAAATGTCCCGGTTTTTCACAGATAAAACATTTTTTAATCGAATTTTCTTCATTATTCTTCCTCTTCCTTTCTCTAAATTCACCTCTGTCTCTACCTCTTCCCCCTTGAACTTCTACCTCTACCTTTGCCCCATCCATTACTTCTACCCAAATCATTTTATTTTTCTTCACTAGACATTCCCTGACTTCTTGAACCAAACACAAACTTAAATTGAAATGCACTTTCTACAGCTTTTTTACTATGATTAATCAATCTTTGCTCAAATATTTTTAGTGAACCCATCAACTCCTGAATACTCAGTCGCTAGATTTTTTGTTTCTTCTATCAGAGCGACTTTGGAGTCAAATTTTTCAAGCAAACATATTAGCACCTTTTCATTTATCTTCTTATCAGTAATCTCCTCACCATTAGCCTTCATTTGATTCACTAATTCAATCAATCTAGTGAAGAACTCTTGCACCGATTCATTTTCTTTCATTCTAATATTCTCAAACTCCCTTCTAAGAGATTGAAATTTTATCAACCATACCTGAAGATCTCTCTGAAATTCTTCTAGCAAATATCCCATGTCTGCTTTGCCTTCGTTGCTCTCATGATTCTAGGAAAAATTGTATCTGAAACTCCCCTCTGAATCATGGAAAGGACAGTTGTATCAAAATGCTTCTTCTCCCTTATCTCCTTCCTCTAGGCTGCAGTCAAAGTTGCTGGTGATTCTGGCTCTCCAACCTCATTTTCCACAAGTTCCCACACATTTAATGACTCCAAAAGAGTCTTTACTTTGACACATCAGAAATCAGAATTCTCTTCAGTAAAAATAGGGATTTGGACTGCACCAAAATTGATGATAGAAGAACTTCCCATCTGTGTTTCAAATATTGCATGAACTCTCTTGGATCTTCAGGCTCTTATACCATATTTGTTGCTAAAAAACATGGATAAGAGTAGATTTTTTTTGTAATTTCTCAGAAAAAGTGATTCATTTCTACTTCCTCATACATTTTCAATCTTTTGGTTTTTTGGGGCGACTCTTCACTCTTCACTCTCTTTTCATTATCTTTCTTCTCTCCTATTTGAATACATATACATTATTTTAGACATTAATTAATATACTAAGAGACACCTTGAAATTACTTCATGACCCTTTGAAATCCACTCTCATAACTCTTGACAATAACTCGGCATTCTCTACAGATAACTTTAATCTATTGACATTCTATCTTGAAACTCTTAGTCTATTTTATTTTCTATAAAGAAGGTATATTAATTCTATCACTATTAAATCCACACAACAATATGGGTGGAAGTTTTTATGGTGGAATCAAACTTCATGAATGAAGGGAGAAGAATATTGTAAATTATAGTGATATGATATGGTCCTGGAAAAATTTTATATCGTTGTAGATTATAAATTATTATATCATGTTATGTTGAAGAGGTATTCAGTATAGATGTGGCCCATATTCAACCATTTCTAAACGTGTTCAAGAGTTCAAATATAGGTAGAAGAGGAAAGTAATGTCAATTCTTTGATAAAGAGACTTCAAGAACTCCATAATCAAGAGACACTACAAAAAAAAACATGGGTTTTGCGATGGATTCGGTGACGAAAATTTTAGAAAAATTCGTCACTAATCAGTTTAACGATGAATTTAGCGATAAAAAAATTTCCGTCGCTAATAACGCGTCGTAAAAAATTAGCGACGGAGAATTCCAAAATCTGTCGCTAAATTTTGTATTTTATATTTTTATTTGTAAAGCCCATACACCCACCCGACCCGCCTAAACTCACACCCCCCGCTGTCTACCCCCGCATGTAAAGAGACTTCAAGAACTCCATAATCAAGAGACACTACAAAAAAACGATGGTGGTGCGAAAATTTTAAAACGAACCGTGAATTGCGAACCGTCGCTAATAACATTAGCGACGGAGAATTCCAAAATCTGTCGCTAAATTACGTATTTTATATTTTTATTTGTAAAGCCCATACACCCACCCGCCGACCCTGCCCCGGTCCCTGCTGCTTGCCTGCCCGCACATAAATTCACTCCCTGCTGCTTGTCTACCCGCGTATGAACCCACCCACTGCTGTTTTATTTTTTTACAGAAAATGTGCTCTTACCCAGATTCGAACCTAGGTTCAAGGGGATGTTTAGAATGCACTCAACCACTATGTCACATTAACTTATCTGATATACCTTTTTTTATTTTTTTTTCTTTCTAACTTTTACCATTAAAAATACAATTCCATGATTTAATAAAAATACAAAATATAAAATTATATTTAATAAAAATACAAAATTATATTTAATAGAATTACAAAATTATTTTTAATAAAAACACAAAATTGTATTTAATAAAATTATAAAATAATATTTAATAAAAACACAGAATTATATCTAAAAAAATATAAAATTATATTTAATAAAAATCAATACCCTAATTTTATAAAAATATAAAATACAAATTTATATTTAATAAAAACACAAAATTATATTTAATAAAAATATAAAATTATATTTAATAAAAATACAAAATAATATTTAATAGAATTACAAAATTATCTTTAATAAAAATCAATACCCTAATTTAATAAAAATATAAAATATAAAATTATATTTAATAAAAACATAAAATTTAGCGATGGATTTTGAAATTCGTAGCTAAATTTAGCGACGGATTTGAAATCTGTGGCTAAATTTAGTGACGAATTCCAAAATCCGTTGTTAAATTAGCGACGGATAATTATTTTCGTCGCTAAATTAGCAACGAAAATTAATTCGTGGCTAATTAGCCACGATTTTCAAGTTTGTTACTAATTTTGCCACGAAAATTTTTTTAATGCAAATTTCATCGCTAATTAGTGATGACTTCTTTTTTGTAATTAAATTCATCGTTAAATAGCAACGAATTTTCTTCATCACTAAATTCCGTCGTTAAAACGGTGTCTTTTTGTAATGAGAAGTGAAAAAAACAATTAATGTGTTTGCGGAAACACTATATAGACATTGATGAACTGGTAAAAGCAACCATAAATTGAGTGCTAAGAGTGCTTGCAAGGTGGGAGTGGAGCACCACACAAGCCAGGATTGTCCATGCAAGCAGACACAGGAATTACAGCCTTGTGAGGAGGAATGCTTCCACTTAGTCGATTTCCGGACACATTAAACTCCTGCAGCTCTGACAGATTCAGCACATTCTTTGGGATTTCGCCACACAAAATTGAACAACTCCCTAGCATTACCAAGCTCTGCCCGTATGTTCCCAACAAGTCCATTTCCTGCAAGCTTCAAAACCTTAAATCCTGTCAATTTTCCAAGTGATTTTGGTATTGACCCGCCAAGAGGATTGTGTGAGAGAATCAAAGATTCAGTAGAAGCCGTGGCAGTTTTGTCTCCTGTGTCCTCATCTATAGGACCAGTGAAATTGTTGTAAGAAAGATCAACAGAGTTGAAATACCCAAGTGGGTCTTGCACATTTTTTCCAAAAATTCTTTTTAGGTTCCCTGTGAATTTGTTGGAGTGAAGATCAATGTCCATCAGACGTGACAGGATCCTGAACTCAGCCGGTATTGCTGAGTGAAATCCATTGTTTGACAAGTTGAGGAATGAAAGGCCTGTCATGTTTCCAATCCAAGAGGTAATTTCCCTGATAACCTGTTGCTCGATAGATCAAGAATTGATACTGATGATGAATTTAACCAGCTTGGAAGCTGCCCCACTATTCCAGTTCCTGCTAACATGAACCTAAAAAGATCCAATTTTGCTAAGATTTCAGGGATTCTGACTAGTTTCAAAGGATTGTAAGACAAGTCCAGAGACTGCAAATTCTTCAATTTAGCTAGCTGAGGAGGAATTGGGCCAGAGAGCTTGTTTCTAGACAAGTCTGGTGTCTGAAGGCTCCCCAGATTACCAAAACTTGAAGGGATTTTGCCCACAAAATAGTTGTTTGCGAGAAATATATCGGTGAGATTGCTGAGGTGTCCTAAAGTTGCAGGCAGTTTTCCTGTAAGCATGTTATTTTCCAAGATTAGTCTTCGTAAGTTTGGAGGTAAACTACCTGTCAGCTTGTTCTCCGATAACCTACAGAATTGCAGAGAAACAAGTCCTGAAATCGAAGAGGGAATGATTCAAGTAATCTAATTTTGGTGGAGATAGTGAAGTACTAATCCTGAAAGTCCACCAAATGATTAAGGAATGCTTCCGCTTATTCGATTCTCAGACAAATCCAAGTAGTTCAGGTTCTTGAGCCTGCCAATGGATGGAGGAATATTGCCAGACAGATTGTTTCCATGAAAATCAAGCTTAACCAACGACACTAACTTGCCAATAGTAGATGGTATTGAGCCTGATAGCTGATTTCCGGAGAGACCCAGTTCAGAAAGTGAGGTTAGAGAGCCGAAGAAAGGAGGAGGGATAACACCAGAGACATAAATAATTGTCGCTAAGGTAGAGCTTTTGGAGCCTTGTTAGGTATTGAAAAGATGTGGGAATTGAACCAGTGAGCTTGTTCGTATCCAAAAAGAGAAAAGTGAGATGAGTCAACTTGCCAAATTCTGGTGGAATTGGACCTTTAAGCTTTTTAAGATTGCTAAGGTTTAGCAGTCTAAGAAATGTTATGTTTCCAAGAGAAGGAGATAAAGTACCAGATATTGAAGCGTCCATAATAAAGTCATTGCCGGTCATAAGACCCGACCTTGAAACATTCACGACTCGACCCCATGAGTCGCAGGTTACACCCTCCCAGGATTTGCAACAGTCTGAGGAAGATGTCCATGTCTGAAACAAATTTGATGGGTCAGAAGTAATTTTGTGCTTGAAACCAAGTAATGCTTCTTTGTCAATAGCATTACAAGCTTTAGAATGGGGAATTCAAATAGTTATCATGAAGAAAAGGAAAAAACTGAGTGGGATGGTATTCCCCTGACTGCAAATCTCCATTGGGTCTAAATTTAGAAAATAAAGCTAAATGTGTCGAGATGTGCAGACTGCGGAGCAATAAAGTCAATGAACCGTTAAGAGAGTCATTTGTAGAGATAGCCGTGTTTTTTTTTTTTTGGTGGAAGTAGAGATGGCCGTTGAGGATATCTGCATACGCAAGCACTGAGGATTAGGGATTTGTATAATATTTCTCAGTGGCTATTGACTCAGCTTATTGATTAGATAAGTTGGGGGGGGGGGGGAAATGTAAATTATGCCCGTTTGAGTACTTGTGAATTCTGGTGGGTCAAGTTTAGCTTGGAAGCACTTGATCGTATGGGTCTGGCAAAGAATAAAGAAACAAGTCCATGACTAAATTATCGAATTTTATGTGTAGTTCGTTTCAAATTTACTACTTTTATTTTTTTTAACCTTTATCGTGCATATATATGATATAAAATATGGTATAATGACGTATAAATATTTATATTATCGACTTCATTTAATGAAATTTATTAATTATTATTGTATAAAAAAATAATCATATAAATAAATTTGTGGTATGAAATAGAGTATAATAGCATAAAATAACTTATATTATCGATCCCATTTAATTAGATAAAAATATGGTTATTGTTGTAGTTGATAGCCGAACTTAATATCACTAAAAGAAACATGAAAAATTCCGAGAAAAGAGATTTTCGAAAAGTAAGCTTCCATGATCTGGGAAAGAATAAAAATATTTTGTATATGGACCAAATTAATTGAGCATTGAATTAACTAAATTCTATATATGGGTCCATATAAGCAAAAAGGTCTGAACTTTTCAAATGGGACTATCACTTAATTCATAAGATCTGATTTATTTTATTTCTCTTGCACTATTCAATTTTTTTTTTATTTGATGACTAATTTATTATGATTTTTTATTCACCTGTTTAATTCTTGACTCCATAAGATTATTCAAAATTTTTGTTAGTTTAGTCGACCCACATGGACCGTTAGATGATCATACAAAGAAATTGACAAAATATCATCTCTAGAAAATTGGGCTAAAAATTCTCTAACATACTTCTCAACCATTGTGCACAATTCCCAGGCTGGAGATTGGAGTGGGATTTTTAAAAAAAGTGAAATGATGATGCTGTGGAGATGGGAAGTGGGGAAATGCCTTAGAAGATTTGTACTTGGAGTGTGCCTGAAATTTAGGAATTTGTAAGCATAAGAACATTGAATTTCTAAATGGAAGCTTGGAAATTAAGGAATTGAATTACTAGACGTTAGATGTTTATTAAAATATGCATTCCTTAAATTTCGGAGACATCGATGTCGGTAATCCCATAAAGAGTAACTTAAAATAGATCTAAAGAGAGAGCCGTTAGAATTACCAAGGTTGACTTGACTATCAAGTGCATAATCTTAAACTAATTCCATGCCATTAAAATACAAGAAAGTGAAAACTTGAAAGACATCTTAAAGTTCATTAATTATTCTATCCTAATGGATAGTTGGTCTAATATAAAGAACGTTAAATTTTTTAATCAAAACTTGGATTTGAATTTTAGGAATAGAAAAAACTATGTTGAGAGAATTTTTCCTTGAAAGAATCTGAAACAGCTCGATTAGATTAGTCTAACTCTAAATATCAGGTGGTCTAATATAAAAAATATATATATTTTATCCTATCAAGTTTGGCTCTTACAAAATCACTTTTTTCATGCTACGAAAGTAAGAATGGGACAAACATAATCAGTATTGCTAAGAATTTTCTCCTACTATAGAATATTAATTTGAATTATATCTATTACACTTAGCGTTAGAGTATGACCATGTTCCCAAACCTGAAAGACATCAAAGTTGGTTTCGATTATTTTATCCAATCAAGATTGTCTCAAAATCACCATTTTTTCCCCCTACCTAACAGAGCATGGGAGACACTGATAACCACCATTGCCATTCTCTCTAAGTATGACTACCAAAATCCCCATTGTCAATTTGAACTACAAGTGAGGTCAATTTAAAAATACCAACATTCTAATAATGAGTTTAAGACTTTTATATCCAGAAACCCGACTAAACCCGATTAATGTAATTGTGGGTACAAGGGCTAATTTCTCAATCTTGTTTTATCATTCTCAAAAGTTGAATTAAAAATTTTGGTTAAAAAAATTTGTTATCTCATCATTAAACTACGATGAGATGAGGATGAGCACATGCGGATTCTTTTCATAGGTCCATGGGCCATTGCCTGTCAGACATGGGCCCCATCAAAGCAGAAAAAATCCAATCAAATGGGCCTTACTTTTAATAGGGCCCAGATTCCCACGCTCTGGTGGTACCTGGAGCCCACTAAATTAAATAACAGGCACAGAGCACGGGATTAGTACAGGTTATCACGGGCTCGCGCGCACAAGCATCAGAAAAGGCCCTTGAATTTTTTTTTTTTTTTTGAGAAAGTCAAGATTGACAAAAATCTACATCAAACAAGCCAAGAACACACAATAATTAAAAAAAAAAAAAAAAAAAAAAAAAAATCATCCATGGATTGTTTTATTAACACTTACCCGCTTTACTACACTGACTAACCTTCTCTGAAACACAAATTTACAAAACCCCACAAAAAACCAGAAAAAAGAAACAGAAGCGAACAAAACATAGAGATAGAGAGAGAGAGAGAGAGAGAAGAAATAAACATTCATACCGTTCAAGGTATGACAGGAGCAAAACTCTTACACTCCATTAACGACTTTTGTCCACCACCTTGACAAAAAAAGAAAATCTCCGGACACCTATAGAGGCAATTGTCCACCAAATTCACATTAACCGACCCAGGTTTCAAACCCATTAGAGGACCCGGAATTGGACCCAGCAAGTAATTCCCACCCAACAACAGCCTCTCAAGCGGTGCAATACCCGACCCGGGAACCGCAGCCTTCAAAGCATACTGCGTCGGAATCAAACCCGTAAACTTGTTATTCTCCATGGACAAGGCTGACAATTTTGGCAACAAAGCCATAAATGCGGGTAAAAGTCCCTGAATCTGATTATCACTCAAATCAACGGCTATTAACTCGCTATGAAAACCCATGTTTGCCGGGACTTGCAGGGACGAGAATTGATTGAAAGAGAGTGTCAATTGTTGTAAAGAAGGATGTGAAAAGAGAGAAGCTGGGATTGACCCACTAAGTTTGTTGTGACTGAGATCCAAAACTTGTAAGTATCCAAAATTAGAAACCTCCTCATAAGGGACCTGACCTTCAAGACTGTTGTTTCTCATTGAAATCTCAACCAAAGACCAAGGTAATGTCTTTACTGGTACTTCACCTGAGATGAAATTGTCACTCACATCCAAGTAATACAAATTGATAAGATAACCCAGATTGGGAAATTCATCATAGAGCTTGTTTCCTTGCAATTCCAGCCTTTTTAAGCTTGTTAAGCCATTGAAGCTCCCTGGGATCCGATCCTCAAACTCATTGTGGTCTAAGTAGAGCTCTTCAAGGTTATACAGAGACCCAATTGAGGTAGGAATTTTACCCGAGAATGAGTTTCCGGAGAGGCTGAGTCTGCGAAGACGAGTGAGGTTAGAGAGAGAGTCGGGGACAGAATTGGAAAGAAAATTGTTGGAGACATCAAGGGTTTCTAAATAAGGAAGGTTCCAAGAAGAGGAAGAAGAGAGTGAACCGGAGTAACCGGCTTGGTCGAGAGTGATTTCGGTAATCCGGCTGGAACCGGATAAAACGACGTCGCATCGGAGACCACAAGTGAATTTCTCTGTGTGGGCGTTGTCACATGGGTCGACCGAGAAGTCCCAGGAGCTAAGACAAGAACCGGGAATAATGGAGCTTGGAGAGAGACTGTTCTTTAGGTCTTTTAGGACTTGTATGTCTTCCAAATAGGTTTTTGAGTGAGTGAGAGTGAAGAGGTTTGTGGTGGTCATTAGGAGAAGGAGAAAAGGGGAAAGAGAAAAATAAAGATTACCCATTTGCTTGTTTTGTGGGAATGGTAGATTGCAATCAGTTCTCGTTTAATTAGAGAGAGAGAGAGAGAGAGATGATTGAAGAGGTGGAGAGGAAGGAGCAGGAATTAATCTGTGTCGTTGGATTCGGTGGAGGTGGAAATTAATGGTATTCCTATGTCTGGGCGAGAATGGAAAGAATGGGGAAGTGGTGGGGGGGGGGGAAGAGAGAGAGAGAGAAAGATGCAGAAATGGAGATGGACGAGGAGTGAATCTAAGCCGTTGGATTTTGACAGAAGATGAAATAAATGGAAGTACTTTGTTTGGGCGAAGAATGGCAAAAATGGGGAGGGGGGGGAGAGGGGCTGTGTTGAGTAATGGGTTCCTTTTTCTGCTTTTAGCCTCAGAAATCTTCACATGAATGTGGTCTCACAAGGCAATTTGTCAGACCCTCCTTCTCACTTTCCCCTTCCGTATTTAAATTTGTAATCTTGCTCGTAAGCTGACGAGAGAGAGAGAGAGAGATTTAGCGGATGACGATGAGATGACGAGGTGGGGGTATTAGTGTGATTAGAGCTGTGAGGTTGTGGAGGTTGCGGGTCTCCATTAAAAACCCCATATCAGAACAATAATGCCTTCGACCCACTCTTCAATGCCTAGCTACAAAAACATATCCAAATCCTAAAACAGGCCTACATAAGGTTGAATCACAAATGTTCGCTGTTCCTACAAAGACATCTTACTAAACCTTTCATTTGCTCACCTATGTACAATGATTAATTCTCTAACAAACTTTGAATTCTGGTCAAAACCCTTCGAGACCTTCGCTGTTCATTTACAGATTCCAAAATTATATTTTCTTTTTGGTCACCAAACTCATTATTGTGTGAGAATTTCCTCATTTCGGTTATGTTTACCTTTTTCAGCAATGCCTTGTGACTAAATGAATCACCCTTTTTGTGTATTCTAATAATTTTATTTAAATTAATTAAAATATATTAATAGTTTAATTAAGAATTATTTTTAAAAAATACCAATCTTGATTAACTTACAAAATTTGATTCATGTGTTTCAAGAGTTTATATTTAATTAATTGTGCAGGCATAAGTAAAGAAATTATTTTACTCTGCCCTTTAGGTACACAAAACTTGTTAGTTAATGTATTTGGTTGAGGATACCTAATAAAGATAATGAACAAGGGGATAATTAGAAAGAAAGAGGAGAGAAAAAGAAAAGAAAAAGAAGAAAGCGTCGTAACCTTAAGCCACAACTCGAGTCACATGAAGTTATAAGAAATAATTAAAACATCAAATAAATTAAATTTTATACTGCTCAACATAAATATATTTTGATTAATTTTGAATTAGATAAAATATAGTGGTAATTTAATTAAATAGACCAAATTAATCTTGTCTTGACCTAAATTTTCTTTAGAACTGAGAACATGGAAAAGGGGGCTAAGGCTGAGAGAAGGGTTGGACAAAAAGTAGGCAGCGCATGAGGGTTTTGTCAACTATGTTTGCTTGAACTTGAAGACCTCAAAAATTCTGTAGTATCCACAGAATTTGGCCATCAAGGTGGATTGGGTCAAAAAGTGAAGAGTAGTAACAATCCTAAGTTCCTTTGCTTCCATTATATATATCCCAGATCCTAAGCAAGCAAAAGTTCCTCTGCTTTGCTTTAAGGATAAAACATAAATAGAGTTGGTGACCATGTCAAATGTATGAACATTTCCAATTTTTAAAATTCTGTAATCTCACATACATATGCTTCCACAGTCTGAATCTAATGTATTGATTTAACGATTAAATTAGACCATCACCGATAAGAGTTTATTCCTTATTGATAATCTCTTATGAAGATTTCTTTTTATTGATTGTATGAGTGTTTCTTTCGATAGACGTTATATTTGTTGAGTTCCTGTGTGTCTCAAAATAGAAAAAAAAAATTAAGTGCAAAAATTCTTGTTTGTATCAAAAAGAAGAAAAAAAAAATGAGCCCAAAAGGAAATATTCCAAAATTAATGATTGAAAATGTTGTGGGTAAATGGTGAGATGAAATAACTTATAATGTGTTAAAAGTTGCCTATTTAATTCTAATCATAATACATATATTATATTAAAAGAACTTAGCCAAATCAATTTAACAGAATAATTAGTTTAAGTATTAAGTAGTCTCATGATAAATGAGTTATTTTTGAATTAGTCTGTAATCATGCGACTCGATACGTTTCTAAGGCTGTTAACAAAATTGATTTTGATATAAACATTAATCCTAATCAACTAATTGTGTAGTAGAATTGAGTTGCCTTTTGCGAGGGGAAGAGCTAATGAGAAAGGAGAAAGTAAAAGTTAATTTTAATCTAAACTACGTTAGTAACAAGTTAAATTTTGATCGTTTTAAAGGGACAATTTAGTGATCATAATTCTCTTTTAATCTGAAGATCTCAAATTTAAATATTTATATGGTTGATCTAAGGTGTCCTATCCTCCTCCTCCAATATGAAATGGATCTGGGTAAGGACACTTACATGTACTGCTGCGATTTTAGGAGACTATGCCATGATATGGGACAAGCAAATGGGCAATGGGTCCGTGACATAGTGGATGACTCCCAACTGGTCGACAACCTTCTGGATTACAAATTACCCAGATTGGATTTTTATTGCCACATTTTATCTGCCAAAGCCTGAATTTTCCACAGAGAGAGAGAGAGAGAGAGAGTGTGTGTGTTACTTGGATCAAATGGTGGAAATTGAGGAATCGCCTTGGAAGAGACAGAAGGCAAATGGAAGTGGACAATAAACGAAATAAATGCCCATATTTAAGTAACGAAAGAGACATTTTTGCATTCTTCTAGCACGTGAAGTGCACTGTGCTTTTAATGTCTCTTTTAAACCCAACCCTCCATTCAGAGCTTTCTTGGGAATTGCAGGATCTTGATCTAGTGACAAAAAACTACCCTTTCAACATATAATCACAGGGACAAACTTCTACACAATCAAAACTAATGAGAAGGGAACCTCATCTAATAAAAAGACAAAAAAAAGGGGAAAAACTCCCCAAAAAAAGCCGAGAAAAGCATTGGTATTATTTATTTAAAAAATATATTATTATTGTTGTTATTTTTTATTTTGAGTTAATCATGTCATCATCTTGTGAACATAGGGAAATCCTAATGCTTTTGTGAGTAGGATGGAAGAGTGGATCTTTAGGAAGACATGATTGCTTGGTGGTTAATATAGTTCCCTTCATATTCATATGGAATGCTTGTTTGGGAGGATTGATTATATGAATTTTTCTCCGTCTTTATGTTCTATTACGCATTAACAGGCTACAAAAGTTTTTTTTAATTACAGATTTTGTGTTTAAAATATAAGAAAATAAATAAAATGAGGGAGAATATCAAATTCTTTTAAATTGAGTGGTTAAATATTCTATTTCATTAACCATAGATTTTGAGTTCGAATCCAAAAGTTAAAGAAAAAATGATTTAAGAGATGCAACCTCTCGATGGATCTTATAATGCTCAAACAGATTAATCGAATAAATTTCAAATATCGATCGATAAAAAAAAAAAGAAAAAAAAGAGGAAGTGAGGGACAGCAAGAAGTCATACATACATTGTTCTGAATCGGTCATGCATTCTTCCTAATCCTACTCACCTCTGCTTTCTTAAAATGATGCATCAAATGTCCGCCAATGCGCCTCGACCTAGCAAGCCTCTACTAACGGAACGTCGAGTCCAATGTTCCACCCATACGAATTTTTGATTGGGCTTTAACCTTAGAAAAGGACAAATTGCCCAAAATGGGTCTCACAATCATAATCATAGAAGCAAAAGCTTCATCTGTTACAGCAATCGCCCCTTAAATTTATGGGATAAAAAATTACTAATTCCTTAAAATTATAATCCAAATAGATATATTATATCCCAATCCTTATTTAAAATTTGATTTTTTTTCCTGCTTATGAAGGTATTCGGAATATCATTTACATTACCACGAGTTATTATTTTTATTATCTCTATAATTCTGATTTTATAAGTAAAGAAAAATTTAAATTTTGAGAAAAAATAAATAAATAATTAGAGAGAGAAATTTGAGATGATTTCATAAAACTTAAGTTTGGGACAAAGTAAATGAAAATTAGGTCAAGTGGATTTCAATTTAGGTCAGCAGGTGCTCAACAGTTTTCTATTCAAAACGCTGTCGTTTTTGGATATGCTGGCCGAACCATTGTCTTGTACGGTTCAGGTTCAGGTTCAGCCCCCCGAAGTGGACTAATGACCGGAGTTCGCCATGTTTGACCCCGTTGGTTCTGGGCCCATCATGGGCCGGATCACATCGGAAAGTCGGATTTTTTTTTATTTTTTTTATTTTTTAAATTTAGGCAATAAAAATAATCGTCCCCACCGGATCTGATTTTCAGACATCCCACCCTTTCCTCATCTTCATCAAAACCCGCAAAACCTTTTAAACAGCACAAGCAGAATCGCCGAAATGACAACGTTATTCGATTTCGATTGGTCATGAAAGATTTGTGCTCTTTGCGCTTCACCAACTCAATCTTTGCCCGAACCCCACAACAACTCTTTATCTATCTTCCTCATCTCCGACTCCAAGCTCCACCGTCCGCGGCGGAGATGTCTGACATGGCACCCACGAAGATCTCTCAAACCAATAAGGAAGAGGAAACCAAAGGATTGCCGGAGAAATCGCCTCCTCCCCTACCGGAGAAGCCTCTGCCGGGAGATTGTTGCGGCAGCGGATGCGTCCGATGCGTTTGGGATGTTTATTACGAGGAGCTCGATGCTTACAATAACTATTACAAATCCAAGGATAAGAATTCTGAATCCGAATCCAAGTCCTCTTCATAGACCTCGATTGACTCGATAACTTGTTTGATTCAATGATCGGTTTTATTGTTCTCCTAGATTTTATTTTTGTTTTAGGAATTTTACTTATTATTGATGATTGGTTGGTGTGTTACCATGAATTCAAAACAGTTTGATTATGTTGGATATAATTGATGTCACTCACATGCAAGCATAAATAATTTTTAAAAAATAAAAATAAAAATTTCGGGTATAAAGTTAAATATTTCATCCGTAGAGCTTCAAAAAAATCAATCGAACCGTCTATTTCTCGATCGTATCTCGCAGTTGGGATGGTGATCACGATATTAATTGAATCACAACCGTAATACCACGACACCATAACTCTCAATCTGATGATAATTGCAATGGAAAAAATTTCTTACGCGAAATTTTTCTTAAACCCTCATTTTTTCTCCCTTTAGAGAATATTATTTCTCTCAAGTTTATGCAAGACACTCTCATGAGTTCACTCCAAGTACTATATTCTCAACAAGGAAGAGGTAATTTGCCTTCAATTATCCTTGATGCATAATTTTTGGAGAGATCAAGGAGGAATGGTTATTGAGATAATTATAGGTTAGTGGTACCTACTAACCTCTCATAATTATCAAAATGTCCATCTTGGGCATATCAAACCAATATTTCTCACTTGCATACGAGAGCATTTCATGTCCGACATAAGATCACAACTCATACGATCTTTCTCACATCACCCTACTGGACATTCATACGGGATTGGGCGTCGTGCAATCGGCGAGTACACCTGCAAACAAAGACCTCTCGATGCACCTGTTAGGATGACTAAGAAGTCATCGTTAGTATCAAAATAACTCGCTGCACCCCAGATCTAAGATTAATTACATCCATCGAGCTACTTTCCTCATCGAAAGCAATTCCCAATAAATGCTCGATTTTGTATCCACTATTATACTTGCATCCCAACATGGATAGGCATAATAGGCATGCCGGTGAATACAACGCAATGATGTAATGTCAATTGATCTTCATTTTCTCAAATTCAAATTTATTAACCTCAATTCAGCTGTTTTTTTAGACCTGTCCTTCAGAACTCAATTTATCTTCCGGGCTATCGGTAAACGGATTAAAGTAGCAACACTGAGCCAAAACTTCTAGAAACAGTCGAAAGTAATAAGGGTACAAGAGATCTCACCCAATGGATCTAGAGTCTCATACAGTGGGAATGGGGATCTAAATCATATTAGTGTCTCAAATAATGCTCCCACTATCCCTGATCGACATATCACAGGCGGTATGAAACGCGTACCACGGTATTATTCCCCCATCTCTCAAAGGGCATATGTCAGATTTCTCTAACACTATGCAAATATGGGACTAAGTCTACACATAAGACTTTACCCAGAGATCTCAGAGAGAGTATCTCAGAAACAATATCACTAGTCGCAGGTGATATCTGAGATCTCAAACCTGGCTACTTATAGGCAACATGGATGTGGGTATGTCCATACCGGTCATATCACATATGACCTCATCTTGAACACGTATCAGGATGACTTATGTTCTAGTAGGGCCACTTTCAAAGCCTTTTACAACTAGAAACCTCTCATCTTCACTCACTCAGATCTAGAGGTGGTCACTCATGTGAGAAAGTCGACCACGCCTGTCTGACATATCATTTATCACAACAAATCATAAAATATATGACAATTAAAATAGTGCATTAAATAAACTCGTAACTTAATCATGCACACATGTCATATATATACAATACAATAAGTATCAGTATAAGGTGAGAAATGTCAATATACATGCAAATCATATGATTCCTATATCTCATACAGGAATCTCTCACAATGAATTTATTGAAGGGATCAGCCAACACGCTGTATAGTAGTGTACTTAATTTGTCACTTCACCCTTCTCGGTGATATCGTTCATAATGTGGTATTAGGTATCAATGTGTTTGGACTTACTGTGATACTTAGGGTCTTAGATGTGGTCAATAACGGCCTGATTTTCTTAATAAATATCTACTGACCTCCCACTGTCTGTCACAACCCTTAAGTAATCCGAAAATTTTCAAAACTAAACACTCTCCTGAACTGCCGCTGAGCATACTACAAGCTCAGCTTCTATCGTAGATAGAGATATATAGTCTTGCTTCTTGCTACTCCAAGACAACAAAACCTGATATCGATTTGCATACATTCAGATCACCAACCCAGTTGGTATATGAATACCCAACAACATGCAAATCACCCCCTCCGTAACACAAGGAGAGGTCTACAGTTCTCTCGAGATATCTTGGAATCATTTCACTGCTCACCAGTGATCCATTCTAGGATTCGATCGATACCTAATTACTATATTGACTGCAAAGTAAATGTCTGATAATGTACGTAACACTGCGTACATTAGACCGTTCAGTACACTGGAACAAGGGATTTTACTCATTTCCCTTGTTCTTTTTTTGAGTCACAAGACATATATCAAGAACTAGATTTTAACTTTTTAGCGATAAGAGTATCTTTTGGGTAGTAGTCGATCTTCTCGAAGCGCTCGAGAATTTCTTTATGTTGGACTCCTGTGAAAGAGTCAACACCTGTCTCGAGTGATCTCTCTGGATCTTAATTTCGAGAAAGAATTGAGTCTCATCCATGTCCTTCTTATTAAGACTCGACAATGTCCACGTCATCATGGTCATCAGATATTCTCTATTGTTCCAAGTCAACAGAATGTCATTCACACATAAAGACATGATCACAAAAGAATCATGAGAACGTATAAGGTATACGGGATAATCCTCCTCGATCATCACAAAACCGTTAGATATCACCTCCTCGTGAATCTGAAACGCTACTGTCTGAATTGATGATTAAGGTCGCATGTCGACTTTCGAAATCAACAGACCTTATCATCCTAATCTATAAGAATAAAGCCAAATGGTTATTCCTTGTAGATCTCCTCATCCAAAACTCCTACTTAGAAGAACAGTCTTAACGTTCATCTAGTCTCACTCCAGATCCATATCATGTCCACGACAATCGCTAAAAGTAAACGGATTGAGATAATCTCGCCCTCAGTCTGAGTAACCTCTGGTTATCAGACGGGCCTTATACCTTTACACCGATCTGTCGGCCTTTTTCCTGATATTGAGAACCCACTTGTTCCCATCAGCCTCACTACCTTCAGGAAAATCAATTAGATCCCAGTTCCTATTGATTTTTATCAACTCCTCTCACCCAGGCCTATAATCAATGGTCCTCCACAGAACCCTCAAGAGCCTCTAGGACAGTTAAAGGCTTCTCGTAACCCTCAAGAGTCATACTGAGAGCCTCTCTCAATCGAGAAGCGACGATTAGGTACGCGTCCTTGACTACTTTGAAGAAGAGGGCAAATCTTTTTACCTCTAGATGGATTGCTCCCACTAAAATCAAGATCCATAATGGATTCTTAGGTTCTATCGCTGGAATCAGTTAAGCCACTACGCTCATCCATCTGATAGAAGGTAAAGTCCCAATTGATTTCACCTCTCATAGGAAAATCATTTTCAAGTAACTCGTCATCATGAGACTCAATCTCAGTGAGAGTGACATCCGTATGCTTACCTAGAACACATTCCCCTCGGAGTGTTCTGAGTATCTCATAAGGATACGTCTCCTTTCTTGCGGGTCTAACTCGTCGTGTTAATGCAAGAAACAATGAAATTACGCGACACAACCTTATAATCTCAAATAGCTAAGGTCAGGCTACCTCCCTGTCCAAAACTCATATGGAATACTGACTGCGAACTTCAATAGAACACGATTGAGAACGTAGACTGCAGCCAATAGCGCATCTCCCTAATGGGAAATGAATAAATTGGCTCGCGCCATCATCGACCTCATCATCTCAAATAAAGTTCTATTCCTCTCTCGCAGTACTCTACTCCACTAAGTAGCAAGGAATAGTCAGTTTTTGTAATACCCTTCTTAAAATAGAACTCTTCAAACAAATACTCGCGCCATCGATCGATCCTGAGAATCTCCATTCTCAAGTCTAACTGATTCTCAATCTCGCTAATAACCTCCTAAGCCACCTCAATGCCTCAGACTTGCGCGAGATCAGATAGATGTAACCGAAACGCGAATAATTGTCTATGAACGCAATAGAGTACCCAACTGCATTTCGGGTTCTCACGTTCATAAAGACCACAGATGTCGGAATGAACCGACTACAATGGAGTTTCAGCTCTTATTGCAATGTCGAATGATTTTCTTATAACTTTGCTGTCTAGGCAAGACTGGTTAGCGGGTTCTACAAACCACTCACTGCTAACCAATTCATCATCTCTCACGTTAGGAGGATATCAAGAAATACCATTAAAAAGAATCACTTCCAATGCACATAGTCCCTCACGGACCAAAACAGAACCAATCAAAAAATTGTTGTAATAAATGAAAACTATAAAATTTCCAAATTAACAGAGCATATCCTAGACTGAAATCAAGTTCCGTCAAACATCCGGAGTGTAAATGATGTACAGAGTTTAGCAACTTTGTAACTCCAACTTGCAAGTGTTACTCCCTCTGATGTCGACAAACGTTCCATTTCTGTACGTAAATCCTCTTACTTGAGGATTCACCAGGCAAAACTACATAAGCGCGCTCCTATCTCGAGCTACGTAGTCGGTTGCTCCTGTGTTTATAATCCACGAATGAGAGAAAAACAGAAAACAATTCAAACTACGTAAAGAAGAAAGAGTTAATTTTTGCTCGTCGCACTTACGAGCGAAATGACCAAATCTACTACAGATGTAGCACTACACCTTGGTCGTATCCAACTCCTTCTTGTTGCAAATTATTATTATCGATTTTCTCGAATGGTTTCTTCTTACCTGAACCTCGAGTCCCACAGGAGTCTTTGCTCGACACCACTGCATAAACATGACTCGAGTATGGCCTACTCACCTCTAGATGCTCTTACTCGAGCTCACTGTGCCTATTCACATTAGTGAAAGTACGAATACTTTCATCATATGTGAAATAGATTTTCATGATTTCTCATGAATCAGGTAAAGAACTGGATCGCATCCAGTACTAGAAAATATATCCGAAATGAGCTCGGTCACATTCCCCAACTCGGTGACTATACTCGACATTTTTATCAAATGTTATATCATCGTATAATCAACCATTTCCTTATAAGTTATTAAACTTATAAGTCAGTATTCTCGTATCAGGATCTGTAAGAACACCACAATACTCTTTTATAGGGTGAGCCAAACCGATAAACCCGTAGGATATTGCTTATAGACTGGGATCACATCATTGTGCATGCTACTCAGGAGGATTGCCCTAACTCGGCCATCATTCCTCTTCCATACACGTAATGTCTCCTAATCCCATCTCTCTGAAGTGTGGTACCCTCCCCAAAGTCCACCATCTCACGCCTCAAAATTTTAATTAGATCTTGCCCCTCAAGGATAAATTGAATTTACCGATAAAAAATCTCGTAATTATCACCATTCAATTTTATCCCATTTGCAAAGATCTAATACGACAATTTTAGAAACAGTTATAGAGATAATCGTGACTTGTGATACTTATTCTCACATTTTGTGCACTTTACGAATCAACAAGACACAAATGATTCAAATACAGACCTCAAAACGAGCGTATGAATCAACAAACAACATATACCACAATTCAGGATTACATCTCACCATTCGGACTAGGATTTGGTACACAAAAACCCACAAAAGTCACTTTTATTTCATAGAACCCTCAAAAAATTGGAAAAATCCAATTTTAGGCGAATTTACGCGCCGCAGGAAGGGTCCAAGGAACCCGGTCCAGCCTCTCACTCGCCGGCGCCGGGTGCGTCGGCCGGCGGTTGTCGGCCCATGCGGCTGACGGGCGGGCACGCGGTTGACGCGCCTTCACGCGCATGACCCCGCGCAGCCGGGTCGGATCCGGATCGTGAGCGCGGGTCGGAACATGGAACCCAGTCCAGATCCCGAGCGCCGTCACCTCGGTTCCCGGTGACGCCCATGCGCCTCGCGCGTGCGATCCCCCCCCGCTCGCCTCTGCATAAACGCGCCTCCCTCGCACGTGTCGTGCACGCGCCTGCCATTCAAATCCGTCTTCTTCACCCGAATTTTTTCCTGTAAACTTGTTTTTTGACTCGGTATACGGAAAAACCATTTTCCGACTCTATTTTCACCGGATTTTTTAGGAATTCTCTAATTTAATTTATTTCAAGCATCATTGACTCGATTTTTTGAATAATTACGCCCTAAACTCGGCGTATTTTGGATTCAAATTTTCAACCCTTCGCGCCTAATTTTGAAACACAATTTTCCAGCATTAACAATATGCAATATATATATCAAATCGAAGAGTATGAAATAAGGAACACACAGATCTATTATTTTCATGCATTGATTTGCCTTAAAACTCAACAAATCTGGAGTTGAATGGTTCGGTCACTATTTACAGCCGAAACTTTCAACTGGAATTTTATTTGTCTAAACGTGTTCAGAAAATTACGAAAAAATTATTTTCGTGTTCTACGGATCATGGATAACACAGTGGTGTTCTTAGATTCACAAAACTCATCCGTGATCCGAATCCCAAATTTTATACCCCTATAAAATAAATTCAAAAATTATTCTTTTAATAATTCAACGAATGTTCTGATACCAATGTTGGATATAATTGATGTGACTTATATACACAGCGGAAGCATAAATAATTTTTAGAAAATAAAATTGGAGATTTCGGGTATATGGTTAAATACCTCATCTGTAGAGCCCTAAAAAAATCGATCGAACCGTCCGTCCCTCGATCGGATCTCGTGATTGGGATGATGATCACGATGTTAATTGAACCACCACCTCAATATCATAACACCGCAACTCTCAGTCCAACGATCATTGTAACAGAAAAAATTCTCTACACAAAATTTTTCTCAAACCCTTATTTTTTTTCTCTTTTGAGAATATTATTTCTCTCAAGTTTATGCAAGACTCTCTCATGATTTCACTACAAGTCACGTACTTTATTCTCAACAAGAAAGAGGTAAGTTGCCTTCAATTATCCTTGATGCACGGTTTTTGGAGAGAGTAAAAGGGAATGGTTACGGAGGTGGTTATGGGTTAACGGGACTTACTAAACCCTCATAATTATCAAAATATCTTTCTTGAGCATATCAAACCAATAATTCATGGATCAGATTTTAGGAATTTTAACATCCTCATGAAACAATGCTGTTTATTCTTTGTCAGGAGCTTCTCATGCAAAGAGGTTAATGATCATAATCACATTTTTTTAACTTTAAAATTTTATATTTAAATTTTTATGTAATAAAAAATTATTATTTATTCTTATTTTTAAGATAATAATCATTAAATTCATACAATAATTATTAATCTGGTTATATCAATAACAAAGATGGAGAAATCACAGCCTATTGGTATTACACTAAATTCTTCCGCGAATTAATAATCAAAATTTAAAATATCATTTTCTTTTTCATTTTTTTAATGTGTTTTATCCTTTATAACCTATATTTGGTTATATAGGTTATAAAAGTTGGATAATTATTTTTATTAGCACTAAACAAGAATTAGAGTTTTACGATCTTCATAAAAATTATTGGTACCATCACTTTATTTTGATATTACTATAAGACTCTCCTGATTACAGTATTTCACAAAAATTTCTATTATATTTTTATGAATTCTATAATTTTTTATTATACAACTATGGAGCTAAAAGTACATAATACAGAATGAAACTGTGTACAATCATACAATAAAGTAAAATCACTGAAATTAAATCTACCTTTGAAATTACCCAACCGATCTCCGAAGCAAAAGTTTTAATTCACGAAACGACGCGTTTTGAATTGGAAAACAAATGCTCACATAAACGACGCGCGCCCGACGGACCAATTTGGATTGGAGAGAGAGAGAGAGAGAGCGATGAAGGGACATGGCCGTCGATCGTCTACGAAGAACCTTATTCTTTTTCTGGTAATGGGTGTGATTTTGTTAGTGCTAGCACCGGGGAATCTTTAGCTTCTTCAACATCACCATCGGCGTTCATTCATAATGTCATTTACTCCAACAAGATCGCCGTCTTTTCCAATGCCTACTGTCCGTACGTCTCTGTCTCTCTCTCTGTGTCTCTGTCTCATTCCAATCCATATTTTTTGCATTTGGCTTTTTATAATTTTGGATTTCGGAGCAAGAACTTATCTAAATTAGAGTTTCACAGCAAAATTCAAATTGGGCTTTTGTAGAAACACCAAAATTAGGGTTTGACATCGTTTTTGTATAATTGCAATGAAGTTCCTAGGTGGGTGTTCTATGGAATTTACACCTAAGTTAGGGTTTGACATCGTTTTTTGTATAATTGCAACCAAGTGCCTTGATGAGGATTCTTATGGAATTTATTAACTTGGTGCATTGAAAGCAACCATCAAGAAAACAAATCTGGAACAAATAGCTTTGGCCCTATCATTAACCTAATAAAGTAAGTCGAGGTTTGAGAATGCCGAGGTACATCTCATAACACAAACTTATGGACTAATTTTCTGTTTTGGGAGACTGAATT
Organism: Dillenia turbinata; assembly: GCA_037126225.1. Taxonomy (NCBI): domain Eukaryota; kingdom Viridiplantae; phylum Streptophyta; class Magnoliopsida; order Dilleniales; family Dilleniaceae; genus Dillenia; species Dillenia turbinata. Next base: position 21,831,547 of record JBAMMX010000017.1, on the reverse strand, counting down.
GGGTAAGAAGATCCCTTTCATTCACCTAGCAAGCAAAGAGGACTCATTCTCAAGTTTGCTAGGAGGATATGTTACCCTAAGTTATTGGTTCTGCATTGTTCTCCATATTCGATCTCCCCAAACATTAAGGATATTTTCAATTTTTTTTTTTTTTTGAATATATCAAAAAGTAGAGTTTAGAAACTTCCTAAAATATGGCAATTAAACTAAATGACTAATTCCAAGATATCTGGAAGGAGCCGATTGCCTATCAATATTATCATCTAGGACCCCAATATATTCAAAATTTGAATTCTTGCCCATTCAAACACTAGCATCTACTTCCTTAAAGCATCAGACGACCCACGACACAGAATAAATTCCATTCAGATCCAACCAAAAAACACAGAGTAATCAGGAGATTGTTTTTCTAGTCTCAAGAATTGAGTAATTAATCTCTCTCTCTCTCTCTCTGGATTTAAATTCTTTTTGATTTGTGTTTCTTGATTGCATTGTATCTAGGTATTCTTTGCGTGCCAAGAGAATATTCAGTGAACTAATTGAATAACCCTTTGTGGTTGAGCTTGACCTTCAAAGTACTATATTGTACACACAAGCTTCATGATCACATGCCCTCTCCTCAAACAGTTGATGGACCTTAAATCAGGATGTTCTTTTGTATATGGTGGGTCGTCGCACTGTGCCACAAGTTTTTGTGAACGGCGAGCATATTGGTGGTTCTGATGGTTAGCACGTGTCTGTTATATTCCTATGTCTTCTCTCCTTGAAACCAGCTAGTCCTCTTTACTGTCCATTATCCTTCTTTGTTCTTATGATGCTTCAATTGCATTTTCCTGATTCAGATCTCAGGACTGCAGTTCAGGAATGCCATCTATGGAAGCTTCTCAAAAGGAGTTGATTAATTGACTGCACAAGGGAGCATGAATGCATCTCAATTGGTCAGTGAAAGGATTGGGAATCACATATAGCGCTTGGAGGTAAGATTTGCAGATGATGGTATTTGAACTCTTAAATGCTAGAGTTATCTCCTTGGCTTCATAGAACTACACATTGTATCTTGACTTTGCCTCTCATTATGGGGAAATTCTAATGGAAAAATAGAGTTTGTTTGCTCCCAAGTTTTTGGCATGAAATTTCTAAATATAAATTTCGAGAATGATTGGAGGCATCTCGATAATGTGTTGCATGCGTTCAATTTCAATCAATGGATTTCCACATTGAGTGGCTTTTTTCCCCGCACTTGTCATTTTGGCTTTTTTATGGGGGGTGGGGTGGGGTTGTAGATGGTGCCACTGACATGCTTGCATAAAGAAAAATGTTATCTCTTTAACACTGCCAATGGTTAGGATGGAATGGAGAATAGTCTTACTCTCTCCCTTGATATCCTACATCTTGACAAGAGTAGTTTGATGTCTATATATCTGAATCTGCCTATTGCATTTCTGTAGCACATTTAAACTCATTTTGTATGATGATTCTCTATAACCTACTTAACACATACACTATCTATCCCAAGTCTTTTCTGGGAACAGTAAAACTTTTGTGGATAAATTGTGTCTTTGTTGAATTACGAGATGCCCAAAATTCAAACTTGACAGAGGTGTTTGTTTATTGTACTCAATTCTTGTTGAGTAGTTGTTGTCTCTGTATTTTATCCATCATCAGTGGTTAATAATTTTGTGGGTGGAATTCCTCAAAGTCTAGATATCCTTCACTTTAGGAGGTGCTGAAGGTCTTCTGCATTATCAGTTTCACAGTTTTTCACATCCAAGAAATTGTATTGGATGATTGTTGAGTCCTGAGGTTACTTAACCCTATGCTTAAGTAGAAAAATTTTAGTTCCCTGTTAATTGGTTGTAGTGAGTTGGTTGATTACATTTGAAGTGCAGTAGCAGCTATCAAGATATTGACAGGTGATTAGAGGAAGTGAAACTGTTGCAGAAGCAGTGGTAAGATAAAGTGATGTCAATGACAACTATGGTGATGGTTGCAGTAATGATGAGTGGAAAGTGTCTACCCAAAAAACACTAATGGAACTACAATGAAAACTATAAGAGGGGGGAAAAAATAGAAGACTGGATGTTAAAGTAAAGAGATTAAGTGTTATACAAAATGGGAAAATGTAAAGAAGTTTAGAGATCTAAAGTTTGATAAAATTCAAAATTTAAAATGAAATACAGATTCAATTTTCATAGTTAACCTTCTTGGAATAGAATTGCTTAGATAAATACTAAATGGCAAGGATTTTTTTTTTTGGGTCCGTAAGTGTTGGAGGTGGGTTATGACTCTATAGATATCAGCTCCTTCTTGACTCGAACAGTAGCTGTAAATGGGTGGATACACCTGCAAAAACCATTGAAGGGTGTTCCGATGGGGAGACTCCGACGCTCAAGTCAGTAAAGAGCAGTTTCGATTGAAAGAAACAGATTGAGAGTTGAGGGAGGATTGTTTTCTGTGATCAGCGTGCCCAGCGTGTTTGGCCTAGAGAGCATACCTGATTCTGAGGGTTTTTGAATTATTTATACTTCTGAGAGACGTGCGTCGTTAGGAGATTCCAACCTTACCTTCCATATCGAACCGATCCTGGAATCTCGATCCTGGAATCTCGAAAATCAATATTACGAATTGATTACGATCCTCATTTATCGGGCGAGCTTCCATTTTCGGGTGGGATGCTTTCCTTTTTTGAAAGATTTTGGAGTTGTCGTTGTGAAGTAAAAGACCGAAAATAAGGAAATTCTAACCTTCCTTTGGAATCGTTAGGCATGCTGCCTGTTGTTTGGTCGCTCGACCGATAAAAGGTCAATCGGGACTCGTCCGATTGATATGCTGCTATTTGTTTGCCCGATCGGGGCGACTGCCTCATTCGGTGAGTATCGTTCGGTGGACCCGGGCGATTAAGACCTTATCGTTCGGGAGGTCCGGGCGATTGAGACCCTTCGGTAGATTAATCCGGACAATTGAGGCCCTTGGACTGATGGTGACATTCAAACCTTGATCGGTAATCGTCCTTCATGGGCTTCTTGCGTGGGCTTTCTTAGGGTTGACCCATTGGATGGGATTCTGGGACAGCCGTCGCATCATTTGCCCCTAACTCATGGCTCTCTTGCCAAGGAGATGTCATGAGTTATAACGAGACTTTTAAATGCGATTACCATCGTTTCGACTTTCGCGAATCGTTTTCTGTACGCTTCATAAGGGCTAGAGTTCTTTAGAGAGTACCGTGTTTTGGCATTTTCTCTTTTCCCTTTTTTGATTTTCTCCTTTTAGGATCCACTAACGACACCATCTTCAAAAACAATGGCAAATACACCTGTTTTTCAGGCTTTTCTAGGCATTGGTGACATCATGAGTGTTGTCTCGGGAGGAACTCCAGAAGGCACGAACTGAGATGCTGGTGGGGGATACTACACTATAGTGTCTGCCATGGAAACCGATAGAGCTGATACAGCGCCAGAGGGTTGTGTTCCAATGTATCTACAATCAGTTAGGTATGGGCTGAAAATCCCATACACGGGCTCTTTTGCAAAGGTGTTGCGTCATTGGAACATATTCTCGACTCTTCTGATCCCAAGTGCCTGGTGTTTGGTGGTTGCAGTGGCTTCCCTGTTAGAGTTTTGTCGTATTCGCTTCGATTTTGACATTCTGTTATCTCTTTTCATTTTGATGAGGTGTGGCGGCAGTGGTTCGACTAAAGGTTGGTATAAATTGCAGACTCGCCCTGAATCTGGCTGGAGATTCTATTATAAGGAATCCATCGATAAGAACTGGATACAGAAATTCTTTTACATAGAATTCTTGGATAGGGATTGTATGCTCCCGATACCCAAGGCCCACGGGGTGCCTTCAGTGGGGCTGAAGCCCCCGTCTACTTTGAGACATGGTCGCTTTATTCTGTCAATTGGTGGCTATTGCAAATCTACCGGTCGAAGCGTATGGGTCAAGTCCTTACTCGATGACCAAATGTTGTCCATGGCTGGTTTGCTGATCGGGGAAAAGAGGAAAATTGATAGGCCCCTTTTGCTGGAGAGCGTGAAAGTCCGACTCCTTGGATTCTCCTGATGACGTCGTGTTAGAAAATGCCACGGTTGATAAGTTGGTTCGGTCAGGTGTGAAGAGGTTCCTTCAGAGGGCATTGGGGCGTTTAAGGCCCTTCAAGGATCTTCTGCCGAGGCATCTGAGGCTCTTCCAAAGTCGCTATCTTTTTTAGTGAAGAGGAGGGCAACTTCTTCATCTACGTTAATGGTTCTGCCTGACCCTTCGGCTCCAACAGTAGGCGTGCCAAGGGAGACTAATGTCTTAGACGAGGGCATTCTGCTGGATGAACCGAGCATTGATGTAGACACACTGGAAGAATCAAGAGATGATCCTTCATCTGGCGCTACAATAAGAAAGAATGTTCCTAGGGCTACGGGGGATAAGATGGCAGGGCCCTTCTCTGCTATTCCGGTTTGGCCTGTGCGTAAGGGGAAACGCAAGATTTTCGAAGGAGCGGCGTCTCCGCCTGTCATTCCCGTCCGATCCTTCGATGGTAGGAAGGGTTCAAAGGAACGTGGAACCGTTGCCGTCTGTACTGGGGATATGCAATATAGTTACATAAACCTGGCGGAGGCGGACCGCATTGCCAACCAGTTCGACTTCCATCGTTGTGAACTCGACTTCCATAAGATGTCCTACGAGCAAATCAACGGGGCTCTCAAGTCCTTAAGTTTGATAGTACTGTCTTCTCTACACTTGTCAGGTTCTTTTTCGTTCCTGTCTTTACGATTTACTTCTTTTCTTTCAAACCGTGGCCCTTGCCGAATTTCAAGAACGGTAAGGGAAACAAGTGATACATCACTTGGAGGGGCATCTGTCTGAGTTAACCTGTCCAGTCCAATCACGGGAGAAGATTCCCACTTCGGAGAAAAATGTCATGGTGATTGAGAGCACATCGGGGACATCGTTTAACGAAAATGTGGAAGAATTGAGACAACTTTGGTCAGAGTTGGCCCAGTATCACGGGGAATGCGAACAGTTGAAATTGGAAGCCTCGGAGCACGATATGCGTTTTCGTTTAATCGAGAAGTTGGCCCAACTCCGAGAGGAATCTCTTCGAACGGCAGAACGTAAGATAGTTGAGTTTTAAGGAGTCTCGTGCCAAGGATATAACCATCTTTAGAGACGCTCAACGTAAGCTGACCGAAAGGTTAAAGTGTACTGAAGAGATAATCCGGTGTATGGGTCTAAGTGATGCTTTGTCCTCTGTTGAGGAAGAGGCAAATACTCGGAATCTAGTTATATAATTCTTTCTGAGACTCTGTACCCCGTAGTTTTTGTCTTCTCAATGAGAATTTTTTGTTTTTCATCATTTTAAACTGTAACCCCAATTGTGCTGTCTTGGCGAACTTAAGGGGATTTAAATCTCTCGTCAAGAGGCTTTTTTGGTAGAATAGCCGCGTTCGCCTATTCGGGGAGTTCCACTCCTTATTGTGTTCGGATGATAAAGGCCAGGCGACTGAGAACCTCCGAACGATAGGTAATTCTTAAGTTGAGTCGCATCCACCTGTCCGGAAAGTTATATCCTTTATTGACGACGCGTACGAACGATAGGAGCTGGACGATTAAGGCCCTCCGAACGATAGGAAGTTCTTAAGTTGTGGGCCGCGTCCACCCGTCCGGGGAGTTACATCCCTTATTGACGACGGGTACGAACGATAGGAGTTGGACGACTGAGACCCTCCGAACGATAGAAAGTTCTTAAGTTGTGGACCGCGTCCATCCGTCCGAAGAGTTACATCCGCTATTGACGATACGTACGAACGATAGGAAATTCTTAAGTTGTGGGATGCGTCCACCCGTCCGGGGAGTTACATCCCCTATTGACGATGCGTACGAACAATAGGAGCTGACCGTGAGGTTGTAAAAATAGTTGTCGTCAAGAACTTAAGAAACACCGTTACAGTTCAGAAGAACACCAGCAATAGTCACCGATGGCTACTTAGGAACAGAAGTAGAAGGCTCTTGTTCACATGATATAGTCTTGATCTCCAATGACGTTCTGAATTTGATTTTCATATGCTTGGTGCTGGGCAAAACCTCCAAGGTGTTCAGACACAATCTGCCTAAGATGATATCGTAAAGCGAGGGAAAATCCACCACATTGAATACGACAGGAGCCGTCGCATGATTTGGGAGTGCTCTGAGGGTGACGGGGAGTGAAATGATACTGTCAGAGTATATCCATTCATCTGAAAGTCCTTTAACTGGGCCTGCATGGGGTTGGAGATCAGCAGAAGTAAACCCCATTCGTCCAAAAGCATCCCGATATAGGAGATTACAGCCGGCTCTTTGATCGACAAAGATCCTTTGGACCTCAAATTATCCAACCTTGGCAGTTATCACAAGGGGATCGTGCCGATTTGGGTCAACCCCGACTAGATCTTCGTCGGTAAAATCGATGACGGGCCTCTTTTCACTTTGTCGTTTGTTGGCACTTGCTGCTAGAACTTCTTGTAGTGCAGGGAGAATTGCCTTCGGACAATAAAAAAATTGGTGTGATCAGGCGCCTGGCTTCATCTTCTATCGGTCCGTTGCGTATCTAGAGTATCACCCCATCCCTTCTGTCGGTCGGGGGTCGGGCGGCTTGGCACTCTTCCATCCGGTCCCTTCGTAGCGGTTCGCGCCGATAGTCAGCGGGGGGAACTCTTTCCCTCCCAGCGATGAACGCCTGTAGCCTTCTTTCGCTTACTAGGAACTGTAGCTTGTCTGTCAACTTCTTGCAGTCGTCCATCGTGTGACCATAGTCACGATAAAATTGACAGTACTTTGTTCCGTCCTTGTTGTAGTCGTCTTCAGTTGATTGTGGGGGCCATCGGACGTACGGCTTATCTCTAATGAAAGTTAAGACCCATCCAGGGGTCTCGTTTAACGGAGTGTAGTTGTTGTACCTCCTTGGAGGAGGGGGTTTTGCTCGATTTCTTTGGGACAGAGACCTGGTGATTGGTTCTGTTCTTTTCGAACATAATGGTCTTTCCTGTCATTGGACGTTTTAGCATCCTCGGCAGCAATATACTTTTCAGCTCGGGTATAAAACTCCTGGATGGTAGTAGGGGGTTTCTTTGTAATTGACACCTTCATACCGGAAGGTCATAGCCTGTTAATAACGCGGCCAGTGCAATCGAATGATTCAAAAAAGAGACCCTCATCATCTCTGCCTTGAACATTTCCAGGAAATCCCTTAGGGATTCCTCTTTCTTCTGGCGCAGCGATAATAAAGCTATGGATTTCCTCTTGACTCCCTGCTTATTACGAAGTGTGACTTGAACTGTTTGCGTAGTTGAGAAAAAGCCTTTATACTCAATGGTGGGAGAGAATTGAACCATACAAGCTCGTTTCTCGAGAGGGTGGTGGGAAAGTGTTTGCACATGACCGCATCATACATGTCTCTAGAAATCATCACGATTATGAAATGGGCTACATGGTCTCGGGGGTTTGTGTTCCCACTTTATCTCTCCATGGGGTAGGAGCACGTTGCGAGGCATAGATTCTGAAGAGATCTTAGGGTCAAATGGTGAAACGTGAGAATAAGAAGGGATTTGGTCTCCCTGAGGGTTGACCCGTTTTAGTTCCTCAGCTACCAGTTGCTCGACCTGCTTTCGAAGATCGTCAGTGACTGGTCTGGAGTTTTCAGATGCTTCACCACACGGGGGTGATGGTCGTTGCTGAGGACGTCTAGATTCCCAAACAGAGGATTGGACTTCGGGTCTGAGAGCGCAACTAAGGTCCTCAAATTGTCTGCTCATATCTTGGAGCTTGGACTCTAGTCTCTCCATCTGGGAGCGATTAACTCGCTCTGGAATAGGGTCGGCAACGGATTGGACGGGGATTGCGGGCTGTAAGGCCTGCTCTTGATGAGGTGGTCCCATGGGAGCTGCTTGATCGCAAGTGGCATGATCGGGCACCACAAGAGGAGCGGCTTTGGAAAGTGTGGCAGTTCGCCCCTCAGCAAGATGGATGACTTTTGAGGACGTTGTAATTCTCGGAGGCATGATTGTTGAAACAACAACAGAAGCTACTCTAGTCTGTTTCCCACGGACGGCATCAATCTGTTGGAGGTGAGTTATGACTCCACAGATACCAGCTCATTCTTAACTCGAACAGTAGCCGTCAATCCACTTGCAAAAACCGTCGGAGGGTGCTCCGGTGGGAAGACTCCGACACTCAAGTCAGTAAAGAACGATTTTTGATTGAAAGAAACAGACTGAGAGTTGAGGAAGAATTGTTCTCTCTGATCAGTGTGCCCCGTGTGTTAGGTGTAGATAGCGTACCTGACTCTGAGGGTTTTTGAATTACTTATACCTCTGAGAGACGTACGCCGTTAGGGAATTTCAACCCTACCTTCCATATCGAACCGATCTGGAAATCCCGGAGGTCAATATTACGAATTGATTACGATCCTCATTTATCGAGTGAGTTTCTATCTTTGGGAGAGATGCTTTTCTTTTTTGAAAGATTCTGGAGTTGTCGTTATGAAGTAGAAGACCGAAGATAAGGAAATTCTAACCTTCCTTTGGAATCGTTAGGGGTGTTACATGTCGTTTGGTCGCTCGACCGATAAAGGGTCAATCGGAACTCGTCCGATTGATATGTTGCTATTTGTTTGCCCGATCGGGGCAACTATCCTCACTCGGTGAGTATCGTTTGGTTGATCTGGGCGACTGAGACTATTCGATAGATTGATCCGGGCGACTGAAACCCTTCGGCTGATGGTTACATTTAAATCTCGACCGGTAATCGTCCTTCATGGGCCTCCTACGTGGGCCTTCTTAGGGCTGGCCCATCGGATGGGATTCGGGGACAGCCGTCCCATCAGTAAGGTTAACTAATTTTGTAGGCATCAGTTTGCAGAAAACTCTTTCATGTAATGCAAAATTAGTAACAGTTTTTGTAATCATACAAAAAAAGTTACAGACACTGATAATCTACGTTCCATTTTTTGACAGCTACTTTTGTTAATTATACTTTATTTTTTGCGTATATGAAGTCAATTCATGAACATATTTTCTCCCATGTATCATCATAACCATGCAAGATCCACAACAGCTGAATTTTAAAATCTTTGATTATCTGTATTGGAAATACCAAAAACGGGAGCCACCTCTGGAATTGACAATAAATATGTGAAAACCTATGATCTGAAGTTCAAAATTTGCAGGTAGCGAAAACTCTTTTCATTTCATTTCACAGTTGTATACTACAAACAGTTCACAACAATGGATACATCAAGGGCTCCTAGTTTCAGAAAATTTTGCCATCTTCCATGTGTTACAGTATCATGTTTAGCACAAGGGAAGACTTTCTATAATTCGGCACTAAGGATTGCATAATTCTACAATAAAGATTGCAGATGGTTCACCACTGCGAGATAGATATGGGATAGGTAATGATTCACTTTCTTATTCATCATCAAGAAGAAGCTGCATATAACTCTGGCCACTAATCAGATTTCTGTGCACTAAGTATCTCTTCTTGGTCTTTGGAGAAGGTCAAATGAACCTCCCAGTGCAGAGATTTTAAAATGTTCTCAACTTCACGAATTGATTTGGACTTGTCACATGCAATCGGTTTACCACCTGCTGTAACTATTCTATCAATCTCTGCCATTACAGGTGCGATTTTGCATCTGTGAAAGCCAAAGTAGATGTAGGGATGAAATGAAGAAGGGTGAAAAGAAAACAAAAGGAAGAATTGAATTGTCACTTACCTCTTCCGCAGTCTCGAGAACAGATGATCAGCATGCAAGAGATCATAGGTTTGTGGGTAGGTACTGAATGACTCACACCAATCACGATATATTCTGAATAGTCCACGCTCATAGATCATAGGAAGTGTATCTGGAGAGTCCGTATTCACCACATTCATGACCCATATTTTTAAATCTTTCAATGCTGCTGCAAATCTGTTTATGTAATGCTTGAGTTATTGACCTTTTTTTAATATATTTACATATATGTTAAAAGTACAGATATGTGTTCATTTGAAATGCAGAAATACTGTGTTGATCACTAGAAAAAGTGATAGAAAAAAGATTAGGTTTTAGTAGTACTGATCATAGTTGCAGAAATTACCCTCCATAAACAGCTCTCATGTGCATTACATTTCTTACGTTTTCCCAGCTGATACCCAGTCTACTTAGATAAGACTTATTCACTACTTTTTTCCGATGCTTATAATCTACCGCAAAATCACCTGGTGCTGGTTTCCCATAGATTCCCATCTGGGATCTGTTTCACCAGTATGGCGGTGTTGGAATATGTTGATGCCAAGTTTCTGGCCATCTGGTTCCTCTCTCACCTTGAGCAAGGGGGATATGGTGCATGCATGATTGCAGAGGTACATACCTGAACATATAGAACCACACTGAATGATATTGCTGGTCTTGTAAAGTACCTCATGGTATTATTAATGTTAATTACGTAGGAATTTATTAATCTTGAGCTGTAATCTTTCAATGAGTTTCCTCTATTTTTTAAATTAATGGTTTAATATTTGTTGTTTGAGAAATCTCGAAATTAGAAATATTACTTTTTGCTATCTTCATCAGGTTCTGATTTATTAAGTGCACAATTTTATTATGTAGAAGTGGTATTTCGCAGAAGCTCTCCATAACTGCTGTCTTAACATAAAGGAAAGAGAAAATGTACCATGCGGCATCTGGATCATCATCATTCTTACACATCGGAGGATTCTTATTGTTTCTTTGGTCATAGCAATCATTGGAGGTAGGTTTCCGGTAAATTGCAGCTCCAATTGAGTTTAGTTGGTCTTTCTTTATGGTCACGAGTTCCCAGCACATTGATTCAGTTAGGGCGGACATCTCTAGACAAAACAAAGCTCATTTAGTCAGTAAATCTTAGAATGTGAATAGGCAGTTGTATTTGTGGTAAGAAATGGTAATTCAACTACCTTTCCAAATTTGCACGTCTTCTTCAAGTGTCTGGTACACGGGTTGCTGACCACACAAAATAGCCCCCAGGTCTGAGTACACAGTTAAGTTCCAGAAGTAGCCTACCACCTTCAATTAGGTACGAACCATATTAGCATACTGATCACAAGGACACGACACAGGCATGTGAAACTTAGAGAGCATGGATCCAGAAATGTAGTGATCCAGGTTAGATCATAATAGAACTCAAATTATTGGGGGGGGGGGGAAGAGGAGGAAGAAGAAGGAGAAGAAGAGAGGGATGAGAAGTGAAATAAAAATTGGGGGAAGAATAGAGTTAGAACCTTCAATATGCCACGGGACTCTACAACGTGCACAGTCGACAACATCAAATACCATGCTTGGAAAGGGTAGTCTTTGAGAACCCATCACGGCTGATGTTGCTGGTATTCCTGTCTCTAGTTCAAACTAAACTTGAGCCTCGTGTTCATAACATCAAATACCATGCTTGGAAAGGGTAGTCTTTGAGAACCCATCACGGCTGATGTTGCTGGTATTCCTGTCTCTAGTTCAAACTAAACTTGAGCCTCGTGTTCATCTTTTGGTGCAAATGACATGGCTAGAACATCCCTCTCAAATAAACAGCCCCCAAAACTTGCAACTCCACACCCCACATCTAATATCACCCTTGAATGCTTTCCCCATGCTATATTTGGCACTGCCTGCATCCATTTAATTCTCTTATTATTAGTTATTGAATAATTGAAATCCTATGTTTGATTTGTTGCTGATAAGATTTTGATCCAATGCTGCTTAAATGTGCCATGAATTAGCAGTGGAAGAGGAAGGAGAAGCTGTAATTGATTTAACTGGATGAGTTGCATTTGATTGTGATTTTTCGGTAACTCCTGAATAAAATCAGTGTAATGTAGCGCTCCATGGATGAACTCGGTTCCACCTCCAGGAAATGTTAGAAATTCTCCTGTTACCTTCACCCAATTTTGGTGGCCCTTCACTTCAGCCAGCTTTGTATGTGGGACATTGTGATACTGTATCTGTCTAATGAAAAGAGATTATTATGCACAATACTAATTTTTTTCGGTTGATACAGAATGGAAGAATGATAAGCTGTCCAATTGTTTTGACAATTAGTTGACAATTTTTGCATATTTTATGTAGTCTGATTCCAAATGTTAATCAAGCTAGCGAAACTGTGTGAATTTTACCGCTTATCTAATGTTTTTTGGATGAATTTGCAAATGTATGTGCCTTTTATACCTTGTCTCTGCTTGTCGGCCACTCTATGGGTCTCTGATACCCCTCCAGTGTTGCGACTAAGCAGGTGGGACCCTCTTCAGGGCAATGCCTTTTGCGGTGTTCAAAGTGTTTTCTGCTGTGCAATTGACTTATTGCTTTATCATTGTCCAAACATGGTATGTAATCTGGATCAGCTGTGACATTGCAGATCTGCCATGTGTAACCATATATGCTGCCATCTGATCCATCCTGGCTTCTCTCCTTCTGATTCTCGGACTGATCTGTTGAGTTGACCATGTCTTCTTGGACTCTTTTTGACTCTTTTGGGATTCCAGAGAATGATTCAACAGGGTTGGATTCAGTATTGCGTTCTTGTTTTTCCATTGATATATAACTGGGGCTATTCTGGTTGAGATTGGACTCACTCAAGTTTGACCCTCCTTGATTACTTTTGTACTGGTTTTTGTTGTTCTGTGTTGTTTGTTTTGATGCTTGATCAAATGTTGCAGCTTCTGATTGTTGGGTACTCTCAATTGCTTTATTCTCTTGCTCTGAATGCTGTTCCTCCTGTTTTAGTGTTTCATCATTATTAGTCTCTTTTGTCTCTTGCATCTTTTGATCTTCTTCTTTTTGTTTCTGTTCTTTCAGTCTTTGATGTTGGTCCGCTTCTGATGCCTGATTCTTATTTTCAGTTGTATATGCAGGTGTCCTTTCACTTTCTGAGCCTGCACTTAGAGTTTGTCCTTGAACCTTATCAAGAATATCTACACTTGCTCGATTTGGTATGCCTTCATGTCTTATTTGTTGTGCTGCTTCATATGCACTATCCTTCTGATTCTGATTATTGTTTGTTTCCTCAATATGTTGATTTTGAGTCATGGGACTCTCTTCAGTTACCTGAGTCATGTATTCCTTTTGCTTTTCTTCTTCCTCGGCTGATTGATTCATTTCCTTTGAAAACATCTGAGTTATCATTTGCATTATCATTACTACCATCGCTGTCAATTGCTTCACCTGCATTCACTTGATTCTGACTATAGCACTTCCACCGTTCTGTTCTTTTCTTCTTGACTCTTATCATCATCATCATCATCATTATCATTGTTCTTATCATCTTCATTAGGTTTATGCACGGAAATTTCTGTCTGACCCTGCAATGCTTCATCTGCGATTGCTTCTTTCTGACTCTGCAATGTTTCCACTTCTCTCTTCTGTTTTTGTTGACTATTAGCATCATCATCATCGTTGTTCTTATCATCTTCATGAGGTTTACGCTCTGATATTTCTCCACTGACTGCATAACCTCGAAAAATTGATCACCTTTCTTGTTGATGGTGATGGTTGTAGGTTTGATGACTTCTTGGTGGTTTGAAGCAGTGGTGATGGCAGCACGAGGCGTGTTTTGTGGTGTAATGACCGAGTTTGAGTTTGGCATCCATACCCCAACAACACATAAAGCTACAAAGACAACTGAAGTGATTGTTGATGTGAATGATGAGGATGACCGCTTGTTGCTACTGATTTGAGTGAATAACTGATTGTTGAGAGATGGAAAAGAAAAGAATTGTTTTGGGAGATGAAACTTTTAGTGTGTTTGCGCGCGCGTGTTTGTGTGTGTGTGTGTGTGTGTGTGAGAGAGAGAGAGAGAGAGAGAGGTGCTATACTTCGGACACTTCAACTATGAAGATCCAATAGAGTAGTAGGGGTAGTTTGTCCATTACAAGTTCCGCATTCTGCTGAACATAAACTAACTAGCAAATAGGTAGGCCCACGTTGAGCATGGCCGACCAAACTTTCTCCAGACTCTAATCCGAGGCGACCAATCAAAATTGGGTCTTTTTTTTACTATAAACTGCAGTTTTTTTGAAAAATTTTTTAATTAAGTTTTCGGTTTGCATTCGTATTAAAATATTTAATTTGAATTATAATTATTATTTTAAACTTAATTTTACTATCATTGCTCTACCAAAGTATTAAGCACCCAAATACTCCTAAGATTTGAAAGGGGATACGACATCGTGGTGAAAGTCAATATTAATTAAAAAAAAAGGGAACTTTCGATCTTGAAAAATTTTAAATTTTAAATTGATCAAAATATTTTTCAAATTAAAGAAAGAATTTTAAAAAATATACTGAGATGGACCATCATTTTTAGATAACATTACTCAAAATCATAACAGGGTAACGAAGTGTATAAGGTGACTAAATGAGTTGCTATGTGGGTGACTTGAAATATGCATTACATTTGGGCTAATATCGCGGTTTGTTCAATGGGTCACGAATCTTAAGCACCCAATTTGCTCATAATGATCAATCGCATAAAAAAAAAAAAAAGAGTAAGGAAGACCTCCAATATAAAATGGAGTCCAGGCTGGAAATTTAGAGCGTAGTGGGCCCATAAGCGGAATAATTGATAAATAGAAATTTTCATTTTTGACATGAGAGAAGGAAAGTGTGTGTGAAGGGCCCCACAGTCCTCTTTCTCTCTCTCTTTTTGGTTATGGTAGGATTTGATCCCGGATCTTCGAGTTAGGGAAAGGGGATTGTGACCATTAGATTTTTTTCTTAGAAACTTTTCTCTCTTTCTCATAATGTTTACGAAAGTCAATCTCTTAATTGGATCTACAGTGTTTGAACAGGATGAAAACCCAAACAGAAATCATAGAACTGGTTAAGAGGCCAATTCGGCCCAGAGCTAAATCAAGATTGCCCCAATTTTAACCCGGGCCTGAAATCGTTTGGAATTGGAATTGGGACCGGAGTCCGGACCCGCCTTCATAGCTCTGCTCCCGGCTCTCCTTCTTTTGGGCCAGGAACAGCTGGTTCAAGCCTGGGGTCTGTGTTGGATAAACCACACAAGTCACAGTGAGGTACTTGAGTTGATGAAAAGCAAGTATTGGCTAAATTTTTTAAGGTTGTCTTGCTAAATAAATATATTAAATATTTACATATTACATAAATTTATGAAGCTTTTCATACCCACAACCTAGGATAACCATGAATCCCTCTTGTCATACTCTTTATGGGGGGGGCCAAAAATGGTGACCCATGATTTAATGTTTTGATTCCACACATCCTCAGAAGCTGGTTGGAGGTAAGATTATAAGTTAAAAAATTATGTGCACTTCTCTATGTAGATTTTCCCTGTGGCTCAACAAGGAATATAAAAAATTGCCTCGCATATTTAAATAATAGAGAGAGATTCCCTCTCTGGTTGACACTAAATTTTACATGTTTCTCATGATTTGATTCCCTGCCCAACATAATCAAGGGCTTCGACAACACCTTGAGTCCTAGACTCTTTAAAATAAACCCACAAAGCAGTTTACTTTACTACAAGGTTATCTTTTTTTTTTCTTCTTTTTTTTTTTAATATAATGAGATGCAATTAAGCAGAATCAAACAAGAATCTTTTGTTACAATAAAAGAAGAAATGGTGTGAATTATTTAAGAACCTTTATAAAAAGAATATATCAATAAACTTTTATGAAATGGTTTGGGAAAAGAGTATGAAAGTGAGGGGGCTCTATCACTTAAACTATGCTAAGGGACATCCTCTTTTCTTTCCTCTTGATCTCTCTCTCTCTCTCTCTCTCAATATGAGAACAATGGGAGATTTCATTAAAAGGAAACAGAGAATACCATATGTGGGCAAGCTATACGCCCGTGCGGTCATAGAAAAGTAAAATTGGCCCTTTGTTGGAGAGTAATGGTAAATAGCTGTAGTTTTCTCCATGAAACCTAACTTAACTAGAGGATTATTGCAGCTTAGTCTCGAATTATGTAAATCATTTGACGAATTCTCCAAAGTTTGCATCAAGGAACTGCATCTCTCTCTCTCTCTCTCTCTCTCTCACACATAGGTGCAATTAAACATTAAGTGAAGGGCCTAGGCTGCTAAAAGAGGGAGAAGTAGGCACATGGTTTGAAAATCTCGTGAGCTTCCTAAGGTAAAGACATAAAGACAGATAACCACCATGCGAACCAAATAAATAAGCTCATTACAAACCTAATGCTCTACTTTATTAATGCAAATATTCCATGCTGCTCAGCTACAATATGTGATATGCTCCCCACATGCATATCAGATGAGACTTTTCCATCATTTCTACCAAGAGCAAATATGGTTGGACTAACAAGCAATTATTTTCGAGGAAAAATCCCATTTTATTTCGAGGAAAAAACACCCTTTTGAAGAAATTATTTTCTCCAAAAAAAAAAAACCCCTTTTCAGAAAATACATTTTGCTGTATGGATAAAAATCTACAAAAAGAAAAACATCATGTTTTGTTAATTTGAGGCACGATAATCACAATCATCGGTGGTAATCACCTCATAGACAAGAATTATGATCTTTGCATAAATTGTTTTTAAAATTTATAATAAAAAATACTTTTGCTTTCATAAGGTAAAGCCAAAAATTTACATAAATGACCAAATTATAACATACATTTAGAACTATAATTTTAAGGGAAAGGCCAGTGGGCTTGATTTTTAGAAGGATAAATAACATTTTGCTTTCATACTATTGATCACAACTTTTACTTTTAACCATTAAAAAATGAGAAAATATATAATTTTTTTCAAATTCCATAAAACAAGTATAATCTAAAATAGGTAATGGGGAGAGAGAGAGAGAGCCGAACCCTTGTTTTAGATTTTGAGTAAATTTGCATTTACACACCCTACATGAGCAGGTTGACTTGAGAATTAAATCGAATGAAATTATGAAGTAGTTGGTTGTTAACTTTTTCAGAAATCAAAATGTCTCTTGGGAATTATTAAGGTTAAAAGATGTGACCATACAATGCTCACAAATAATTACTATTATAAGTCACAATCACAGCACGAAAAGGTGGTGCATTGCTGCAGTTATGGCGAATTATACTGCAGTTTCACATGGCTGAAGCTTGAGACCTTTTGTCCTTATAATCAATGAGAAGAAGGTGACCAGACATAGATATAAGTTCTTTTTTCTAGACAAGAAAGAAAGTCCGAACGACCAATAGAATGCCCTCTTAACAACGTTGTTTGGATATTGCTTTCGTTAAAGTAGTTTTCCTTCGATCATGGAAGAGATTTCTTTTAATTAAGAAATTTCCTTCGATCAAATTTCAATTCTGAATCTCGAAATTAAGAAATTAATGTTATGTTTACTTGTTTTACTTGAATAACTACCTCGATCGTTAGATGATGTAATGGTTGTTAGTTTAACAAATTTCTTACATTTTTCTTTTTAGGAGCGTGAGTGTATGAAATCAAGTCTATTAAACAATGTTCACTTTTAAAAACCATTTAGAATTTATGGGGAGAGAGAGAGAGAGAGAACTATGTGTCAGACACCCGAGAAGTAAAGAGCTCATATCTAGTGTTAGAACCTTCGTGAGTGCATATGCTTTGTGACCCCATGTAACCAATAAGAGAGAGAGAGAAAGAGAACTGTGCTTATAATTGTAGGCATGTAGGATTTGGTATGATCTGAAAAGGCAAGCCAAAAACTTTGGTATAAGACAAGTCTTCTTTGATCATGTTTCTCCAAGTGCACCTAATGATATCATACATTCCACAGGTCGATTTTAGTATCATTAACATACCATTTACACAACATTCCCTTCTTCCATCAAATATTAACATTTTACTTTCTTCATTTTATGACAAACAAAGCACTATATACTTAACCCCAAAAAAAAAAAGAAAAAATATATTATCATTTATTTGTTTAAAACCTTTAAGTAGAACAGCTTGTCAACACCTTTTGAACTTCAAAAAATCATTTCTCTTTTGAAAAGATTTGTCTTAATTTTGCTAATGGACATTAGTTTAAATCTGGGTTTACTGCATGGTAGTAATGGGCTGACAAAACTATAGCCAAATCTAAATAAACAAAGCACATGAAATCAAGTTATTGCCGAGCAAAATGGCTTTTTTCTATATAGTGGCAAGGCAATGGGGGACCAATTCATATTGTCATATGCTAGTGTGTGCGCCTAAGAAAAGTGAGATGTGGACACTCAGTACCATTTTTGGTCGGTGCATCATCTTCTTCAAATCCTCTTACCATCTTTGCTCCTCGTCTATTACACCCATTTGCCAAATCATAAATATTTCACCAACAAAGAAAAAGACCCAATCATAGATACCTAGAATTATTATAAAGAGACCTCCCCCGGGTCCCCTGCCAACAAAAATGGTCAATGGGTTTAAATTTGGCGGGTAGTAGATGTATCAATTAGAGCTGGTTTATCTACCAGACTTCTCTATATTACTCTATCCCTAAAGTCAATAACTTTATACAAGATATTATTGAATGTACTCGTTATCAGTTTTTGGTTGATATTTATCTTTTAGAGATAAATTCGATTGGAGAAAGATTTTGAACTTATGCATGGTATACTCAAATTCATTTTGTTCCTTAATTTTTTTTTAAGATCTTTTTATTAATTAAATTGTTTCACCTTAATAGAGGTGATTAACAATTATTTTCTTACGTGGCAACACAACACGTGGCAGTATCCCATGCGACAATGAGTTTTATGAATCAAAAAGGATGGGGGATTGAATTTAGCATCTTGTGTCACATCCTTTAATATTCGAAGCCAAAACAAGTGATTGTTTGATGGTAAACTCTTCTGGCGTCACATTATTTGGTGGGTACCATTTTGTGTCGGCTTAAGCATAACTTTTGTCCAATCTTATGGTTTTAATTTTTGGTCAATTTATGGGGTATGAGAGAGAGAGAGAGAGAGAGAGAGAGTCATATTGTCATTGTCAATGAGGCTACCCATCTCCAGCCTTGAGTGGACAGGACGCAAGTGACTAGTGAGGAAGATGGGGTAGAAGACTTTCCGGTTTAAGTGCCTACAAACTTCATAATTCAAATTTAATTGGTTTACGAGTTGCCAAAACATGTTATAGACTAGCTTAGAAAAGTTACCAACAAAAATGAAAAAAAAAATATATATATATATTTTAAAGAAAAATGATATATATGATTTAAATTACATAATATCAATGGGTTATTATTACGTTCTCGCATAAAAATAAAATAAAAGAAAAGCAAAATAGGAGACGAAGAAAAAATTCAATAAAACTCTAAAATAATACTTATCAATTAAATTAAAATTTTTTATATGAAAAAATATAACTTCTTACCAAAAGAATTTAAGATTATTGTTATTATTTCAGCAATTCTACAAAAAAAAAAAAAGAATTCTTTATCACATTTCTTCGGCCAAGCTCGGAAATTCCATTAAAAATAGAAATAGAGCTAATAAAAATACAGGTTTAACAATTTTTTGTTAATTTTAATAATATCTATCTGAATTTTATTCGTTACGTATTTTTTTAGTACGTAGTATTAAATTTATCGTACACACGGCAATAACTTACTATGTACAGATCGAAAACCTGCTACATTATAAATACCAAAAATTAAATGTGAGGAGAGGTGAATCACTCTGTCGCGCCCAAATGAACCCAGCCATGATGGCGGGACTTTGATCTCTTGGTGGATCGAAGAAGGCTATTACGAGGTCGAGGTTGGTTTTCGTCTTTCTCTCTCTGTACAATGTTTGGAAAGCGACATTGTAGCCCTTAAATATTTTGGCCAACAAGCTTCCGCTGCCGCTCATTCATCAAACAAATTTTGGTATACAGAGTGAGAGTCATCCGTCCAAATTTTGGAGGGAGGGTTTTGATCGGAAAGGAAGAAAAATAAATGATTTTTAAAATATTTATTCATGTTTAATGAAAAAATTAATCGAAGAGGGGAGAAAGGGATGGTTTTTATGAAATCCTTCAAACTTAATTTTTTAATTCCGTCAAATCGATGGATTTTATAGGGAGAGATTCTTTTTTAAAATTATAAATGTTAAATTTATTTTTATACCATTTATTTTAAAACTCTAATAAAAAACAAAAAAGATAAAACAATAAATTTGTATACTTTTTAATTACATTTTCGGCGTTTCTCTCGTCTAATAAAATATGATTTTTATTTTACTTTCATTTCTCCCCATTTCATATCACATATTTTGTTATCAAATGTGATTTTTAATTTTATTTTCCTTTTTCTCCATTTTTTTATATTTTTTTTTCTTTTCTTTACCTCCATTTTCTCATAAGATTACCAAACACATCGTGCCTTGCTTAAATAGTTGAAAAAAGTGCCTTGCTTAAATAGTATTAACCAATATTTTTAAAATCAAACTGGTAAGCGATTCGGCGAATCTAATGGTTTATTGATTTATTGATCGGATCAATCAGACCGTTTTACAAATCGAATGACATCACCATAATGTTATATATATAATTTTATGTTATAAGTGATAAATTAAAAAAAAAATCAAATTATGGCTTGCAAAAACAAAGGAAAATTTTTTCATGAAATAAGTATATGTGTTATATTTTTAGTATAATATAAGTTGAATGATATAATTTAAAAAAAAAATTGAATCCTAATATTATTCAGCCTAATTGTTGAATAAAATATCAAAATATTTTTATATCATATCGGATGGATATAGAATATTAAGAGAAATAGAAGAGAGATGTTGTATTTTTATCCCACATCGGATCGATATTAGAAATAATAAAGAAATGGAGGTGTATAAATAAAGGGGAAAGAGAAATGAGAAACATGCTTTTTCCAATAAAGTATAATGATTTGTGGTTAAATTACATTAATTTGTGGTTTGATCGATTTGAACGGTTCACTGATTTTATTAATTTAGACCGATTTTAAACGGTTTTGATCAGATTTGACTTCATCCGATTTAATAATAAAAACCGAACTAGACTATAGAATAGTTCACAATCGAACCGGTCGGTCCGATTCGATTTTAAAAACACTAGTATTAACGAAGGCCTCCTTTAAATTGAAATTGTTACATTTTGATCCTTGTCAAATTTAAATGAAAAGTTATTATTCAGAAATATTTTTCTTAACAAACAGAGA
This sequence comes from Dillenia turbinata, assembly GCA_037126225.1. Taxonomy (NCBI): domain Eukaryota; kingdom Viridiplantae; phylum Streptophyta; class Magnoliopsida; order Dilleniales; family Dilleniaceae; genus Dillenia; species Dillenia turbinata. The sequence goes on along the minus strand of JBAMMX010000017.1, from coordinate 21,810,407 downwards.
GAAGATATCTTATGAATATTTTCATTTATTGATTTTTTTATATAAATTATTTTCTACTTTTGCATTCATTTATTTTTAATGTAAATCTGTAACTTGAAGCCTTCTCTATTTTCTCTCACACTCCAATCATTTTACCGACTCAGTAAAGAAACAAAAACTCTCTCACTTATAAAAAAGCTAATAGCAACCCTTTAAAAATTAGTCCATTTTCCGCTATTAAATACTATATTGGTGATAAATTAGAACGAGATGCAAACCCTCATGCCCATTACAGAATATTTTGAGGTTGAATTTATCTATTCAAAATTATAATATTACTGTATTTTGAGAGCGAATCTTAACACAATGATAGAATTGATTCTTTGGTGATCTTAAGATCACGATGTAAAAACAGTTTATTTACAAAATATAAAGAAAATATTGCGAACATATACGTTCATCCTCTCTCTACACCCATATTAAGTCAAAATGCATTTTATATACTAAATAAGACTTTTTTTATTTTGAAGTGTAAATTAGAACAAGAGGCAACCCTTTGTGCCAATCACTCGGTATTTTGAAATGGAATTACACTACTAGAAAAAAGGGTATCAGCGATAGAAAAATCCGTCGCTAATATCCAGATTTCCGTCGTTAAAAGTCATATCGCTAATTTTAGCAAAGAATCAACGACGATTTTTTAGCTATGAAATTTTTTCATCGCTAATTACCAACGGATTAGCGATAGATTTTTTAGCGATGGAAAATTTTGTCGTTAAATCCATTGCTAATTTTGTTTTAGGGTTTTCAAATTATCGATGGATTTTCAGCGATGGAAAATTTCCGTCGCTGAAGTGAGTAAGAGCAAACCCAAATACCTGAAACCGCCTACCCGACCCACCTGCCCCACCCGCTTGTGCCCCGTCCGGACCCCGGCCTGCCCGCGCCTAAATGTGTTGAAAATATGCTCCCACCTGGGTTCGAATCCGGGTGTGAGAGAGGGAACTTGAGAGTTTTAATAACCATGTCACAATTACATTTATATTATTAGTTTATTTTTTTTTCTACTTTTATACTTTATTTGTAACTCTCAATATTAAAAATATAAAATTATATTTAATAAAAATACAAAATTATATTTAATAAAAACAGAAAATTATATTTAACAACAAAATTTAAATTATATTTAATAAAAATAAAAATTATATTTAACAAAAAAAATTAAAATTATATTTAATAAAAAAATAAAATTATATTTAATAAAAATAAAAAATTATATTTAATAAAAACACAAAATTATATTTAATAAAAATACAAAATTATATTTAATAAAAACAAAAAATTATATTTAATAAAAATACAAAATTATATTTAATAAAAACAAAAATTATATTTAATAAAAATACAAAATTATATTTAATAAAAATACAAAATTATATTTAATTAAAATACAAAATTATATTTAATAAAAATACAAAATTATATTTAATAAAAAGATAATATTATATTTAATAAAAACATAAAATTATATTTAATAAAAAATTATATTTAATAAAAAGACACAATTCTATTTAATAAAAATACACAATTATATTTAATAAAAACAAAAAAATTATATTTAACAAAAACAAATTTTTTTTTAAGTTTTAGCAACGGATTAGCGACGGAAATTTTTTATCGCTAAATTCATCGCTAATTTGTCCTAAAAATCTTTAGCGATAAAAAATTTCGATCGCTAATTTTAGCGATCGATTTAGCGACGGAAAAATTAGCGATCGATTTTTTCGTCGCTAGATCCGTCGTTGATTTTTCCGTCGCTAATCCGTCACAAATCCGTTGTTAATAGTGACAGAATTTTTTCCGTCTGTAATTTTCATCGCTAAAAATCCTTTTTCTAGTAGTGTTAATCTATTAAAAATTACCATGCTACTGCATTTTGTAAAGTAAAAAGATTGCATACCATGTAGAGGTAGGGTGAATCATAATCTAATAGTCACAATCAAAGCATATTATATTAAGGTGCATTATGTTGTCAAAATAACTGCTAGGGGTTTTTTTTTGTATAATTTGTAGGGTGGCATAGGGGGACCATCCTTTGCTAAGGATTAAGGTCACAATTACTTCCGTTTAAGATAGTAAAAATTTATCCCAAAAAAAAAAAGGTACAGACAGTTCTCTCCTTTTAGCATTTCATTTATTCGGACAGACGACTTTAATGGTGTCAAATATTTGAATATACTCGAGAAATAACGTAGTGATCATAATGTTAATTCTCAATTTGAAGTTTTCAAAATTCAAATATCTATGTAATCAAAAAAATATATATATATACAAGCGGATCGAACAATTTAAAATTTTTAGACAATTGCAAATGAATCGGACATATACCAAAATCTAAATCCAATGAATTTAGATTTTAAAGATTTTGATTTATATATTAAGAATTTGCTATTAATATAGAGAGTTCTTGAATTTATATATATTATGACTTAAAAATTAAATTAACCGATATGAAACATCAAAAACTCTCGATTTTACTCTTATAAAAGGTAAGATCTACTTATGGTTTATAGTACTTGCCGAGTAAAAAACCAGATCTGATCAAAAGTCTCTATGATGTCAAATAAATCCAATGATGCAGTGCAGTTTTAAAAATAAATTTTCTTGCAATATGTAAAAGCTTAATGCATGTCATTGCCTAATCTGAAAAAATAAACCTTTGAACAAGTAGCCGTTGGCCACATATTAGAAACCCTAGCAAGTGTGTCGACAAACTGTGATATTTGAGAAAATTAATATTTGATTCGATTAAAACCAATATTAATTAATACTTATTTTTTTTCTAATCCAAGTATTAATAATTGGCGGGCGTGGACCAAACACAAATTTGCAATATCAAAACCTAGAGATCCAAACAAGGGGAAAAACCTAAAAAGAAGAAAGAAGGAAAGAAAAGATTAAGGGGAAAAATATTTGTTTTGGAATTATTCTTTTATATTCTAATGCACAAATAAATGCAAGTATATAGCACTAGCACATCCAATGATTAAAGGGAAATCCCTCTCTTTTCTTTCTTTCTTTTTTTAAATAAAATTTATTTTTACCAAAATCTAAAATCAAAAATTTTAAATTGAAACGATTACAGTTATAAACTATCACTTAAAATTTAGATAGATAATCAAGAGCTACGTAGTCTTACAATATTATTTTTTTTTTTAAAACCCTAACACAACTAAAAATCTATTTTAAATCAAATTGAGCAAACGATAATACTTATATTATGTTTATTTTTTATTTTTACATGTCAATTGTTTGCAAGAGATTTACTTCAAAAACAAATGAAAAGAGGAAAAACAAAGTTCTCCCAGCTTGCAACTGGTTGAATGTTTGACCTAGAATGAAAAATCAAATCAACACTTTCTTTTCAAAAAAAAATGAGGGAAGAGAGCAAGTGGATGGGAGAAAGGAACAAAAAGAAGGCCCAAAAGGGACCCACGGTGAAAGGATTCCAGCAATGGGCCCAACCCAACACAACCCAACCCAACCCAAACCCAACAAAGAGAACAACTAGAAAACTACGGTTCCATGGATGAGAGTTTACTTTACTAGTACTACTCCAAGTCATGCTATAGGCCACATCAGTTTCACTTGGCATCTCATCTCGTTAGTCGGGGAGAGAGAGAGAGAGAGCGAGAGAAGAGATGTCTAGTCTCACTGAGACTTGAGAGAGAGAATAGAGAGAGAAAGAGACCATCTTGTTTCAAAAGGAATGTTACGTTCGGTGGTGTAGATTCTGGTGCTGTTAGGGAGGCAACAAAATCTTTTGCACACATTTTTGACTTCACCGTATCACATGCCCCTCTTCCCCCCATCTCATTTACATCTGACAACTCCTTCTCTCTCTCTCTCTCTCTCGAAATCAACGCCAAAATACATTGATTTTTTCTTTATTTTTTCAGATTATTATTGTTATCATTTAGATATTTTATTTATAAAATATCCTTCATGATCTACAAATAATCTAGCACACTGGTACGAAAGGAATATATATATATGTGTGTGTGTGTGTGAGAACTTTCGCCTACAATTTATTTACCATTTTAGGCTGGCGGGAGCAACTTGATTCTTATTGATACTTTTAGATTAGTGAGTTAAGGATATCCCCCTAATCTAGTAATGAGTCTTGCATATGTGCTCTATTTATCTTTTTTTATTATTTTTTTTGTGAAAGACTCAAATTTTATTTTTTTTTAAAAGAAGATAATGTTAATTGAACTTTTTTATTATTATTTTTAAATAATATGATGACACTATATTCAAAATGTATTATTATTCATATTTCATGCAATTTGAAGTGGAGACTAAATAAATGTGTAACATTTATGTTAATTTTGAGCTGTCTTAGGTATTGCTACAACCTCGTCTCTTTAGTTCCATTTTCATATCACACAGATATTTTTATTTTTTTATTAATTAGAATTATAGGTGGGATATGTTCATACAGTCGGTGACACGTATTCTATTTGATTTAGTCCGACAAATTCATAATATGATATATATATATATATATATATAATATATTATGAGAATTTTTAAGAATTTGGTGGTTGTATATATGCATAATGTGTATATATATATATACACGGTATGTATTAGGGTTTGATGATTATATACGGTTTGTATTTATCAAAAAACTTCTCCTCGTCTCTCAGTGACTTTTTATCTAAATTTAAAATTTTTAAGTAAATTTATGTATAATTTATTTTTGTAACAAGTGTTTAATATTTTTTATTTCCTTTTAAAAGAAAAATGGCATAAAATATGACGAATGTGATTCATAAATTCCGAGCCATGTGATGGAGACCGCCGGAAAGGAAGGAGAGAAAGTGAAGAATTGCCAAAAATGGGAGAAATGGTAACACTAACACATTGAAATTTGTAAAATAAAAAAACTCAAAATCCAAAGAAATGAAATGATTTCCATTCAATCAACCCAAGGGTGTGTTGTGGGGGGGGGGGGGAAGGAAGAAAGAAAGAAGAGTTAGTTAACATTGGGATTTGTGGCTCCAAAATAAAATTACTATTCACCCCCGAGATATAAAAACCATATTTATATGAAAAATAATAAAAAATAAATATATTAATTAATAATAAGACAATTATGGGCACTGTGGCAGAGGCACAATAAAACCATCTCTCTTTCTCTATCTGTACAAAAAAGGTGAAATGAAAGAGGAAAAGCAGAGGCAGGGACAGAAGAGGGTGGTCAACTCGGGAACAAACACAGGGCTCGAGAATGACAGACACACTCGTACGCAATTACTCGGACTCCCACATGCACATTTACATACATCTCTCTCTCTCTCTCTCTCTCCCCCCTCAAACCGCGTGGGCTACTACATCGCTAAGAGAAGAAAAGATTTTTTTTCTTTCTTTCTTTTTTAAACCTTTGGGAGGAGTATCCCATTAGGTGATTTCCAACCCTCGTATTAATCAAAGGCATTCGCCAGGGTTTTTGGTGGATACTAAACTATTTTTCTTGAAAAAATAATTAAAAAACAAGTTATTATTATATTTTTAACTTTGTTATATCAAAATTTTTATTTAATTTTAATCAAATCTAATATCAAACTTTCAAATATAATGATTAGAATTTGAGTAAATCGAGTAATCAAATTAAAATATGTAATTCACTAGTTTAAACAAAATGGAAAAAAATTAAATTAAAACATAAAATAATTTGGGGCTTTTATGGTAACCAGTGTATTATTTAAGTCGTTCTCATTTAAATTGATTTATTTTTAAATAATTTTGTATCTAATAATACTAATAAATATAATAATTAGCACTGTATTTTAATTTTGATTATTTTAAATATGTTTTGGGATGTTAAAAAAATAGTAGTAAGTGTACTACAATTAATTTTTTTTTTTTTTTTTTTTTCTCCTTTTTTTTTTTTTTTTTAAAATTTATTTTATTAAAAATTTAATTTTATAATTTTTTTTTATTATTTTAAAAAAAAAAAAAAAAAAAAAAAAAATATTTTTTTTTTTTTTTTTTTATTTATTAAAAAAAAAAAAAAAAAAAAAAAAAAAAAAAAAAAAAAAAAATATAAAAAAAATAAAAAAAAAAAAATTAAATTAAATTTAAAAAAAAAAATTTTTTTTTTTTTTTTAAAAAAAAAAAAAAAAAAATTAACTAATTCGATTTGAACAATTATGAATTTCAATTAGAACTTGTCACTTTTAGTGCCATTTTTTTTTATTTTTAAGACTCAAATTTAAAATTTTAATTAGTAAAATTTTAAATGATGTTTAGTTTATCGAAATTGGAATTAATAGAAATTGAGATATTTTTTATTTGATTTAAATTTTAAAATAGATATATTTATTATTGTTGATATTTGATTTATATATCTTTTGAAATAGTAATCATATAATTGTTAATTTTACTCGTACTAAAAAATGCTTTTCTATTTGAAATTTTTTTTATTAAAAGCCTTTCATGATAAAAAATAGATTTTTTGTGATAAAGAATGCTTGATAAAAAATATTATCAATCTTTTATAATTGACAAAATGTGTGTTTTTTTTTTCCATAATTGTCAATTTTATGATAAAAAAATATTTATGGTAAAAATATTTGATGAAAAATAGATTTTTTACGATAAAAAATGTTATAAAGTTTTTACAATTTGACAAAATGGTTTTTTTTTTTTAATAATTGTCAATTTTATGATAAAAAAATATTCTCAAACTTTTATCATAAAAAAAAAATGTTATGGAGAGAAGAAAGGGCGGGAATGGATGAAGGAGGAAGATAAGGGAAGAGGAAGGAGGTTGGATCTGGTGGATTCTCTGATACTGAGTTCAATTTAAGTAATAAATAAAACGGTTGGTTTGAAATATGAATTGGATGGACAAAGATTAAGTCACACAGATCAAATGATGATGATGATGCGAAGACATTAGAGTAGAATTAGGTTTTAGAGGAATCGGCAAGTTGTTGGAGGCAGCGAAGAGGGATAGGGAATTCGGTGTGGATGTAGAAGGCGGAGGCGGAGAGGCCACCAAGGGGGGTGGGGAGCTGGGTAGTGAGACGGAGCTGGAGGCAGAGTTAGGTCTTGTCGGAGCTACTTTCGGCGATGAATTTGCAGGGGACGTGGCCGGCGAGAGATCGGTTGAGAATTGGGCAGCCAGATGGAAGGAGGCGTCAAGGCTGAATGGGTGGGCAAAAAGTGAAATTTACATTTTTTGGGTTTCGGCCTTAATCGAAACCCATTATTTTATTTAAATTTTATAAAATTCATATGTCGAAAGTTTTATTTTTAGATTTTTATTTTTATTCTATTAATCTAAACAATTTATTTTATAATTTTGAATCAAATATCATGTTAATATCCTATCATTAAATTCATAAATCGTTGGTTGCACTCCATATGGTTTGAAAGCAAACGGGGGAGACTGATATCACGGAAGTTTTATAGCAAGTGTGACGAATAAATATAAAAAAACTGAATATATTATTTTATAATAGACTCTAATCAATATTTATTAAATCAATCTCAAAAACAACTTGTAGCTTTGTACATACAACACATATATAAGCACATATTCAAAGAAAATCAATATATAGTGTAACCAAGAAAAAAGAAAATCAATATATATATTTATTTATTGCTCAATAGATAAATTCTCTTTGTACCCATATAGATTTCTCAATGCGGGTATGAGTGCAATTTTACCATGAGCTCGTAATATTATTTTAAAAATTTTAGTTGATTTGAAAAGGCAATAATTGTAGTTGAATACTGTTTGAAAAGGTTTGATGGAAATAGAAAAGACAGTGTTTGTGGATTATTGTTGTTTGGTATGATGAGACTAGACAAATGAACCGAGGAGGTGTTGGGGGCTGTTTGTTTGGTATGAAATGAAACACTTGTTCCTGCAAGCGAATGTTAGGCATTGGCAGCAACCACAGAGCAAACAAATGAGTCTGACTGACTAAAATGAATTTTTGGGTTAGCAAATTTGTCCAATTAGAAAAGCTGTACGCCAGAGAGAGAGAGAGAGAGAGAGAGAGAGAGAGAGAGGGTATTCTGTCATTTTTGCAGCATACCGCCGGGATTTCAGGCCGGCGGGATCAGCGGTCCATTTAATTCGTCTCTGTCGTTTACTATATACACCTGCGGTAGTGTTTTAGCGTAAAAAGGCCCTAAAGCTATTTGGGTAATTTTTTTAAAAAAATTTTTTCTTATATTTCGAATTTTAAATTTAATCAAGTATATTATGAAAGGATAAAAAATATTTTGAAATAAGAGAAAAGTATATTTATTTTTTAAGGGATAAAAAGAATTAAACAAAATAATAAATTTTAATTAATATGCTTTATTTTAAAAAGTAAAAAAAAATTAAATTTGTATTGGTATTAAAATTAATGTGTTTACAAAGAGAAAAATATAAATTAAATGGTTTTTAGAGAGCAAAATTGGTTTGGATTTTTTAGAGAAAGAAAATTTAAAATGAATATATTTAAAGAGATAAAATTAATATGCATAGTTTTATAAAAAGTGTTGAAAAAATTGTTATCGAATCCTTTTAGATTTTAATGATATCAAAACCTTTCATATCGTTTTGATATTTTCACTAAGTGTGCAAACTAATTTTCATCTTAAAAGTCTCATAAAAGTTATTTAGAAGTGATATAGAGGTTATCATAGAAATATCATAAATCTCACAATTTTTTTTTGTGAAATCATAAGTGAGGTAACTCAGAGATGTTATAGAGATTATCATAGAAACAGTCCAAAAGTTACTGTAAAAATAAAAAGTCTATAACAAAGTAGAAAGAAGGTAGAAGGTCCAAAGAGACAAAATTATTCTGGATTATAGAAATTGTTATAGAGGCATAAGATCTCTTTCTTAATCAAAGACTCAGCTCAGCATAGTGTTGATTGGGTATCACACTTAGTCTGAAAACATGACTGGAACACACTTCAATAATTCAATAATTAAGGATTAAATTTACTAAAGTAGAATTTGAAATTCCAAAAAATTAGACATTTTTTCAAAAAAGATGAGTTGATCATTAGTACATGTTTAGATTGCTATATCTTCTCTATTGGTTAAGCATTTTCAAATTTAAAAATTTTACACTTTAGAATGATTATTGGATTTCAAATTTGAACAATTATAGTGGTAAAAATCAGAGATTTCAAAGAAAAAAATATGTTGAAAAATTGGATATTCTCTAATTTTTTACTATTGTAAGTTGGTTTTGAAGGCAAGTTTGAGTTTTTAAATCATGATTATGATAATCGGTGTATAGAAAATTTGTTGAAACACAAGAAAAGGGAAGTTCAAATTTTAAATTTGAATTACAATAGTTAAAATATCACAAGAAATCAGAAATGTTTTTATATTATAAATCATGAAATTACTAGATTTTTACTACTGTAAATGTTATTGGGAAACCAATTTTACGGACATATTTTTACGATGGTGGCTAGTTTTACGAGAACTTTTTTTGAATTTAAAGTTTGATATACTGAGAATATTCAGCATCTTTTATAGAGCTATTTTAACACTTTTGGAGTAAGATATTCAGTCTATAAGCTGGCTACTTGAATAGTCTAAGTTGAGTTGTATACTGAGTTTTGTGAGATAATTTGGTGAGAGTTGAGAGTTTGTCTTTGTTGGACAAAGACACGTTCACGCTAAGAAGATCAGCAGTCAATAGTTTGAATTGTAACTTGTAATTCTTCATCATAGTAGAAAACTAACAAATTGTAAGACTCCGACTTGCCGAACTGGAAGAATGGACATAGGCATTGGCCGAATCACTATAAAATTGGGATTACTTATCTATCCTTTTATTTTCTATTGCATGCATTTAGATTGACCATAGGATTAATTAGAATTTAAGTGGAATTAGGTTAAAAAATTAAATCTAATCAAAGACAACCAATTCAACAACTTCTTGGTTGCTACAGGGATCAATAGAAAGAAAAATTAAATTTGGTATTTTTGAAGAGAGAAAACTTAAAATCAATATGTTTAAAAAGAGAAAATGTAAATTAAACAAATTTTAGAGAGAGAAAATTGATGTGTTTGGTTCTAGAAAGAGAAAACAAAATTTGGTATTTTTAGAGAGTAAAAATTTAAAATTAATTCATTCTACAAGAGAAAATTGAATAAAATTCATTTTTTTAGAAAAAAATTAATATGCTTAATTTTAAAGAGAGAAAATTAATTTAATTTTCTTAGAAAGAAAGCTTAAAATCAATGTGTTTTTGAGAGAGAGTGTGTGAACTAAATTGATTATTTAAAGAGTCAAAATTAATGTGTTTAATCTTAAAAAAAAGACAAATAAAATTTAGTTTTCTAGAGAGAAAAAATTAAAAATCAATATATTTAGAGAGATAATTTTTAAAATAATTAAATTGTTTTAGAGAGAAAAAAATTAAATGTGCTTACTTTTAGAGAGAGAAAAATAAGTTTTATATTTTTTAAAGAGAACAAAATTAAAATTAACGAAGAGGGAAGACATGAACTTAGTTGATTCTTTAAAAATAGAAAACTAGTATGTTTAGTTTTAAAGAGAGAAAAATTAAATTTAGTCTTTTTTAGAAAGAAAATATAAAAGAAATATATTTAGAGAGATAATACTAATTTTGGTCTTTTTAATCAGAGAAAAATTCAAAATAAACGTATTCAGAGAGATAATGAATTAAATTTATTTTTTAAAAAAGAAAATATAAAACTAATGCATTTAATGTGATAAATTTCTAAATAATTTAATTCTTTTTGAAAGAGAAAATTAATTTGATCATTTACAAAATCTAATTTTTTTTTTTTTTTAGGTAGAAAAACAGATAAACTAGGTTGTTGTTGTAGAAAAAAAGATAAAAGTAATGTATTTAGAGAGAGAAAATTAATATGTTTAATTTTATAGAGAGTCATTTATATAAATTCAATTTGAAGACAGAAAATAATGGATAAATTTTATAGGAGTAAAAATTATCGAAATGTTAATGCATATAATAAACACGAAAAATGGAAAACATTACTCCTCTATCCTTTCCTTCTCTAATACTTAGTTTGGATGGGGAGAAAAGAAGTTAAAAGAAATGATTTTAATAGAAAATCATTCATTTTCTTTCTTTTGAGAATTTTAGAAGAAGAGAAATGGGAAGAATTTTAATAACAAAAATTTTCTTCCCAAAAGTGGGAAGAAAATGAGAGAAAATGAGGGAAAAAGAAAAGTCGTCTCACCAATATACCAAATTTATCCTTAAAAATATGATAGAAAAATTTTTAATTCCAAATAAATCTCATATCATTTTATTTCCTTCCTAAAACTCTCAAATAGAGTGAAAAGAAAATCTCATCATCTCTTTTCTTTTATTTTCTTTCCTTTCTTTTCTTTTATTTTCTTCCATAAACTCTCAAACTAAGCGTAAGTCCCTCTAATCTTTTACCCCATTATCAAACACTATCTTAAGGTAATCTTGTTCACTAAAAAATAAAAATTAATTATAAGAAAAATAACTCTACAAATCAACTAAGTTAAGAATTAAATTGACCATATTTTACATGTCATTCAAGTTCAACATATTTCAAAAAAAAATATCTTTGCTTTCAAAAATATTTTGAATAATTCAAATTTTAATTTTTTTTATAATATAGATTGCCATATAAAATCTCATTCACTTGTATCTTAAGTCGTTGGATAATTATTCTTATAAAAACAACAAAATACTAATCTACTTATAGTTTTATATGGAGTTGAAATGAATTCCTATGCTTGGAGCAATAAAAAGAAAATATAAAATCCAGTTTTTAACATTCCTATTTAGTTAATTATTCTTAAATTTCCCTCTCTTTAGGAGTAATTAGGATAAAATTTAATATTTAAAAATAAAAATGAGGTAAACCCCATAAACTTTACTAAAATTAATTTACAAATTTTATTTATAACGTTTACAAATTTAATATTTAATAAAATTTGTATATATAATATTTAAAATTTCCCTCTCTACTAAATATATATATATATATATATATATTTTATAAAGAGATACAATCAACTATGATCGAAAAAGAGATGATGGAAGTCGAAAGACTCCACCATTTGAGTTGTTTTTGAGGGATCTCTTTCTATTATCATTAAATATTAGAATCCAAACATAATCCAATGAATATCAGGTACAAAAGCAGGAAATTAGGTCACGAGATGTTGATGCCCTTTTGACCGTAGAGATTCAACTCTTTAGGGTTCTTCAGTAGGGGGAGTGTTCATGGTATGTACCCTCATTCAATGGAACCCAGAAGAAATTATGGTCCCCAAACTCACATAATGAACTAAAAAGGAAACTTTGAAATAAATTAAAGTGATTACAAGAGGAGGAAGGACACCCGAAAGGTGGCGCATTGTCCCCCTCTCCCTCTTTAGTACCACATACCTGCAAGCTAGACTTTAACCTTTATCGTAATTTGATTTTTAGAATTTCCTACTATTTTTGTAAATCTGTGAAAAGTGACCCCCACGATTGAATAGATATTAAATATTAATTTTATCAATCAAAATTTTTATAATTTAAAAAATTAAAAAATAGATAATGGGGATTTTTTCGATCATCTTTTCATGGGTATTAATATATACATAAAATAATAAATGAATTTATTTATTCAATAATTCCTATTCACTTTCCTCTCTTAAATATGCTTGAGTAGAAATGGATAAATCCAGAAAAGGAAATACGTGGGCATATTATATAAATTCTATCCTTATTTTTGAGACACAGAGTTCTTTCAATCCTAAACTCTATCTAACCTTATTTCGGTGCCCTAAATTTAATGACTTAATAAATAGGAGATAATTCAAAGAAGCATGACACGATTCACAATCACACTACTTGAAATGTTTTTTTTTTTTTTTTAAAAAAAAAAACCTATTTAGTAAAAATTTTAGGTGAAAAGAAATTTCCAATTGTGAGAACTGGTTGGTTATCATAATTTTCATGCAGTCCAACGTTACAGGAATTTAAAAGTAATTTATTATTTGACTAGGAAAAAAATTATGGAGATATAAATATATATTAACTACTTATATGAAAAATTAATTTATAGACCAATTAATATATTTTCTAGCCAAGATAATATTAATATAATACTCTCCAAAGATTAAACTCTGTGATGGTCGATAAAATTAATATATTAATATTAATATAAAATTCAGATAAAAATTTATGCACATAGCCGATTCCGATGAAGATTTATATTCCATATGTAAAATTTGAATTTTATCAATAACAAGATTAAAATTTATGATTAAAAAAAAATACCCACCTTGTTTTGATGGGCCATCAGCTAATTTGAACATATAAAATCATTTAAAAATATCTTATCACCACAAAATTACAAATCTAATCGATTTGAAAAAAAAAAAAAAAAAAAAAGAGAAACCCGGTTTCATGGTGAGAGACAAAGAGGAGAGAGACAATCAGATTGATCAACACGCGGTGAAATAATAGCCGTTGGATGAGCATGTCAATGGTTGCCATCCATGTGATCTCCCGGCCACGAAGAACCGCGAATTCGGGATGAGGAGAAGAGAGGCTTTGGTTTTCTTGGTGGGTTTATGGGATTCTTCCAAACTTCTAGAAACGCACAAGAATACACCGGTTCACTGGGTGTTCTTGAAACCTCAAACCGATCACAGGCCCGAGAGCTAACCTAAAAAAGAGCACAGGAGAGAGACAAAAGAAGAGGAAAAGAAAAAAAAAAAGGTATGAGAGAGAAAGAGAAAGAGAGAGAGATAAAGAAACGCACTTTAATTGTGGGTGTTGTGTTGTTGCAGGGCACAGAGTGAGAGATAGAGAGAGAAAAAGAGGACAAGAGAGAGAAAGCAATGGCGGCGTTGCAGAGCTGCTGTAAATTCTGCGTCTTCATTTAAATGCTTTCCAAACACCAGAGTGGAATTCAAAAATAACTTCTCGATTCTCGCTTCCCCTCTTCCTTCCCAATCCTACGTGTCCCAATTTTATTATTTTTTTTGAAACAGCTCCAAAAAATGAGCAAAATTCAGGTTAATTAGTTTCTAAATCCCCTTTTCCAAAAAAAGAAAATTAAATAAAAAAAAGTATTACCCACATAGAGAGAGAGAGAGAGAGCGGGAGGGGGCCAAATCTGCTATGGATTTAATGTTGAGAAAAATCTTCTGGAAAGTTCTTTTGGTCGAAAAATGTCAGGCTTTTTCTCACTAGGTAGTGGTAGCGGTGGCGGTGGTGGCGGTGGTGGTGGTGGAAGCGGTAGAAGAATTACAAGCACAAATCCAGGACAAGCCCAGCAACCCCAGCAACCTCAAGTAAGTGGAATCTCACCGGAGGCTTGGCTTTGGTACAGAAACGAGGCTGAGATCTCCTTATGGCACCACCACCAGCAACAACAACTTCAGCAGCAAGAATATTTCCAACGACTTACAACTACCAGCTCATCATCTCACCAAGAAGCAGCACCCGCAGCAGCATATGCCGTCGCCAACGTCCCAGATGAAGCCACCGCATCAAGATCAACGGCGATAATGATGCGAGGAGGCGGAGGAGGAGGAGGAAGCAGTAGTGGTGGTGGAACTAGCTGTCAGGATTGTGGAAATCAGGCCAAAAAGGATTGCAGTTATATGAGGTGCAGAACTTGTTGTAAGAGCCGAGGGTTTGATTGTGCAACTCACTTGAAAAGCACGTGGGTTCCAGCTTCCAAACGACGCGAAAGGCAGCAACAATTACTAGCTCTTCATCAACAACAGCAGCAGCAGCAGCAACAACAACAATTGCAGCTTCAAATTTCTCACCCTAAAAGACAGAGAGAAATTAATCCCTCCACCACCACTTCAGGTACTTACTCTCAACCACCCCAGCACACCCAAATGATGATTTGATCTATCGGTCACCACAGACACGACATATGATAAAAAGAGACGAGCGATAAAATAGAGAGAGAAAGAGAGCAATATCAATTGCGTGTCTGAAATCGACTTCCATTCAGCTTTTTCTTCAATACCCTTTTTTCTTTTACTGTTTTCTAGTAACCCTGACGAATATATTAGATTGACAGACTCTAAGAGAGTGAGAGACAGAGAGAGAGAGTAAAGAGAGAGATGGTTGTCATCCATTTTTCTTTTTACATGTATATATGCATATTTCAGTAAAAGCCCATAAATAATTTTGTCTTTTTTTCTTGTGGGTTAGGTTTAGAAGTGGCAGATTTGCCACCGCAAGTAAATTCACCGGCTGTTTTCCGATGCGTTAGAGTGAGTTCCATGGATGATTCTGCTGAGGAGTATGCATATCAGACGGCTGTGAGCATAAAAGGGCATATTTTCAAAGGAATTCTATACCATCAAGGCTTGGCCGAGCCGCATTACGTGCTTGGCGATGAGAGCTCATCCGGTGGCGGCGGTGGCGGTGCTGGTAGTAGTGCTGGTGCTGGTGCTGGTGGTGTTGCAACAGCAGCAGGCTCATCATCGTCGGCCGCGACATTTATTGATCCTTCTTCTTCTTCTGCGTACACTGCAGCTCCTCTTAATGCTTTCATGACCGGTACGCAGTTTTTCCATCCTCCCAGATCTTAGATTTTTTTTCCAACATCATTTGTATCCTTAAATTCTTCCTTAACAAGAATGTTGTCATTGTTGATGATTATGAACTCCTGAAGATTGAGAGAGAGAGAGAGAGCAAATATCTAGTAGTTGCATAAATTAGGAGATCACTAATGTGAGAAAGGAAAGAGAAAGGAAATGCTGGAAGGATTTTTTCTTTTTTGTAACAGATTTCGATCACTTGTTGATTATTATTATTATTTTTCTTCTGCTTCTTCTTCTTCTGCTTCTTCTTCTTCCTTCATTTCAAAGCTTGCTTGTTCCGTACAACATGGGCATGTTGGTTGGTTTTGTATATATTGTATGTGGGTGTCTACTTGTTTGTTTTGTTTAATGTGTCTAGCTCTATTTTATTATTCTCTAAGGATATGAATAAATATCTTTTATGCTTTTTTAATATATTATTATTTCTCACTCATTTAAAAAAAAATGATTGAATGTTGTATTTATAAATACCGCTGACAGAAATGTAAATTTTTCACTATAATCTTTTGTGAACCGCTGTATTCATGTGGGCGTGCAATAGATATTTAATTATATTTTTCGGATTAGAAGGAGAGGAAAATTTGGATAATTGCTTGGATTATGTTCTATATGTATTCTGAAACTTTCTTTTTGGTTTGTGTGTGAGAAGTCTACTCATGCAATATGAGGCATAAGTTCAAACAGCTTGAGAACATAGAATGCCTCCTCTCTCTCTCTCTCTCTCTTTCTTGATAATTTGTGTGTGGTTTTGTATACTCATATAGAGTATTATAATGTAAAAGGATGTATATGATCAATCTCATTTAATGAGGTAAAGATTTGATTAAGGTTTGATTGTTGTTATTATGCATTTTTATATTAACAGTATTTTGCATCGATATGTGTAAGAGACATGCATAGATGTGACTTATCCTTTCATCATTCATTGTAGAGAAAAAAATGTTTTTTTGTCACCCATTTTTTGGATAATGAACCCTGCATGAAATGTTACATAAAAGTGGGATTCGATTATTAATTTTTCACACGTTTGGTGTTCATTTTATGGACTTGTTATTACTGTGATTGCAAATATATTACTTTTAGAAGAAACCCAGATGTGGGCATTTTCTGATGTTTAAAATACCAATGATATGTAGCAAGTGCAATCTTCTCATATTTACATGCATTAATATAAGATCAGTGCTGTTTATCACAAGCATTTTTCTCATCATAATTTTAATTTTTCTGATTTTTTTTTTTTTAATATCACAAAAGATTTACCATCTTTGGTCTCTCATATTGGAAGTCTTTGTAAATTAAAATATTTTTCTTCTTGTTTTCATGAAATTTTCATAATCTTTTCATTGTGCTTATATCTGGTCATCATTAAACAATGTAGATCATGAAAAGCTATGTATACAAATGTATCAAATTTCATTTTGATATTTAGACTCATGAAAACTGGCATAATGAAAAAAAAAAAAAATCAATTAGTGCCTAGAAATCACCCACCTTATACAGAAATGAGCAACATTCGTATAATTTTTTGACTTTTTATAAAATATTAAATATTGCATCTGCACGTACTTGTACAGGGAAAGTTCGGTGCCTAGAAGTATATTATTTCCTAAAATATTTTGAAAATGCCATTTTTTTTTTTTTTGGGAAAAATGTATATAAGCCCCTTCTAGTTGCCTTCCAAGATGTATAGTTTAATGTTTGAATGGTTAAGGTTTTTCTTTATTATGTATTATGATTATATGCTGACACTGCTTTATAGGGCTACGTTGAGCTATTTTATCTGACAAATTCTTTTAAACATGGTTTTTTATAATATTTTGCTGTTGGGAATACATTTTGAACGGTCCAGAAATTTATAAATTGCTAAATTTATTATTTTGGAATAGTATGATGGTCCTTTTGTCTGTTTTTCCCATAAAGGCTTATTCTAAATAGTGAAGAAGAATAAATAGATATAGCTTATCCCAAAAATTTATGATGAAAATATGTATCATATATATGATGATTCTAAGATCCTAACCAATGAAGACAAATATAAATGTAATCTCAAGAAGAAATTCGATGCTCAATGCTTTTTTTTGTGGTCATGTGCTCCTTCGATGATTGAAACATGAGTAGGATTGCATTGCACCGTAGGTGATTTTTATGACATATTATCAGGTTCTAAAGCTAGCTTGGCTTGACATATATATATGACATATTGCTCAGAAACAGACATTTTTGAACTGTTTTGTGCTTTTCTTTTAGATGCACCTAAAGTGGCTGACACTCTATGCTAAAGAAGACAGATCAACATCTGTAGGAACATTTTGATTTCGTATTGCATCTTGATTATTCACATTTTCTGAAAAACATATAATCTTAAGTTGGTGGTTTCGGTATTAATCCTAAGATGTACCTTAAAATGCTCCATAGAGAAAGCCAGAAATTAGAACACTAAAACATGTAAAAGCTTAATTATTATAATGTAGATGACTTCCTAGTACAGATGAAAAGACAATTCCTTTTAGTAGTATCACTCTGCGTGAGAGATGATGAGCATGTGGTGATGTATAATCCTTTGCTAATGTTAATTAATTTCAACTTTATGAATCTTTGGGTTTTCATTCTTGTGGATTGGTCAGCAATTTGAGATATTCATGTATGTTCTCATAGAGTCACTGTCCTTGAGAGCAGTTGTTAGTCCTAGTTCTTGTCTAATTAGTTCCTACCGAGGAAGGTTTTGTCGGTTTTCGAATGTTTTTTTTGCCATGTGTGGTTTTTTGGGGGAGATTTCTATGCTTTAATGCTATGCTTTGTAGGTTTAAAGCCCTCTTAGTTCTTTCGTCTATCGATAAATTTTCAAACTCTGTTTTGAAACACTGAAAAAATGCTCGAAGTCTTGTTTGTTTCAAGGGTCAAAATGTTGGCTAAGTTCAGAATTGTTGTCTAGGCCTGTGAAGTGCTCCATCCACCGCAAATGCATTTAGCTGATTTTGTACACTCTTCAGGAATCACTTCAGTCTTGAGCACATAAAAATTGGACAAAATCTAACTGGGAAAATTTTAATTAAAGAGTTAAAAATAGAAATAATTTTTATTATGAGGCTTTTGGGGTTTGATCGGAGCAAACTCCTTTAAAAGAAAATCGTTTTAAAGTGATGCTGCTGAGATCACCAATCAAACCAATATTTTTAAAATGATCTTGAAATCCAAAATTAGGATTTTGCTAAAATTTCTTCTAGTATTTGAATTGAAACACCAATCATGGAATATTTTGTAGTAGGTATGAAACGTGGGCTACGGTATCTCCTTGTTATGGAACAACTTGATCGTTCCAATACTTCGAGGTGTTTAGTTGGTCTTCCATTCATATGAAGAAGCAGCTGAATTCTAGTAATAATGTCTAAGATCCATTTAATCACTCAAACCTTTTTTTTTTTAATCAATTGGTATCTATAATTATATTCTGACTAAATTTATTTAATATTGTTGGGCCCAATTTAAAGAAGAATTTTTTCAATGTAATCATTTTCATTTTCAAATTTTGAATTCGAAACTTAGTCCACGGACTAACAGCCATACCCACAAGTCTAGTCCTGGTTTTGATCGCTCAAACTTTGTTAAATTAAAGGATAGGATTCCATGGTGTAATGGTTATATATTAGCTGTCTTCATTCGTCAGAGCAAGAGGAGACAATTTAAGCAAAAGTTTCTGTCTTTATCACTAAATATACTCACAAAACCCTAACATAGGTCTCTATCTCTCTCTCTCATGAAAACCCTAATCTAGAGGATCCTCTTACATGAACCTTTACAGGCTCATTGTGTAGGTATTTTCTGAAGAAAAATGTGCCTGGCTATGAGATCTATGCTAAATACAAAAGGCAATAATGAGAGTGGTGTAGAAATTATTCACCTCAATTATTAGTCCAAAGTGCCCCAACCCAACATCGGGACCTTCTCTGCAACAGCATCCGCCACCTGCTGTCGAGGTGCTTATGTTTCATGGTAAACAACTGCATTCCAGAAGATGACTGATGCCAACCCCTTATTTTTGCTCATTGTTCTCATGTGTGAAAAACATTATGCTTTGCTACCCTCGTGGCCTGTTTATGTGTATATGTTTGGGTTGGGGGGGGGGGAAGAGAGAGAGAGAGAGAGAGAGAGAGAGCGCATATTCTAGTCTAGGGAGAGAGTGTGGTATGTTTAGGAAGTAGGGAGAGTAAAAGATAGGCGTGGTGTTATGTCTGTTTATCTTTCAAAACTAATAAATAGGGTTTGAGGTTTGAGGCCACACTATGTGTATAGGAATCTAAAGCAACAGCAAGCACTATGTGATGGGTCGAGGACGTTGGCATCAATTTTTTGCCTGACATGTCTCTCTTCAATCGGTGGTCCCTTTGCTCCCATCTCCTCTCACTTAAGGCGTGACTAGAGGGCTTCTTTGGTGCAAATTTTCATTTCTTTTTCCATAATTTGCAAGCCCTCTCTCTCTCTCTCTCTCTCTCTCCCCTTTTATTTTTCATATTCATTAGTGTCACCACACCATCGAATGCTATGGTTAGGGTGTACATGCGTAATAACTCACAGATCACGTGCTGATGTTGTCATGATAATTTGAATTGTGTCGGGTGGGTAAGGGTGTTATTTAACCACGGATTTGAAAATTAAGAATAAAACAGAATACATTGGGAGAGCAATCTTCGAATCGGGATAGTTATAGTATAATTCCAAATATCAATTGGTTATTTAAAAAAAAAAAAAAAGATATTTGAATTGTGATTATTCTGTAAAATATTGGATGTGCAAGTTGGAGAGCATTTGTGCACGTAAACATATTTTTTTTTATTGTATGTGCAAGTAACATACAAGAATCGCAATCATAACAGAAAACATATATTTGTAAATACTAGAAAAATTTTAAAATAAACTTGTGAAAAAGATACCACAGTAAAACGAGGTCTAATTCAAATGTAGTACGAAACAAACAATACAGAATATCCAACAGCGGTGTGAATACAGAAAAGGCAGTGATTGAGGAACAGAAGGCCAGACAAAGCTAATTAAAAAAAATAAAAAAGAAAAAGAAAAAAATAAAAATATTCTTTGCATCTTACTGTTATTATTATTATTTATATAACGTGTTACCACTTGTGTTCTCTGTCTACCATCATTTGCATGACGTAGGAACCAATGGGGTGAATGTTTTTAAAAAAAAAAAATTGGAATTTTAAGAGATTTCACCTCTGATGATCTTTAAAAGAACTCTGGAAATATCAAAAATTTAATATGCATGCAATGACACGGTTCTGTAAAAGAGACAGATAAAAGGCTAACCCGAGAAGAGGCGAACAATTATTGTTAATGCCTCTCTCTCTCTCTCGTTCGTTCGGACCCCTACCTACAATAAGAATAAAGCCAGAAGAAAGAAAATTGAAATAATCACCTTGGCATGAAAGGCTATTCCGTTGTCACCTGCTCGCGCGATCCCACCAGGGGAAAAAGAGATGGGCTCGCGCATAGGTCCTAGTGGTCCATCCAGCACAATATAAGCATCTGGAAGTTTGCGGTTCCCTTTAGCCCAATAGTCTATGAGAAAATGGGCCATATGGTGTACAAATGCCCTAATCGAGCCCAGAGAGGAGAAACAACATATGATTTAGGGCAGACTAGGTCCTATCATTTATAATGTCAAGTTAGTCTGGCTCAACTGCAAAGACGAGAGCATTACAGAAGCAAACCATGCAAGACAATGTTAGCCAGTTGAGATGTTAAAAACCTTTTGAGGAAAATATTAAATTAAGTCTTAAATTTCAATCCCATTTGTACAAGAATTCAGATGTTTAGGAATAAAAAGCTACCCTATTATATGATTCAATCACCTTTATATAAAATATTTACAAAGATGCCAATCGAAATCTGAGACCAGATTAGGCCAAAGCTAAGAAAAACAAAAAACAAGGAGCCAGATAGAAATGACATTCAAGAGTAACTATGCGAATGAACATTTTTCTATAACATTACACTTCAAAATCTTGTGAGAGCCGCATCTACTTAATATGGTAAAGAAAGAAATTAAAAATAACTTCTATTCTGTGCGGATAATACAGGTGGACTTTGCATAAAAGGAGAATTAGCTTAATAGTTGTCAAGACCTCCTTGCAGATAAAGCTTAGCTTAGTTCTTGATCCAATGCTTGAACTCAAGTAAATGAACTTTCCATTACCTTTTTACCTCATTGTGGAAGATCACACTCCATTGGTGCCGGCTGAACCCGAGATATAGAAGGAAAGTTCCATGCATGTGTTGACTGAAAAATATGACATGAACCATCCACCATCACCGATAGGCTCCCGAGGCACGTGGTTTTCCTCCCTTTGTGTTCAAATGTTGGGAGATAAATATGATTGCCATCACTACTATGAGAATACCAACCAGCGTGCTGAAAAAGAGAGCACCAGGTTGCCTGGTCTGAACAAAGCCATATACCCCAGTGGAAGTCACCAGAATCAGGTCATTGAGACCATCACCGGAGAAATCCTCACAGATCAAGGCATGAGTGGGTGGTGCAGGAAGATCTACCATTGCTAATATGCTACCTCCAGGAGATAAGATCACGGCCTCTTGATCTCCAGCAGCAAGGATCATCTCCTGATTATCATGCACACGCAATGTGATTGCCTTGAGCGTAGGCACAACCATGCCCCCTTCCATCATCCCTGACGGTGATGGAATGTTTGACCATGTAGCACCAGTCAATAGTTGCCATTGCCAAAGAGCATCATGGCCATGCAAGCCAGGAGAGTATGATGTCACCTGAAAGAAATATTTAATTTGAGAATGCTCAACTCTTTCAGCAAAATTAAACAATACTAGGGTATGCATTTCCGGTACAAAGAAATATGGATAACTAAAACTACTAAAACTATCCCAGTAGCCCCAGTAAAACTATAATGGATGAGCTTAATGTGGTTATTGAACTATATACCTCACCACGATTATTAAGGAAAACAACGTCACCATGGCTGCCCTTGCGATGCCTATGACCATCATTTCTTGGAATGAGAATGGGTGTTGCTACCTCCAGTGAACTTATATCAGGAGTTCTGCCAAAGCTCCTAAATTCTCCATGCTGGAATAAGCTAAAATGGGAATGGAGACATATGGAAGCATTAAAAAGTTGTTCTCGAACAGGTACACCCAAGGTTGCGACAGCCCAGCATGGTCGGAGTACTTCCATGGATCCACTCACAACAGTTTGTTCGGCACCATTTCCACCAACAACCTACATTCAAGGAAAAAGGTAACTTTTGAGAGGACCATATAGTACGTCAAAATCCCAATTTCAACAATATGATACTGGCTTTATAAAACCTCAACGCAATTCTATATTGAAACTAGTCAAGTATAATCCTAATTCTAACAACCTTGCAAAGAAAGTGGGGGCAAATTTTGGTTTTTTGTAATCTATTAATTTTCCTTATTGACACTTTTGACTTTTTGTTGAGAACACATCTTCTCTTATATTGGAATAAGCAAGAAATACATACACCTGCATAATTAGCAAACACCAAATATAATAAGCATTTCCAGCAACTGCCACAGAAACAGTAGCTTGCTACCTAGTTATGAAATTGATGAAACTAGTAATTGAAACTAGTCAAGTATAATCCTAATAAATCCACACAATATATTCCTGATTTATGAATGGGTCCTACCTTGTAGAATTCAGCTTTAATCTTATCATTATTTCCAGGGCAAACTATTGTTGCCATTTTATATGAAAAGAATATTTCAAGAAGATGCACAAAATGAGAAAAAAGATGATTAAACATCCTCCAGAGCCTTCTGATCCTTGTGGATCACTATTGAGGGGAAACGCATAAGCATCATGTACCACACAGTGACACAGTGTGCGTTCAAGGGCAACTGCAACAATCTTTTGAAAGAGTAATTGGACACGAATCCCCTATGGCTAGGGTTAAAATCCAGTCATGAACTTATTTTTTATTTTCGATTTTCTACAATATGAAATTGATGAAAGTGCTGGTGGAGGATAAGAATAATATAAAAAATATACAAGGGAAAAATATGGCACCTGCACATGATCAAGTACTCCATCTCCATTGATATCGGCATGAAGACCACCTTCTTGAAGATGAAGCTAGATATTAAAAAAAAAAAAATTGTGAGTCAGCTATGAATCTCCTCTTGATGAACAGTAACATTACATGAACTACCCAAAAGCAATCAAAATAAATACAAGCACATGTGGATCCCATAGCATAATTTAGAGGCAGAAAACAATAAAACTAGACAGATTACCTAAAACAAGCATACAAGTCTATGACAAGAAGACATAAAGATGGATACACATTTAGGATTACTAGTTATCTATGTGCTTTGCACATAATAAGAATCTTGATTTCTTTTAGATATTAAATTTTGGTTCGTAAAAATGTTAGAATGTTTTAATCATAATAAGGATTTTTTTTTTTTATTTTTTTTAAGAATATAGATTAGTCTCATGGAAACAATATTTAAGTGAATTGAAAAAAAAAAAAAACACGTCAGTATATTCTGGAGATTTATACTGACATGTTTGTTTTAAATGGATCTTTAGGCACACAATGTGGGAACGCTGAAAGGCTAATATTGGAGTGCTATAAAAAGAGAAAATAGCTTGAATAAGCATTGTAATGTATTGCATTGTGCATTTGGCAAAAAGCGTGCCCAGTGCAGATCAAAGGTTTCATTGAGCAGAATCCTTTTAATCAAGAAAACATTAATAAAAACAATTGAAATTATAGCTTTCTAATCAACCATAATTAGAAGACAGTAACCGATGTCAGCTAAACCATGAGATGCTGCAAATCTGAGAGCAAAAAACTCTTTGCTGTCAGCCTTTCTTTTGACAAAGCAACTTTTGTGTGTGTGTGTGTGTCTATCAAAGATTAGGGTTTTTTTCACCTCAGCCTACAGCCTACATCCCTGGAACTCTTTGCTTAATAACTAGATCGAAAATGCTGCGTTCTCAAGGGTATGGTACAGGTAGTTGGAGAAGTTTTCTGGCTGAGAAATTCAGGATCATAACAACCTGAAAGGATTTTCATGACAATGGCAGCTCTTCAAGACCTCAATGATCTTCTTTAGTCAAATGTCTAAAGTTAAACTGGCCATCTATAATATCCCAAGTGTCCATTTTTCAAACAAAACTTTCTCAGAATTAGCAGAATGAATTCACTTATTCTCTACCTTACAAATAGTACGGCCAGATGCCAAATGAGCTGCTTCAATCCCTTCCTTCAGATGTGCCACAACTACATTCGGAACCCACCAAAGCTGCGTATAATTTGTTATGGTAGGAATGTAAGGCATTGGCTGCATCAACAGAGTAAACAATATCAACAGCAGTCATCAGAGCATAAGTTGTTCAATGGTACTCTGCATTCACCGGAATTTCGATAATAGCACAAATTATGAAACATGAAAAAAAAAAAAACATTTAAAATGAAAGTGGAATTCTTTGCAAAAACAATTACTCAGAACTGATGAGGTACAAGTCCTAATGAATAAAAAAAGAAGGAAAAAAAAAAAAAGTGCTGCAATCCATGCTAGTAGCATTCTTATAGTTATTTTGATATAAATGCCATCCAAGAAAAAATAAACTTATAGATTTCGCCATCAAATGTAAAGATAGTTGGGAAGGGTTACCTTCTTAGATTTGGCTGACTTAGCAATATTTGCAGCTTTGTCAATCAAGTTTGAAATTTTTTTGGAGGTGTCCTTTCCTGGTGGATTGTTTTCCTCCGGCTTATGGAATGGATAATTTGTAGTTTTCCCAGGAATCCTCTTCAAAGCTTTCCTCTTGTGTCGCCTAAAGTGCACAAGCTTAAACATGGTATCCTCCCTCCTATCCTGATTGAAAATTTTGGAATTATAAGCATTACTAACCTCTTGATAGGCAGGGAAGGGAAATCACTTAATACTTGAGAGGGGCAAAAGTACTTACCCAGAGATGAGGCATAACTCCTAGGATTGATTCTCGGAACTCCCTGCACTCAAACTAGAATTTATTCCAGTTGATGAGTTCATCTTTGGGAGTTACATAAACATAGTTAAATTTGACCAAACACAGTCCCACTGAGATTCATTAAATTATGAACAGAGAGGGCCACTTGAAAAGGAGTAAAACTCAAACAAGAAGTCCAGCTAAAAGCCCTTTCTGTTATCTATAAACCCAGTCCAGCAAGACTAATGCTATATATGCATATGGGAAATCAGTACAATCAAGGTATTTAGTAATGGAGACAATCAGACCATTCATCAAGTCCGTTGTCATACTACTCCGACAAAGGAATGGGATTGGTTGAGTAATTTACAGATCAGGAAGCAATATCACAAACAACAAAGAAGAAAAATGTAAGAAACATATTTCAGCTTACCTCTCCAGGATGACGTGTGTTCAGAGCATGCATATCCAGCCTGTAGTTATGCTGTGGTATCAACTGTGATGCCTCTGAGGAGAGTGTTTGAATGTTCTTAATTACAAGAATGAAGTTAGTCAGAGCAAAAGGCAAACCAAATCAAAGAAGATTTCAGTTTAACACCAACAAATTGGAACATACGTCAATCTGCATAGGACTGAAGTAAGGTAGTAATACTAACAGCCATTACTTAACCTTTAAGCATGAAAATAACGTCACACAACCAACCTAAATTTGAATCATCCAGAAATTAGGGAATTAATTAAGCACTGTAGAAACTAGGAAGCAAGCACTGCATAAAACAGAGTACTGACACATTGCCAGAGTAGTGTCATCTGCTTAATCCTAGCAACATTTTTGTTAAAGATGTCTAAAACTCAAGATTGTGTATTACAAAGGAGCCTCATTCTTAACCAAAAAGGAGCACTACTTCTGTCTTCAAGCATGACAGCAGGACCACAAATCTGGATGTTGAAGGATTAGAAAAGGCTTTGAAAAAAAAAATGAAGAGCCTTTAATCTAAATTTCAAACTCTTCTATATTGAGATGTTCAATGCTCTCACGAAGAAAAGCAGTTGCGAATAACAAGAATATTTTCCTAAGTATTAAAGCATATGAAACCAAAGAAATCCCATGTTTAATAATAAATAATTTGAATGGTTTACCTCTTTTTTTCTGTCCCATCGGAGAAGACCACTCCGACCAGCAAATGCATAAAGTGCAAAATGACGCAAATCAACGTTTCCAGAGGTCTCAGAAGCCTACTCAAACAAAAGAAATACAAAATCAGTTCTCCACTGAATAAAAGAACCATCACATAAGCATGTTATTCCTGATATTATACAGTTTCCACACCCCACAACCAAAAGAACACAAAGCAAGCAAGCATTGAGAATCAGTTATATGTAGTCAAGCAAAGGGAAAAAAAAAAGGAATGGGTTTTTTTATTCATAACTGCTGGCAAATTTCACTTTCACAAGACAAGTAAGATTATCAACAAAAGCCTATTGGCACAAACTGAGATTAAACTACCATTTCCTCCCTTTCACATTGACACATCTGGTGATCCAAACACAATATGTTTACTGCAGGACAGGAAGCATTAAACTAATCAGCAACTCATAAATTCAGCTTCAAACTCAGTATCACTGGGAAGATTCAAATGTCCCCCCCCCTAAAAAAAGGAATAATGAACTCATTAGGTATAAATAATAAAATTTTCCGACAGATAAATTAAGGGATAAGAAGCGTGCAAGAAAAGAAGTGCATCTGCACAGAACTTATTTACATACACTACTCAGATCATCTAGGACAACAATTCATGCATGCAACAGCTCCGCAGAGTTATGCTACCTTAGACATAACCTGTTTGAGATAAAGAAGAAAAATATTCCACGTAAAACACTAGAGAC